>ML776748.1:1044026-1078504 GCA_009831015.1 Picea engelmannii | reverse complement strand
CTACACCAACACTTCCATCATCTTTTTTCAGAGTTACATCACACGAGCATGGGGCATGCCCGCCTCGTTTGTACACAATTGTATATTTTTTCTCTGCACGTCTCTCAGAAGGTCGAGATACCGGTTCCTTCTCTCTCCAACGGCTCACTCCGACCGGTCCCACTCTTGCTTTCCCTTACAAACACATTCTCAATAGAATAAACATTGATGGATTTCGGCTATACGTATGCTCCTAACCTCATCCATCAGGGGGCATCTGTTATCACTGAAATTTCGTCTGCACATGGCGAAAAGAACTCCACATCATCAAAACAGCAATGAAGTCACTCATGGCACTGAATTAATTTCACAGCACTCCAGAAGGGCAAAAAACTATACAAAGTAACCAAAAATTGAAGGGCGCTTTACAACAGCTTGATGCGCGCGCACATGCGCGGGGAAAAAACGTGTTACTAGCGCATGCGCGCACGACGCGCGACTGTCAACACAAAAACCCGCRCATCTGCTAATACGACACATTAATTGCATAAGTCGGCCTCCCGACCGCCTACGGACCGGCCCCCAAGATGATTTGACTCTCAAATCAGATCCGGCTCTGCAAAATCGGTGGATTAATGACCTAAATAAACCCTAATACGCCCCTATTCACACTTGGAGAAGGTTACGTGACTGCCCGTGAAGTTGCTATAAAAGGCCATGAGGGTACACTGTTTTGGCAAGGAATTCTAAGCACCGTTATGCTGTTCAGATGGTTTAAAGGCTCATCCTTTGACAACAACCCATCAGCTGCATCACCCAGAGTTCTTTCACTGCTGTGTGCAGTTCATTTCATTTGTAAGGAAAGCATTGTGTTGAGGGCCCCGAAGAGCCTTCCGCTGGAGGGAGAAGGAACTCCTGGTCTCTTTCTTCAGCGTGCTCTGGTTTCATTAATACACCAGCCTGAAACCATTGATGACCCCTGTGTCTTATGTTTGATGTTTTTGTTTATTTTCGCAGCGTGATTTGTTTTCAGTTGATAGTTAGATTGTAGTTAGTTTTGTTTTCTTTAACCCTCTTTGCTCCACAGTTGTTCTACCCTGCTAGACCCAACAGGGTATGCAAGCGCTCTCCATTTGCTCACCTGGTGACCATTTGAACGCGAACAGTGAGTGCACTTAATCTGAGTGTCCCTGATCTAATCAATGGCTTCTTGTTCCATGCAGTCAGGGTTGATCTATGTTAGTGTCAACTTCTCTATGATCTCCGATGTATACAATAATAGTGGGAAGTATGGCCGAAGGAGGTCCACATTAAACACTCGGTACAGGCCAAGGAAGGGGGGAATAGTTACATCAAAATCATTGTCACCCAAAACCTTGGTGATGGTGTAAGTTACATAGTGAAGTGGACGAAGCTTTCAATGGGGTCCTGTAATGTTCTCTTTCTACAAATGCAACCATACCTTGTCTCCCACCTGAAACTTTTTTGACACCTAGTGGTGATCATGGAGTTGTTTGTACTCAGCATAGAATTTCTGTAAAATATCATGGAATTGTTGCTGGATGTGCTGAATTTGTTCAATAAACTTGGTGGCTTTACCGACCTTTTTAATGAACCAAATACTTAAAAATATAATAAAATAATAGAAGTACACACTGTTAGGATATTTAGACACTTAGGAGTTAGTTAAGATCTACTTGGTCTAATGTGTCGTTAGGTAAAAGTGTGTTTCTTAGTGTGTTTCTTTAGTATGCATTAGTATGCATTTGTAGTTAGGAAATCCGACGGTCACGATATGTTCCCAACATAGAGTGATTCAACGGTTCATATTCTCCTCAATCTTAATGACCACTGATCCATGGCTTAACACCCGATTGGTCCATGATCTCTATTTAAAGAGAATGGAGGGTCATTTTCCGATGCTTGATTGTGATAAAATCTCTTGTAAAATCTCTCTGTAATATTTTTCTTTTGCATTAATAAACTACTCCAAGTGGCCACGTTGGCTGGGGCCATGGATGTTTCCCCGTAGGGGTTTTACCACGTCAAAAAATCGATGTGTTGATCTTTGATCTGGTTGTGTGAGTGGTTACTGAAGGTGTTCGTCCTCTGTTGGAATACCTGTGTTGTCAAACATGGTATCAGATCCTGTTTGAAGACCCACTCCTATTGTAGATCAAGATCGTGAAGCCAAGTTGCCTCATCTCCATTTTATACCATTTATGTACATTTATGGGATGAAAGTACTGTTCCATTGCATCCTAAGCACTTGTTTCAGTCACGAACACTTTTATTTTCACTCGAGAAGGTTTCTGTTTTCCCAAGATATGACCATTTCAGTCAGATTCGAAGGTATAAAGCCTGAATACGCATTTTAAAATTTTTTGCAGAGTATTATTTTGGTTTTATTTCAGTTTTATATTATCTTGTTTCTGGGTTGCTACTCTTTTAGATTTGCGTATGTTCTTTTCCACGCGCCTTGTGTGATCTCGACAAATCAAAAACTGATAGGAAAAGGTGCATCTTCTGGGTAAGCTAACCAAGATCTAACACTTGTTGTCATCGAGAAGCAAAATTTTTTTCTTGTGTGAAAATAGTTTTTTTTTAGCACACTCTCCAAAGCTGTCTTCCACAACAACAACAACAACAACAACACCCCCAATCCTCTTGCAAAACAATACAATATGTTTTGCTATCCCATTTGGTTAAAAGTTGCCTTATTAAATAAGAGGTCTTGAGTTCAAATCTCTCTTTTTGTTACTCTTTTTTTGAAAAAGTTCATGCTCAAATTGTAAAGTGTATTTCACTTCAAGTATAAAAGTGAATCACTATAAGTAGCTTTAATATTTTAGAGTTATTTATTTTTCATGCAAATTTTCTTTTATAAAGCAACTTCATTGTAAAAGTGATCCCCACTTCTCTTTATAAAAGTGGGTCACTTCATAAAACAACTTACATCACTATGTGGTCATTTGGTTATCATTTGTGCCTTTTTTAAAAGGGGCATAACTTTCACATCCGAAGTCCATTTTTAGTGCTGTTTTTTTTTAAAACTGCATAATTTTTAGAGATCTTTCCATCCAGATCATCAATTTCATTTTTAAAATCCATATTATCTGCATATTTAATATGGCTTATACAAGTAATCTCTTGCTTACCAACACCAACTACTTCCAATGGAAATCCCATATGGAGGATTTATTAAGAAGTAAAGGCTTGTACCATATTACCTTGGGAAATGAAACAACACCCACTAATGCTGATAAGAAAGTAAAATGGGATAATAGGAATGAAAGAGCACGTGGATTAATAAGAATCTCCATCTCTCCTGATTTAAGGTTCGAACTTCAATCAATTGATAAATCTAAAGAAGCTTGGGAAAATATTGAATCTGTGTTTGGTAAACACAATATTATTCGAGCACAACAGTTAGAAAATCAAGTACTGAGTGTAATTCCAAATGATTTTTCTTGCATTGAAGACTATCTATCTAAGTTTAAAACACTCATAACTTTATGTGAAGAATGCAAGATAAGATAGAAGAAGATCGTTGGATCTATCTTATTCTTTCTAAGCTATGTAGTGCATATTCTGTGTTTGTATCTTCCTTTTATGCCATGCAAGAGGCTCTAGGGACAACTTATCAAAAACCTAGTCTTGCGAACTTTTGTGATGCTTTGATTCAAGAGCACGATAAACTTGTACAACTTGGAGTGATCAACACTGCAGGTACCTCCAACAAAGTCTTAGTTGTGCATCAGAAAGATAAACCCAAGAATCCCAAGAAGCAACATCCTCAACACAACAACAAACAATATAAGGGTCCCAAACCCACTCAGACAACTTCCGCTCCTAATGGTGACAAAGGAGAAAAATATAAAAGTAAGAATACTGACAGACATTGCAAATTTTGTGATAAAGATGGTCATGATGAGTCCAAATGTTTCAAGAATATGGAAGATTTAGAAGCAACGATGAAGAAGCACAACATCGATATTGATTCTACTTCTTATTCTTCTCATGGCCATGTAATTTTTGCTTCTGGTTTCTCCTTCAAAGCAACTTCTACTTCTTCTTTTGATGAGTGGGTTATTGATTCTGGATCATCTTATCATATTTCTAAGGATAACGACACATTTTCTGCTCTAAATGAATGGAACACCAATAAAATATTTGTTGGTGATGATAGATCTCTTGGTGTTGAAGGATATGGAGCAGTTCAAGTAGAAAATGGTCATTTCAATGATGTATTATGTGTTCCAAGTCTTTTTTGTAACCTTCTATCATTACATCAAATCACTCATTCGGGTGAAGGTAAAACCATAGAGTTTTCACCTCACCAAGTTGTAATCAAGGATCTAAAATATCCTAAGCATGTTCTTGCAACTGGAATTGCTGATGATATTACCAGGTTGTACAAGTTTGACAACTTTGGGTCATCATATTTTTCATTAGTTTTTGTTGCTCATAGAGATGACTTGAGCAAACTTTGGCATGACCGGTTTGGTCATCTCAACTATCACTCATTGCATCAACTATGTAATCAATATATGGTGACTGGTCTTCCTCCTGTTTCATGCAGAGATGGTGTTTGTGCCGGTTGTGTTCTTGGAAAACATCATTGGAACAATTTTGACAAACATGCCTCTTGGCACGCCTCAGGCCCTTTGCATCTTTTTCACAGTGATTTGTGTGGTCCACTTTCTTCTCCTTCCTTTTCTGGGTGCACGTATTTCTTAACTTTCATTGATGAATTTTCTAAATGTACTTGGATTTACTTCTTAAAACTTAAGAGCAAAGTTTTTGACAAGTTTTTGGCCTACAAGGCCCTTGTAGAAAAGCAATCTGGACATCAAATTCAAAAGTTAAGAATAGATAATGGAGGTGAATATGTGAACAATAATTTTACAAGCTACCGCACTACACGGGGCATCCAAATGAAACACACTGTTCCATATACACCACAACAAAATGGTGTTGCTAAGAGAAATAACCACACATTAGAAGAAATGGCTAATTATATTATCCAATCTAAGGGATTAAGTCTAAAGTATTGGGCGAAAGCCATCAACTGTGCAAATTACATAGTAAATCACACTCCCACAAAGGCTATTACAAATATAACACCGGAATAATATTGGACTAAAATTAAACTAGATGTAAGTCACTTCCGTGTATTTGGAAGTATAACATGGCCTCACATTCCTGATGAGAAAAGGAAAGCATTGCAACCTAAAAGTGAGAAGTGTATATTTGTTGGTTATTTTAAAGATGTCAAAGGTTATAGACTTCTTCAACCACTTTGTAATGAAATTGTTATTAGAAGATATGTTAAATTTGATGAAAATATCTTGGCATGCGAGCCTAATTCAACATTTGTGCCTTCTTTGGCCTGTGAGCCTAATTCGACGTTTGTGCCTTCTTCGACTTGCGAGCCATATTTGGCGTTTGTGCCTTCTTCGGCTTGTGAGCCATCTTTGGCGTTTGTGCCTTCTTCTAGTACTATTCTGGTTTCTTCTTCAGATGATGACAATGAGGATGAAAATTCACCTTCACCTGTTCACCTTCCTCCATATGATTCCTTTGAACCTGAACTAGCACCAGCTCCACAAATTCCTAGATGGGTCCGTTCAACACGAGAAGTAGCTGGTGATCTTGTCGGTGATCCTTCAGATCTACATCAGACATGTTCATAGTTCCAACGAGCCTCTTCTCTTTTGGCTCAAGTTTCAGAGACTCATGATCTAGGGACATTTGCAGAAGCTCTAGGTCATCAATATTGGGATACAACAATGAATGAAGAGTATCGTTCTTTAATAGAAAACGATACTTGGGATCTTGTACCTCTTCCAAAAGGAAGGAAACTTGTCAGATGTAAATGGGTCTACAGAACTAAGTATGCATCACATGGAAGTGTTGAAAGGCATAAGGCTCGATTAGTTGCCAAAGGATTTTCCCAAGTTGAAGGAATTGACTATAATGAAACCTTTTCACCTGTAGCCAAAATGAATTCTATCTGCCTTGTTCTTGCCCTTGCTGCCTCACATAAATGGGAGGTCCATAAGATGGATGTTAAATCTGCCTTCTTACATGGAGATTTGCAAGAATAAATCTACATGGAACAACCTTCTGGATATGTTCGGAAAGACTCTAGCCTTGTTTGTCACCTTAAGAAATCTCTTTATGGTATTAAGCAAGCTCCCCGAGCTTGGTATTCCAAAATGAACAACTTTCTTATTGCCACCAGATTCTCTATATGCCATTCTAATTCTAATGTCTATATCAAGAAAGTAGGAAGCCATCTCATACTCCTTTTCCTTTCTGTTGATGACCTTATCCTTACTGTTGGTGACTCAAAAATTTTAAACCATGTGAAAACCAGCCTTAAGAAGAAATTTGAAATGACAGACTTAGGTTTTTTGCACTATTTCCTTGGCCTCCAAGTTTTGCAAACCAATGAAGGAATTTTTCTTTTCTAGTCTAAGTATGCTTGTGACCTTCATCACTTTCACATGGATGATTGTAAGCCATCCCCTTCTCCCTTCTAGTATGGAGTCAAGCTTGCTACCACCTGTACTTCTCCCGAAGTTGATGCAACCTTGTATCGTCAGTTAGTTGGTAGCCTCTTATACTTGACTCATACCCATCTTGATCTTTCCTTTTTTGTTAGTCTTGTTTCCTGTTATATGAAAACACTGCATGAAATCCCATGGAAAGCAACTAAAAGGATACTTCACTACGTCCATGGTATAGTTCAGTTCAGGATACATTACATTTCATGAGGGACTCCTTTATTGGTTGGTTTCATTGATTCAGATTGGGCTGAAAACCTTGATGATCAGAAGTCTACTGCAGGTTATGTTTTCAGCCTTGGTTCAAGACCTGTCACTTGGGCCTGTAAGAAACAACATGCCATTGCACTTTCTTTATCAGAAGCAAAGTACAGAGCAACGATAAATACCATTCATGAAGCCTTGTGGCTTCGACATATCCTTTTGGAGTTTGGATTCCAACAACAACATTTGACCAGACTTTGGTGCGGCAATCAGAATGCCATCAAGCTCGCCAAAGACCCCGTTCAACATCAGCATAAGAAACACATCGAGATACACATGCAATTCATAAAAAATCTCATTAATGATCAAGTTATTGAAGTGCTCTTTTTCCCTACAGAAGATCAAGTTGCAGACATTTTCACAAAGTCTCTTACAGAAGCAAAGTTTTCTAAACTTTGATCTATGTTAGGAGTTCATGAAGTTGTCATTAAGGGGGGATAGGCTCTAATGCCTCCTTCCTTCTCCTATTGTGGCACTATTTTAAATCCTTCAATCCTATCCCAAGTTGTTCTTAAGGGGGTGTTATCACTAAAATTTTGTCCGCAAATGGTCACAGGAATCCAACATCTCCAAACACCTATTAGTTCATTCATGGCCCAAAAAATGCATTTCCAAAGGGTACAAACTATATAACTGGTTATAAAATCAACATGCACTCAACAAATAAAGGACGCGCAAGCACGTGCGCTAGTCGAAAACACAGGAAAAACACACATGCGCCCGATGCACAACTGTGTATGCAAAAATCCGCGCACACCTGAGAATGACGCATTTATGATTCTGGTCGGCCTCCCACCCTATTTTGGTTCAACTCCCAAGTTGATTTGACCCTCAAATCCAAACTGAATCTGAGTGGGGGGCTGGTCAAATACCTAAAGGGCCCCTTGTTCACACTAAAGATCGGTTGGATAATGCCTCAAAGATTTGCTATAAAATGAGGCCATGGGTGCACTATGAATTCAAGAATCTATTTGTATTATTATCCTGCCTCTATTCTCCTACAAGGATCCTCTTTCCTTTTTGGAGCATACTAACATCATTTCATTGAGCTATTCTCCTCACCTCTTGAGGGAATGAGCTTTGGATTTATTCACCATTTATTTTTTAGTTTGTTATTTGTAAGAATAGATCTCACATAGGGGATTCAAGAGCCCTCCCTTGGAGGAAGATGGGACCCATAAGTCTCCCTTTCTCTTTGGTGTTTTCCCACTAATACAATCTATCCATTGGTGGCATGAATATTGGTCAATTTTTTGGTTGATGTTGGTTCTAATTTCCTTATGCACTTTAGTTTAGTTTCTTTAGTTGTTATTAGCTTAGTTGTTTATTTATTTATTGTTATTGATGTGTCTAACTCTTGCACTAACTTCTGTCTTATTGTACTGACCCAACTGGACTTGTAGGTGTCCCTGTTTTGCTCATCCAAGTGGCAAAAATGATACAACAGATTGGCGACCATATTGGGGATAAGGTATCGATTTCTGCCCTATTTGGGTTGTTTGAGCACTTCTTTTTGATCTATCTACCTTGCAGGGATCATAACCGGCCCATTCCTACCTGCAAAAATCTAAATTCAGAGCTGGAATAAGAGAATTTCATTCAAAATTTTCTTCCCGGTTGCGTATCAAAATGTGCACAGGTTTTTCAGCCCACAGGCGCATATTTTGAGCACGTGCGCCAACAACACTGTTTTTTCCAGTGAATTTTGTGCATGGTGTGCCAACAGGCCATTGTTTCTTTGCGCATTGGCACCACATGCGCCTCTGTCTAAACTAGGGCCCACACACCTATCCAGAAAATCCAACATTGTAAGAGTTTTTTGTGATGTTTGGAAGGGCCCTAGCCTTCTAAATATTGATTCTATGCAATTTGTAATATGCACCACACTTAGATTCCCTCTCCACATGAAGGGTTAGTCAAAACATAGGCACTTAGGGGGTTAAAAACCATATTTTTTCCTCTTTTTTCTTTGAGTTGCCACATGGATGACTTGTTTTGATTGTAAAAATTAAGTTGGAATCATTCACTATCACATATATAAACACTTGCATTGGGACCAAAAATCAAACTTCAATCATCGAGTATGCTCTTCTCTCACACCATAAAGTGATCTTGAGAATCAAAAAAACGATTGAGGGAAGATTTCATCTCCTTTAAAAAAAAAATCTTTAGGAGAGGACAAAGCCCCCCTAGGCCCCCCTTTTAGTTTCTTTTCAAAAGATCTTAAAATTGTAAGGGCCCAAACATGCCCACATGTTGCAAAGATAGGATAGTTTGAAGCTACTTTCTTAGTTTACATCACTAGGGGAGTTTAAATATTATTGTAATGGGCCCATACATGCCCACATGCTTTCAATCTAGGATAGTTTTTTAAAGATTTCTTAGATTACATCACACTAGGGAGTTTTAAGGATTGGTAAGGACCCGCATGTCCACATGATAGTTCTTTAGGGACTTCAAAATTCTGCAAGGTTGTACCAATGACATCCAGTAAGATAGGTAATCAAGACTTGTAAGGACCACACAAAGTCCACATGTTGCAAGGTGACACCTAACTTATTAAAAATTTGGCACATTTTATCACTTGATCACACACAAAGTCACTACTCACTCACATAATTTCATCTTGAATTGTGGAGGTTGAAGTAGGTTTCCTCCAAAGGGATTCCGAAACATCCCACTTTTTCTTGAAGGAATTATCCACTCCCACTTAATTCAAATGAGATTGGTTCACACCCCCAATCTCTCAAACAACCACATCTAAATTTTTTCTAAAAACTCACTAAGTTTTCCTCCACAGGAGGTGGTAAAAGAAATTTTTAGTCTAGGTAGGATCTCGGGGATAGGCATCCAAATAACTCCACGTTATCTGGTTCTCACATCTTCAAACAATAGAAGTTGACAAATAGGGAACTTTAAAATCCTCCAAGTCATGTTTTCCTAACACCATAAGGAAGGGAGATACCTGTGAAGGGTCGAAGGCTGAGGTCCAATTTTTCTGTGCGTCTTGCCTTGAGGCACCCACCTCTTGGACGGGATCCAGCTCATGACCCATTTCTGAGGCCGAAAATCTAAATGCCACACTTTGACCGAGGTGCCTAGTGGCCAAATTTTAGGACATCTACCCAGGTGGAAATTGTGGGCTGCAATTGCACCTTGATCAGATTTTGTGTGGCTATGGGGAAATATCGCCAGCTCTTTCGGGATATGCACCCTCTACCCCTCATTATAACTGATTGTTTCATCCTTCACTAGTTCCTCTTTCGGTGGCTTCAAACCCCACTGTTGAGTGCTATTGGAAGGTCCAATGCTATTTGAGAGGAAGGATGTTACATATTTTTAGGACACAAGCATTTGTTTTCTTTGTTCTCCCACATGGACAAAATCCACCTACCCACATGTATGCTTCTTTTCAATTGATTTATGTTTTACACTCTTGTGATTACATACGATTGTGAGATATATTGTGAAGGTCCAAAATTATACAAAATCTCTTGTTCATGTCATTACTCTCATCACCGTTCACACACATTCACTTTGCTAGTCAGACATCATAAGGGACCCATAGAATCCTCACCATTCCCGACGCTTGTAGAACCTCCCTTCTCTTCTAGGAGGAGTCCCTAGTCTCGCCAAATCATCGACCCAACCCTCTCACACCCCTGTGAGTGCTACTATATTGGGATCAACATTGCTTGGTTCCACTCTACTTGGGTCCACTTCCCAAGGTCAAACATCCACTAACTATCCTTTACAAGGAAGTGGGGGGAAAAATTCTTCCCAAGGGGGAAGTAAAACTCCACCTAACCCCCCTCACAGGTCAGGTACACAAACCACTCACACCATGGCTGGAACTAATCCTCCACTGCCACTCAAGAAGCCATATTTGGCCTCCCTCAACATACCATATCTGAGTAAGCTCACAAACGATCCTATATTACACAACCCCACATGGCCTGCAATTCCTACCAAACTACCTTCAGACATTTCCAAGTTTGAAGGAAATGCGGGAGAAGATCCTGCCAACCATGTCATGGCCTTCCACCTATGGTGCTCTTCAAACAACATCATGGATGACTCCATCTGATTAAGGTTATTTCATCACACACTCACAAGCCCATCAACCAAGTGGTATGTAGATGAAAAATTAGGGTCCAATGTGACTTTTGAATCACTGGACAATTTTTTTTTGAACTTCTTTCAATTACCAATTCGCCATGACAATGGTCTAGAACTGCTCTTCAAGTTTAAACAAACCTCAGCCACACATGTTGCTGACCACATTCATGAATGGCTTCGGTGACATGGTTTATGCAAAGCAGAAACCACCAAACAACAATGCCTCGATTGGTTTCTCAGATCACTCATCCCTCTCCTTGCCAAAGATGTGGCCTCTACCTTCCCCCAAAGTGAAGAGGAAACCATCAGCAAGGATCAATAGTATGAACTCATTTATTCATAGTCATGATACTTATATATAGTACTACCTGAGGCCCCGATACCCATGCCATTCGATCAGGACAAACCTGGGATGTCTCACTCAACAAATGGATTGATTGGTACCACAACACACCACAATCCGTACATCCAACCACCACCTATGTACGATACACCCCAACATACATCGATGTATGGAGGACCCCCTTATTACCCTCCTCCCCCTTATCAACAACCATACCCTAATGTTCCCCTCCCACCTATGAGTGAACCCGCGTCGGCACCCATGATGCACCCTGTAGTTCAACCAGGTCTTGGTACCCCCTCTACCTCATATTACACCCTGAGCACTAGTGAAAGCACTACACCTTCCTATGCACCCTACGGATCATTTTCACCAAATAATCTGTATTTTCCATTTTCTGGTCGTCCACAACCCATTTCTCCTCCACAAGGACAACCACACGTTGGGGTTAAATTTGTTCAGCCCTCTCCCATTCAACAATTTCAAAATTTTGAACAACTGAATATGGAAAATCTAGCCCATCAGTGGAATAATGCCAAAAAGAAAGGGAAAAACTGAAACAATAATAACCCAGGACCATGGGGAAACAACCCTCAATAAAACCAACCTGTTGGGGTCAACCAGAATAAGGGGAACCAGAACCCCCAAGGGGGAAATAAAAACAAACTCTAAGGGAGGAACAACAACAACCTCCGGATGAACTTCCCTTGTGCCCTTTGCGGTGATCATGGTCATTATAATAACCATTTCCCCCAAATCACCGACTTCAAATAGATGAAAGATTCCATGAATGCACCACATCCTCCAGCGTCGCCTGCCCTTCAACAGCCCCCAGAAAAGTATTTTCAACAACCACCCCCGACGGTGTTGCAAAACCCTATTCCACATCAAGGTGTGATGAATACTCAGCAAGAAGTACACCCTGCCCCACCAGAGATGGGACAATATCAAAACCCTGGGAATCCGACAGATTGCACTATCCTCCTGACTAGAGAAGAATAAATTCTCCTACAAACATGCAGTCGTCAATACAATGCACCCCCTAAATCTACCCCCACCACTTTGGAACAGTTCCAGTTACAACCATGCAACCTTTGATGATTCCACACCTTAGCACTAAACCACCCCTTCATATTCTTCGCATCCCATTACGACGGAATGCCAACAACCCTTAGGATAGGGTGGCACATAATTACAGTCTGGTCGATGACTTGGAGCAATATTCTACAACCATGTCACTCTTGGAAGTCCTCCAAACCTGTCCCACTCAATGGAAATCATTGCTTTCCACCTTGGGGGCAGTCGACCCTGCTGATACTAGAATCATCACTTTTGATCTAGATTGTGGGGAACCCTGTCTCCCCACTTTGGTATCTTTCCAGATACCAGTCAAAATTTAGAACATCACATTTCATCGATGCATCATTGATGAAGGTGCATCCACATGCATCATGTCCAAAACCATATGGTAGAAACTTGGCTCCCCTGAGATAATACCATCCGCCATCACTTTGAGAGCTTATGATGGATGACCATCCTCTCCTGAAGGGATCTTTCAAAATGTCCTCGTTGAACTCGAGGGAAAAACCATTCTTATTGACATTGAGGTTATCGACGCCCCGCTCGATTACAACATATTGTTTGGACGTAGTTACATGTACGCTATGAAGGCTGTGGCTTCTTCTGTGTTTCGAACGATGATGTTCCCCCACAACGGAAAGATCATCACCATCGACCAAGTCTCACATTATGAGCCCAACCCTTCCTCCAACATCGATAACATCCTACTTCTTTTCCACACTAATTCCGATGCCTACCCACTCATCGAGATGGGCCCCAAAATTTTCAAGGACCCAGGGACATACCATGGAGCACCACCACTCATACATCCCTCAGCACAAGTGTGTGTCATATCTTTCGATGGAATGAAAACTGGAGATACCATTCCTCCCATCGAGGCTTCTTCACTCCCTGACGTCCCACTAGTCGCATAAACCCTACCTTAGGAACCCCCTGAGAACCCTTCGACACCACTTGTTTCCAGTTTGAATCTCCCCCAGGGTCACATCCCGGTTTGGGAGACAGTCCCCCAAGACATTACACAAATCCCCTTCTTCTACCCCCCACTGGGCGTACAATATTTCTAGGTAGCCACAATACTTACCCTTCCTAACATGGTGCTTTCTATTCTGGTTTGGTATCTACACCCACCTAAGATGGTTCCTCAACCATCCCTCCCTTCCCAAACCGAGGGAATCCCAATACAGATCCCATTCCTAACTCCCTCCCCCCCACTGACCAACACCACCACTACAACTGGGGGTAGACGGAAGAAGAAATATCCCCCTGCTCCACTCCCCCATAGAGTTCAACGCCCTTGCGCACTATGTGAGAAAGAAGGAAACCCCACCAATATATTTCCCTCTCTCCCCGATCTACGCAATTTAATCCAATTCCCTCGAGCAACCACACTGCTCGTCGCTTCATCGAGCACACCTAATACTACCACCACGTCCCCTACTATAGGTAGTAAAGGGTTGCAAACCAAATTCACATGTGCCATCTGTTTGGAGTATGGCCATTACACCCACCATTTCCCTGCGCTACCTCGGTTTCGACAGACACTAACGACAGCATGCCAAATCTTTCAGCAAGAACCCCCTCCATCCACGTCATCAAGCACTCGAGTCACCGACATCCATTATGTCACAACCTCAGTCAATGGATGAATGAGATTCCCTTGCTCTCTTTGTGAATCACTTGATCATTTCACATACTAGTGTCCTAGGATCATTGAATACAGACGTTGCCAAATGGCCCTTATTCAAAATCCTCCAAACCCCTCACTTCCTGCGATACAAGTGATTCCCCCTACCCCCTCTCTAGATATTTTTCATATTATCTCTCCTAAGTTTGAGGCACTTCCCACTCCTCCATGGTTCATGGATAGCCTGTATGAGGATTTTCCCCCAAATCCCCCCAATTCCTTGGTTCATTTCCCTCAGGAAATCTTACGACCAACCACAATTTTTAACCCACACTATCTAGACATTTGGTTTATGTCAAGCATGCCATCACACCATATTTGTGATACCTCCTCTATGACTTCACCACCTGAAGACCATTACACGGTGACAGTCCCCAAGGTTACTTCCCCAGATCCCCTATATTCTCACACCTTCCACTGTAACGAAGATATCCTCGAGGAACTAACTACACCTGATTCCCATGGAATGTGCTCCACCACAGAGCGCTCTTTCTATCACAAGAAGCCTTTGGCCCTCCTATTCAAGCCTCCATATGCACAATCGAAACTAAGGATTTCATCCCATCAGGGCATATAGACTGGTTTAACAACCCTATCCCTGCCCCTGATTCTTTTGAAGATGGAAATATGGCCAACATTTCCCCCACCGTCAAAATTGACATTTCCGTCAAACCAAGAATCATAGAGGAAATCACCATTGGTGCCACATGCTCCTCGAAAGAACTCACAACTTACAAAGCTCTCTTCCAGAAATACCGGGACATTTTTTCCTTGTCATACACAAAGATGCCTGACCTTGATTATTCTATTGTCGAACATCGTATTGACACCTGTCCTGATATAACCCCTGTATGTCAAAAGCAATGCCCCCTGCACCCATCCAAAGCAACAGCCATCAAAGCCAAAATTGACAAACTACGCGTTGTCAGGTTCATATACCCCATTGCATACACGTCATGGGTTTCCAACCCCATCCATGTCAATAAAAAATAGGGCACCATTCGCGTCTGCACTGACTTTTGTGATCTCAATCACACTTGTCTCAAAGACAACTTTCTTATGCCTTTCATTGGCAATGACTTCGTCGACCATGAGGCCTTGTCCTTCATGGACATATTCTTTGGCTACAATCAAATACATATCCACCCAACAGATTAGTATAAAACCACATTCACCACCCCATGGGGTAATTTTATGTATCGTGTCATGCCTTTTGGAATCAAGAACGCTAGTGCAGAGTTACAATGAGCCATGACCTATGTTTTCCATGATCTCTCTCACCCTTGCTTACTTGGACGATCACACTACTCGATCCAAGAAATGAACACAACATCTAGATGACTTACGAGTTGTATTTCAACGGTGTCATCAATACAATATACACTTGAACCCCCTCAAGTGTGTATTCTGCGTCACCACTAGATGCCTCCTTGGGTTCATCGTATCCCAACATGGCATCACAGTGGACCCCCTCAAGGTCCAATCCATCACCGAAATTCCACCACCCCGGAATTTGCGCCAACTGCAGAGACTACAAGGCAAAGCCAAATTTTTGCAATGCTTTGTCCTTGACGACACCACTTGTGCACATGGTTTTCTTCGCCTACTGCATCATGATATCCCATTTCGATGGGATGAACATTCCAAAACCACTTTTGATTATTTAAAAGCGACGCTCTCCAACCCCTCTTTGATTAGTCCAACCGACTATGATCGCGACTACATCCTCTACTTATCGGCCTCAACCGTCTTAGTAGTAGGAGTTCTCGTCCAACTAGGGGATGATGGATGGGAGCACGCCATATACTACATTAGTAAAAACCTTTCTAGACCACCCCTGAAATACAACCACGAAGAGAAACTCTCCCTCGCACTTGTCCTCGTAGTCCAAAAACTGTGTCATTATATCTTGCTTCACACTACCAAAGTCGTGGCAGATTCCAACCCCATGCGGTACTTGCTTAGTCAGAGAAAAATTAACGATAAATTTTCCCGATGGATCATCATCCTTCAAGAGTATAACCTAGAGTTTTCAACTCCCAAAAGAAAGAAAGCGCTCGTCCTCGCCGAACTCATCACGACATTTCCCTCAGATGCTGCTAGTTTTCCCATCAATATAGACTTCCCCAACAAACACCTCTTCTACATCCCCTCGGATGACCCCTGGTATGGTGACCTTCTTGTCTATCTCCAGACACAGAATTTTGGGTCTCACCTCTCTAGAGACGATCGTCGGCGCATTCGCCATCAGGACCCTCGATATCTCCTTATCAGTGATATATTATATCGATGAGGGGTCGAAACCATACTCCGTTGATGTTTGACCATCGACGCAGCCGATAGAGTCTTGAATGATTGCCACAATGGAACCTGTGGTGGCCACCTCTCAGGAATTTCCACTTCCCAGAAGATCATTCATGCAGGTTACTTCTGGCCCACATTTTTTTACAACTACATCCACGCCATGAAATGATGCGACAAATGCCAGCTTTATGCAAACAAAGGATGAGCACCACCCGCTCTTCTACACCCAGTCATCACTGCCGACCCCTTTTGAAAATGGGGCATTGACTTCATGACTTGCAACCCTCCATCTAGCAATGGACACAGGTACATTGTCATGGAAGTCGATTACTTCACCAAATGGGTCGAAGCCATGCCTACTTTCATCAACACTGCTGACACTGCAACACATTTTTTTATTTAATCACGTCATCTCTTGCTTCAGAGTACCACTTCAACTAGTATCCGATCATGACAAACACTTTGAGAATGATCTCTTCATTGAACTTTCCTCAAAGTTAGGCTTCTCTCATGAGTTTGCCTCACCCTACTACCCTCAGTCCAACAGACAGGTAGAGGCGGTCAACAAGGTCCTCAAAACCATGTTGCAGCGTACTGTCATCAAACATAAGACCAATTGGCATCATATGTTGTTTTAAACACTATGTGATTATCGCACGACAACTAAAACTACCACTCATTTTACACCATTCCATCTCGTCCATGGGGTCGAAGCCACTCTCCCCATCGAGTGCGAAATTCCCACATTGGGCACCGCTATCGAGGTATTACCTGACACTGCTCCAATGGAGCAACACTTGCTGAACTTAGAGTCGCTGGATGAAGACCGTCGGTCTTTATTACAGAACAATGAGGCAGCCAAAAAATGGTCGAAGGCCACCTTTGACCGCCATGTTAACCTTCACTCATTTAACGAAGGAGACCTCGTCCTTGCCTATGATATCGCTCATGATACCCTCGGGCATGGAAAATTTGAGTCATTATGGCATGGACCCTACATCATCCAACAATGCCTCACTAAAGGCGCATACATCCTAGCCTCTCTCGAAGGATACCCTCTCAAAGAACCCATCAACGGGTTGTACTTAAATAAATTTTATGCCTAAGTGTAGTCAGTCTACACTAGGCTTTTTCTTTTTTGTACATGTTTTATAGAGTTTTTAATCTTCTTTTTCTCCATGCCTTATGTTTGATCTACCATTTGTGTTATTGACAGATGCCTCCTCCATCAACCTACCACATCAATTATGCTGACGGAGCTATCCGCTGGACACAAAATCCCGCTTGGGTCGCTTGGGCCCTCTATACCCCCTCACATGAACTGCTCCACTCCAACGACATATTTTTAGGCTCAACAACCAATAACCAAGCTGAATACATAACCATCCTTGGCCTCCTCACCGAGGCCATTCATCGCCATATTCGCCACCTTAGCATCTTATTATATTCCCAGCTTGTTGTCCTGCAACTCAACAATGTGTACCGTGTTAGCGATCCGTTCCTCTTCCGCAAATACCTGCAAGTTAAAATTTTATCTCGACATTTTGATTCAATCACATTCACACATATTCCACGATAATTCAATCAAATAGCAGATAATATGGCTAACCTAGTGTTAGATTGGCATTCATCGCATCAATATACCATTCCACATACATAAATCATCAAAAATATGTCACAACATATATATTAGACATCATAAAAAGAATCACAAAACATCATCACATGTAAACATCACATAGATCACAAACATGTATATCCATATATATATATATATATATATATATATATATATATATATATATATATAACGATAAATGTATCATCAAATTTTTACAAAAGTGGTACAAAATATACATCGCCCGTAGGCAGGTGAACCCCCTCATCCCTATAGGTACAAAATAGGTGTCACACTACCCTATACAAAAATGGGCTCGTAGGCCTATATAAATACAAAACATAAACATCTAGAGCACTCATGGTGCCTCTAGAGCACCACCACCAGGTCATCTATTTGGAGGAGGTACCCCACTAGCTGGGGGTCCTCCAGATCATGGGGGCAACTGCCCAGTCATAGCTTCCCCTGCTACAGCTGCTCTGCGGATCAAGGCCTGCAACTCTGCTGGAAGGCCCACGCACTGCTCTAGGACTCCCTCGTATTGGATCTGAGTCCACATGCCCTTAGGCACTCCCTGTAGCACCACCTCCAATTGGTGGCGTAAGTCCTCTAACACCCCGCCGACCTCTGCCGGAGAAGCATGTGATGTCTCCTCCCATCTCTCTCATCATCGACTGACCTTGCACCAGCCTAATCCCTCTGTTGTCTCTCTCCCACCCGCGGATCTCCCCACGATGGTCCCATGACGAGCTAGCACTCTGCCCAACTCCATCTCTCGCCCACACAGACCCACATCTACACACACAACAAACAAATGATAGCATCAACATCTATCCATACATAAAACATATGCTATACTATCAAAATCACAAAACATCAAATACATCAATGTACCTCTATGGTTCCAATCCTCTCCAGGAGGTAATATTATGTCTGGGTCCTGATGGTAGTCCATCCTTCCATATGGGTATCGTAGGATGATTTGTGGCATCCGATGCTACACACGTGCCAGATCGGCCGTAAAATAATGGTCACCCTCCACACCCCTATGTCGTACCAAAATTGATGCCCACCTCATCAATCGTGGCTCTCATGCATCAGTCGCCTCCAAAAAAACTCTCGAGCGCAACACGGGCACCCTCTCCAAGAACCACTTCACCAGGATCGACCCAAAGGCAAACTCCCCTGATTTAGAAGCTCGACACCAGTTGAGCTACCCCATCATTTTGGTGTGCAACATCAAGCCCCAGTCAAAATTCTCTCCACCCAATGCCCTCTGCATGATCCTCAACTAACCACCACTGATCCATTGAGTAAATAAGGATCCATAGATCCTCATGATCATCGTGGCGATGCAACGATGCACCAACACATCCATCACCCCAATCCGCACAACCGAGCTTGACATAAAATCCTCCCCTGAACAATACGTCCGGGCCAAATTTGCCAAGTGTACCTTCCCTGGAAACTAGGGATCAACAGGTAGGGCTCTCCCCCGAAATGGGAGCCTGGTCAGAAAGTAGACATCCTCCATCTCAGAGAATGTGAGCTGCTCCCCTCGCACAATGAAGCACTACAGCTCAGTGCTCCACATAGAAATCACAAACTGCATTAGGTACTCCTGTGCCCGTAGCAGTGAACAATAAGAGAACTTTAGTAACCCACAGGATTCCAAAGGTCCTCGAACACCTGGCTCATCATCCCTCACCACCTCCCTGAGGTGCACCCATTCCCTCTCCCTCCAGTGGATTGGTATCCTAAAATGATCACCTGCATTCACACAAACAACACTTGATTAACCATCACACTTCATACAAAAACTTCAAAAAAGACAAGTTTTTTCACCCCCCTTAGCTTTGCCTCATGTGCGCGATTGTCACCCCCACAGGCACGCACATATGCACGCCTATTCTTTACATAGTTGCGCATAAATGCTGAACTGCTGAAGAAATAGATGCACATCAATGCGCAGCTATTGAAGAAACATATGTGCATCAATGCACACCTATCACACACACAGGAGCACATTCGTGCACCCCTGTTCACTCCACATGTGCGCACATGTACACAACTGTCGGAGAAACAACTGCGCACAAGTGCACCGCTCTTCTTTGAATAGGTGTGCATCAAATGCATTCCTGTTTCCCTTAATCATGTGCCCCCATGTGCGAATGTCCTCTATACAGCCACACACCCACGCGTGGGAACCCTTCGATCGCCTGCGCACTGGGGGGCCCACCCTCACAAAACCCCACCGTACGACCCTCTGTACGACCCTGCCCGAAAAGCAACCCTAATTACTATGCAGGAGGATGAGACCACTAACCTGGCTCTCGCTAATCCTGTATTGGCTAGCTCAAACTCCCAAAATATCCAAATATTCTCTAAAAACCTCTCATCAACTCACTCTGGTAGCAAGTATAAATGAGGTGGCAATGTGGGCCCTACAGATATATATAATCCCTTTTGCCAAACTTCCATGCTCAATTACAAGAGCTTTGAGTATCTATTTTTCGATCCATCTTTAGCCACGAGATCAGGATCCCGCCACCTACACAGTCACATACCCCAGGTCACCATCCATACTTGACCCCAGAGGAGCATTTTTCTCACAACACGCCCAAGTATGCATGCTCATGTTCAAAATTATCGAATAACTGTTACATGTTCTTTCTCTTCAGATATTTTTCACGTCAAGTATTCAGTTTTTCATGTGTGCAGGTACTTGGTCATCCCGCATCAACGCAACCCCTTCAAGTATATGATCGACACTGACATGTAATCATTCCCTCTAAATATAAATTGCATCTCCCAGTCACACCCTCCGACATTTTCCTGTAGGATCCTCACATCTGGCTCTGCAGTACTATCACCTCCGTTGCATTTCAGTACTGTCAACCGGTAGCACTCTCTCCTACATGAGTTGTCCCCTTCATAGTCCCCTTTGTCACTTTGACACTCATGTTGCTTTCACCCCCTAAGGATGGGAGTCCCGTTAGTCTTACGCATGTTCGAGAATCAACCACATACTCCTTCTCCTCATTTTGATATCTTTCCCCATGGACTCCCAGGACATCTCCTCATAGTTCTAAATTGACTGCACCACCACAGTATCATTAACCTTCCACTTTCATCCATAATCAGTTTGCCCATCTACAAATTTCCCTCCATTCATTTACCTCATACAGAAACCCACCCATGGGGCCCCCACCCTCCACCAATTCTCCATACAACTTGCACCCTCACAGGCCACACCATCTTGCACTGGGGCACCCATTTCTATATATGTATGCTTATCCTACCTTATTCTTTATTTATTTAGTAATTGTACAAAGCCTTTTGTTTCCAACATTTACATATATTTTTGTTGTCGCCTTTAGCGACCTTCCTTTTTCGGCAAAGCAACCCCTATCACCCTTGGTTGGGGAATTCCTTTACATTCTATGCTTGTTGACATCGTCCATAAACCCCGAGTATCCCACAATCCATATATCTTTGATCTCTGAGTTTTTCCACTTTGTCATGCCTCTGGCACAATTTAACCTACATCTAGTCGTCCCCCTAACGCTAGATCCAGTTTCACAGGTTGCTTCCACTCATACTTCACATATATCCCCAACCAAGGACAGTATTGATTCTCACCACATATTGATATTGTCCATGTATCTCATCAGTTCCTGATCTCATCCAGTGGATTTTATGAATCCCTTTGCTTATTGGAGTCGCGTCTCCTTTTCTGTCAACATCAACACAGTTTCCAGAAGGGCGACAATATCTTGACTCTCATTACCTTTACAATGAGGAGTCTCAGACAACACAACGAGAACCATCATTGCTCTCTGCTGTCATTGACCCCCATAACATTCGATGCCAACACAATCTCATGTTACGGTGGGTCTTACTTCACGACTATTGCAGTTGTTTTATACTAGCCAAAGACCTCTGAAATTTGCTGGGCTATCAATGCCAGTGAATCATCGACACTCCTTACACATGTCATCGCCTCTTTTTTATAGTACGTTTACAATAAGAATTGTCATATTCCATTCTCAACCCACCCCGAAGGGCGCTGCAGTTATCTACATCATCATACAACTTCAGTTACTGTCTTAAACATTTGAGTTACATGACATGAGCACGGGGCATGCCTGCCTCGTTTCTATATAGTTTTTTATTTTTCCACACCTCGAGAAAGGTTTGGGTCCCACAGGTTCCCCTCTCCCTTGAATGGATCACTCTTTCAATTCCCCTCAACACTCTTTCTTACAATGGTACTCTCAGTAGAAGAAACACTGATGTATTTCATCTATACATATGCTCCTAACCTCACACATCATGGGGCATTTGTTATCACTAAAATTTCGTCGACAAATGGTCACATGAATCCAACATCTCCAAACATCTATTAGTTCATTCATGGCCTAAAAAATTCATTTCCAAAGGGTACAAACTATACAACTGGTTATAAAATCAACATGCACTCAACAAATAAAGGACGCGTGCGCACGTGCGCCAGTCGAAAACACAGGAAAAACGCACATGCGCCCAATGCGTGATTGTGTACGTAAAAACTTGTGAACACCTGAGAACGACACATTTATTATTCTGGTTGGCCTCCCACCCACTTCTGGTTCAGCTCCTAAGTCGATTTGACCCTCAAATCCGAACTGAATCTGAGTGGGGGGCTGGTCAAAGACCTAAAGGTTCCCTAAAGGGCCCCTTGTTCACACTAAAGAATGGTTGGATAATGCCTCAAATATTTGCTATAAAAAGAGGCCATGGGTGCACTATGAATTCAAGAATATATTTGTATTGTTATGCTGCCTCTATTATCCTACAAGGAACTTCTTTCCTTTTGGAGCATACTAGCATCATTTAATTGAGTTATTCTCCTCACCTCTTGAGGGAATGAGCTTTGGATTTCTTCACCATTTCTGTTTTAGTTTGCTATTTGTAAGAAGAGCTATCACATAGGGGATTCAAGAGCCCTCCCTTGGAGGAAGAGGGGACCCATAAGTCTCCCTTTCTCTTTGGTGTTTTCCCATTAACACAATCTATCCATTGGTGGCATGAATATTGGTCAATTTTTTGGTTGATTTTGGTTCTAATTTCCTTATGCACTTTAGTTTTGTTTCTTTAATTTTTATTAGATTAGTTGTTTATTTATTTATTGTGCTTGATGTGTCTAACTCTTTCACTAACTTCTGTCCTGTTCAACTGACCCAATTGGACTTGTAGGTGTCCCTCTTTTTCTCATCCAAGTGGAAAAAATGATACGACAAGGGGGATGTTAGGATATTTAAACACTCGGGAGTTAGTTAAGATCTACTTGGTCTAATGTGTCATTAGGTAAAAGTGTGTTTCTTAGTATGTTTCTTTAGTATGCATTAGTATGCATTTGTAGTTTGGAAATCCGATGGTCACAATATGTTCCCGACATAGAGTGATCCAACGGTTCATATTCTCCTCGATCTTAACGACCATTGATCCATGGATTAACACCCGATTGGTCCATGATCTCTATTTAAAGAACATGGAGGGTCATTTGCCCATGATCGATTGTGAGAAACTCTCTAGTAAAATCTCTCTGTAATATTTTTCTTTTGCATTAATAAATTGCTCCAAGTGGTCGCGTTCATTGGGGCCGTGGATGTTTCCCCATAGGGGTTTTACCACATCAAAAAATCGGTGTGTTGATATTTGATTTGGTTGTGTGAGTGGTTACTGAAGGTGTTTGTCCTCTGTTGGAATACCTATGTTGTCGAACACACACCATGTACAAAATGTGAGCGTGGAGCACAAATCCAAGATAAATTAGTTACAACATAACTCCTTAAATAATAGGGATCTATTATTTAATAAGGAGTTACATAATACCATTCATTCTTCACAATTCACCTCCCCCAATAATGAATATATGAACTCTTATATATAATTATTCACACTTGCACATGAGGCCCCTTTATCACTAGGATGACCCTATTACATATGTATTTACACATTACATGTACATTTAGGCCCATATATTCCCCCCCTTGGGGTCATATCATATACATTTAGCCATATATATGCGTCCCTTGGGTCATAACATAATACCCTCCAAAATTTTTTGTCCTCAAAGATTTGCATTTAAAGGCTTCACATGTGATGAAACCAAGTAATATGATTTTCTTATGTTCCTTCTTTATTCATTCCATTGTTGATGATATATCCATGCAAAATCAATTCTTTTCGGTCTTAATACTTGGTGTTTAGTTGTCGCATATTTTTCTTTCCTTTGATTCCATGTATTTTTGTTGAAACTTCTCCAATTTGTAGTGGTTGTTGGTCTTTGATAATAGCTTGTTGAAGAGTAGTTTGGTGATGCCTTGTTCCATGAATATTGACAAGTATTCGATCTTCTTCCTTCATAATGTTGATATTGTCCTTCTTGTATTCCTTGAAATGTTTCCTAGTAATGAGGGTGTCAATATGGTTTCACATTTGACGGTTTTTCTTCACTCTTCACATGCATTTCATCTATCTTCTTTTTTGAGACAATGGCATCCTCGATCATGTTTTCTTGGTCTTTGATTACTCTAGCCTTGGAGATAATACCATAATATTTGGCTGTACATCCTCTATATGGAGTTAAACTTATTCAAGTATCTTCCGTTAACCTTCTTGAATCTTGTCTTATTTCTCTTTTTGAAGATGCAATGCCACCCCATTTATCAAATTCTGACGTACTTCTTCAATTTTGGATTTCATTTCTGATTTTACCTCATCAATATTTAGGTATTCTTCAACCTTCTTGAAAATTTCCTCTTCAAGTCTTTTGGTAGATTCTTCATCCGAGATCCTTATTTCTTCTTGATTTCGACAATTCTTCCTTTCTTCTTTCAATATCTTGACCTCATCCAATAGTTTTTTATTATGGTTTCGTAATCTACATATCTCTTCATCTTTCTTTTTCAAATCTTCCCTTGACTCATCATTTTTCCACTTCGATTTACTACTATTTTCTTGCTTTAAGTTCTTAACCTCCTTAATGAGTGATTCATTAAGTGATAGTATCTTAGATATATCCTCGTCATTCTTCTTAATCTCTTCTTTTGTTTCTTTTAATTCATCTTGAATTCTATACAATTCCTCCATTTTTGTATGCCTAATCCATTTATCTGAGAAGAGTTTTTCAAATTCTTCCCATATGGAGTGGAGTCTAGTATATTCATTAAGGCTTCTCCACCACTTGTGAGCTCCACCCAAAAAAGAAAAATATTCCCCACATGGACTTATACCAATCCTCATACAATATTCCTTTACCATCCTCAACCATTCCATGAGACTGATTTTATCTTTATCTTCATCTCCACTAAAGTTAGGTATTTTCATTGATTCTTAATTGAGGTCTAACTTGAATCCTTAACTTCCAACCTCAATATATTAAGGGTAAATGTCTCAAACATTTATAATCCTTGTTCCAATATTTTCTTTTGTGTTTTATATTTCCAATGGATTTTTAATCAACTCAATCAGACATTCCAATCAAAATTTATGATAGTTTTAAGTGAACATACCTTTGAAACACTGACTTGGGGTCTGTCCTCCTAGCCAACCTTAATTTTGATGTAACTCTATAATTTCAGCCCTTCTGAGTCTGAAATTTCGATTTGTAGTACTTTGGAATTTCTTCTTTGTAATTCCATAGGTCCGATCAAAATTGGATGTTCCAAGTGGAAGTTATGGTAACTTCCCACACCTTGCTTATTTTTGACCTTTCCAGGAGATCAGACTTGTACAACGTGCCACACACAATATTTTATATCTGATTATGAAAATTGTACCAGAACTACTATAGATTTTACTTGTTCCAATGAAATTTGTCTCACTTAATTTGGATTTTCTATGAATAATTTATCACTTTTTTACCCATAACACCTGTTTGATACTAGTTAATAGGACTAGTCGGATACCCTATCTTCCACCAAGTTTATATCCAAAATTACAATGACCTAGAAGATGAAATTTGTATCAAAAGTACTATGCTAATAATTCTCAATATACTCTAGGTTTTTCCTTCTGAAAATGCTCCAATAAAAATTTATAGTGAAAAATCCAAAATGACTATCTTGAGGAAGAAAAACCCTAAGACTGGTGCTTTGATACCAAATGTAATGAACCAAATACTTACAAATATCATAAAATAATATAATTACACACCATGTATAGAATGTGAGCATGGATCACAACTCCAAGATAGATAAATTACAAAAACAATCCTTAAAGAATAGAGGAACCCCTTCCAAATAACCAAATACCATTCATTCTTCACAATTCACCTCCCCCAATAATGAATATATGATCTCTTATATATAGCTATTCACACTTGCACATGAGGCCCCTTTACCACTAGGAAGACCCAATGACATATGTATTTACATATTATATGTACATTTAGGCCCATATATGCCCCCCCCATGGGGTCATATACATTTATCCATATCTATGCCCCCCTTGGGTCATAACACTGCAATATCCAAGACCATTTCCCCTGCAATTTTCTCAATTCCATGTAACCCAAAAAATTGTTAGTATATCATAACAATTCTCAATTATTAATTTCTCAAATATGGTTATACAAGATAAAATAATTCCCTCGCATGATATTTATGCTCACTATGTTTGGTTCTTGCAGTTGTAGATATCAATCTTCCTTATGGGCATACATCATTGCCATATCCAAGACCATTATGTCTGCAATTTCCTCAACTTTCTTACATCCAAACAAGATTTTTAGCACTCATGCATACTTTTAGCAATTCATGAAATGATATCAAAATTGTATCTATCCATCAATTCAATCATTTCCAACCATTATTCACATTAAAATGGAATTCTACCATTCATCATATTATCTAGAATGACACTAGCATTCATTGTACATGCATTATCAACACATCAAGATTTTCACAGTGCAATGAAACTTTACCAATTAATAAAACCAATGTGCCAATAATACTGACCACATCTGTAATGACCCTCTACCGTTACAACAAAAAACTGATGTACAACAAGTGATTTTTTTTTTTTAAGCATTAGGAAAATAATGTCAACAATAAAATCATAACAACACAACTCGGCGACATCATAATGAATGAATTGCACTCAACACATCGTCGTAATCAATCACATCGCAACCAACACATCCATAATTTAGTAACAACATATAATCAACCATCATCATAAATGAACGATGACACAAAGTAACAACATCACCCGTTGCTCATCACTGATATAAATAACAACGCAATCAATGCGCCAACGAAGGATAGTGACACATAAACAAAAAGGGCATAACAAATTATCACATCAAGCTTGGAGAAAATTAAGACAACACTCATCAGATAAATATTATAAAATGAATACCCGCCCATCCTACCTTGCAAGGTTAGGACCTCTAGGACACATAAGCAACGCTCAAGCCTAGGTTCCCATCGATTTTGACCATTTAAGGTCTCAGGGTTGATGACTGTTCTGAGGAACAGGAGGTGTCTACATCCCACCCTCCAAAATCAAGTCCAAGCCGAATAAGATAAATAACATCATCAACAATCATCCAGGTGCAAAGGCAAACAAATTCCACACCATCATACATGACATAAAATCCATTGCGAAAGAAGTTCAAAAATATTTGACCATCATACATTGTATGGAATCCATAAACGAAAGCAATCTAATAACAATTAAGCTATTTCAACAACGCAAGGTAAACACATTCATTACATTTTATCGTGCAAGGGTATAAGATCTAACCATCATAAAAATCCATGAGTGCAAGAAGTAAATAACCAACAACCATTCATTGTATTGACTATTCATTACACACAAGAAGAAAAATCTAAACATTATACAATACCTCCTTCAATACCTTAGATTTTCATACACGCAAGAAATAAACTAAGTTTAAAACCATCATTCAAGAACAAACTAAATAACTAAATGTCTAAAACCATAATTCAATACATTAAATTCATGCACGCAAGAAATAAACTAAATCAAAGCAAACATGCATCCACGTCATCTATTGCGCAAGAGTACCCACGCCTTTTTATTCCAAGGCGCAAAAGCAATCTAATCTCGTAATTGATCTTACTTTTCAATGATTACAAGGTGCTAAGAAAATCTAAAAATCTTTAACTATCATTATGACATACAATCCATTTGCACAAGAGACTCAAGTGCTTTTCTTAACCACTCCTCTATAAACATTTACTAACACAACATTAATAATGACCCTTCATCATAAATAGTTAATAAAAACTGACATTTAATAATGGACATTATTATAAACATTTAATAATAGCCGAACATTAATAACGCTTATACAACATTAATAACAAACGTTCATCATAACAGTTAATTAAATATACATTAATGATGAACATTATTATTAGCATTAATAATAACATTAATAAACACTTATGCAACCATTAAAATAACCATTCATTTAAACATTTAATAAAAGCAACATTTAAGGCTGAGCATTTATTACAAGCTTACATTAATGATGAACATTATTATAAGCTTTCATAATAACATTAATAAAGCAAGGAAATACACATCAAAAATGCAGAGGCAACATGCCCCTATGATGGGCATTTTTCTTGCTCACACATAGAGTTTAATCACATCAAATAAACAAGGAAAGACACAACAAAAAAGCAGAGGAAACATGCTCCTATGCTGGGTGTTTTTCTTGCGCACATGTAGAGTTTATTCACATTAATAAAACTAGGAAAGACATATAAAAAATGCTGAGGCAACATGCCCCTACGCTGGGTGTTTTTTTGCTCTCACGCAGAGTCTTTTCACATAAAAAATAAACAAGGAAAGACACAACAAAAACAAGAGGCAACATGCCCCTATGCTGGACATTTTTCTTGCTCACATGCATAGTTTAATCACATCAAAATAAACAAGGAATACACAACAAAAACGTAGAGGAGACATGCCCCTATTTTGGGCATTTTTCCTTGCTCACACACAAAGTTTAATCACATCAAACTAAACAAGGAAGACAAAACAAAAATACAGAGGAGACATGCCCTTACGATGAGCGTTTTTCCTTGCTCACATGCAGAGTTGAATCACATCAAAATAAACAAGGAAGACACAACAAAAATGCATAGGATACATGCCCTTATGCTGGGCATTTTTCCTTTCTCACACACATAGTTTAATTACATCAAAATAAACAAGGAAGACAAAACAAAAACATAGAGGAGACTTGCCCCTATGTTGGGCATTTTTCTTGCTCACATGTCGAGTTTAATCACATCAAAATAAACAAGGAAGACACAACAAAAATGTAGAGGATACATGCCCCTATGCCGGGTGTTTTTCCTTGCTCACACGCAGAGTTTAATCACATCAAAATAAACAAGGAAGACACAAAAAAAATGCAAAGGATACATGCCCCTATGCTGGGAATTTTTCCTTGCTCACACACAGAGTTTAATCACATAAAAAAAAACAAGGAAGACACAAAAAAAACACAAAGGATACATGCCCCTATACTGGGCATTTTTCTTTCTCACACGCATAGTTTAATCACATCAAAATAAACAAGGAAGACACAACAAAAACACATAGGAGACTTGCCCCTATGCTGGGCGTTTTTCTTGCTCACACGCATAGTTTAATCACATTAATAAAATAAGGAAAGACACAACAAAAACTAAGAGAGGGACTATGCCCAACCATATCATACAACCATTACAAATCCATCAACCATAAATCTATGTACACTTCTAACTAATTTACAACTACAACTAAAAAATATGTGTACCGTAATTTGGCTGACGACTTGCTAATATTCTTCGGCTGCTGACGATCCTCCTCGCTCCCACTTGCTAATCATTGAGACCTCACTGATACCTCCCAACCAATGCTAGGGGTAATATTCTTCCCCCTGATCCCCCTGAGCCACGAAGGGGCCACACACACAAACTAGAGAAATCTAGCTCCCAGCTCGCCTCGCATGGTCAAGCTACCACTCTCTATCCGAGTTGGGTATCCCAACTCCCACAAGAAAAATTAGTCAAGAGAAAAATACGACAACATAACCTTACGCATACCAGTCATGATCCATTCCCCTTCTCTGCCATTTATTTTATAAAGTTCTTCTTATTGACACTTCCATTTGCACATTAAATTCGTTTTATTAAAAAATAATTAGGAAAAATTCTCCCCCATACACTTGTCACCCGATCCCTTAGTTGCACCAGAATTTCATTTAATTAATTAAATTAATTTTCCAAATTACCTCACCCACTAAAAGCGTTCCTAAAAATGCTCCTTGATGTCCTTTTATTCCCTCACATTCCCTTAATGACTGATGCCTTTCTTAAAGCTTAGTTGAGTTCTAATTTGGAAAGTTCTCTAGACTAGATTCCTTTCTATGTTCCACATTCCTTTTGCATTTAATTTTCCCCTTTTTGTCTAAGTTCTAAATTAACAAGTTTTGCACATAACCAGTAATTAAATTTGTGATAAATTCTTTCTCCTTTAAATTTTAAATTGATTTTTCTTCATCCCCCATTTATTAATTGATTAATTGGTTTTAGTCCTTATACCCCAATTAAAACTATTCTCTAATTTCAACTTGTCTTAGCAAAATTGTTTTTAAGGGAAATTGTATAATTATTAAACTTTACTCATACACCATTTATTTTAAGACTGACCAAGTCAAAACAAGATATCGTTTTCTAGGCACCTAGGTTCATTGACTCACCCGTGTTTTAAAAAAAATTGTGACGTGCCCTTCAAGATGCATAATGTGCTCCAAGGGTGCCACACACCTTTATTCATGCTTCATTTATGTAATGTTCCCTTCAAGATGCACTACATGCTCCAAGGGTGCCACTTTCCTTTTGAATGATTTTGGTAGATGTCCAACCCTTGGAGTCAATGCTTTGTCAGGTGATCTTGTGGGAGACTAAGGGCCTCTAAGGAATAAGGACCCTACCTTATTGCGTGCCCCTTAGAATCTTCGTGAGTGACTGTCTCAGTTTTCCCTCATGAAATCTTGGATCTCTCAAACTAGGTAATCATTAACCTATAGTTCGAGCCATGGCGGGAGTGCTAGTAGGCCGTGTCAGGGCTGCTGCCACACCTCTCCCTCAATATCTCTTGTTGTCGTGCATGACCCCTTTACTCCTAATGTGAGTATGATTAGCAAACAGTTGTTAGCCTACATCGATCAATGAAAACATGTCAACGATCCATAAAAAACATCATAATATACCCAGTCATATGTCACTTATGCAATAACATAAATACTCAAACCATATACAGTCCACTCCTTGACTCAATCGAGAGTCCAAGGAGGTCCATCAATGCCATCAACATCCTCAATCTGTCATTAGTCCTATACACTCAGGAGAAACTAGTGAATAACACCTGTCTATACATAATAACATAACATCACATCATAATACACAGTCTCATCATCATAATCCATAAGTGAAGCAGTCAATCATATAATGAACCGGATCACTTGCATGCAAGTGTCATCAAAGAATAAGTCACATCAGGTGCACGCTTACAACATCTACACAATGCATCGTTGCATTGATTCTGAAATACCATACGTTCATGTCATGTATTACACCATGTGAGTTGGAAGGTATGGCCCATGCCTCAATACACCATCCCAAATCTTCCCCACAACTTGTCTGATCCTTTGGATACCTTCCTATTCAACCCATACACAACACTAGGAACATCATCCCTTATTTCTAGTTAGTGTAGACAAACAGGTTGTAGTCCAAACTTCAGTTACATAGGGAATAACCATTAGGAACTTGGATGGCACTATAGAATTTCCATATCCAAACTCATTAGGGCCTCACACATGCCCATTTCAATTGACATTCATTGTTATAACACGAGTAATGTCTTTCGACTTAACTCTATTATGAATTCATAACCAACATAACATAATATGCAATTAATTTTCCCATAAATGCATTCAAGCAACAAATGATATTTTCATACTCAAGACCTCCCGCCTTTTCATCGATTCAAATATTGATATTAGAATGAGAGAATTCTTACCTTTATTCCCTTCAACATTTATACATTATGACAACCCCAAATGCATACATGCATGGTTGTTATCAATTTAATTGATGTTACCTAATCTGTTTACATTTGTAGAAGCTCATTGGCTCCCTTCACTAAATTTATTGGCCAACATTTTCCCCATCCTCATTTGTCTTCATATGGATGGATACCATAAGTAACAATATTGCCATGCTATAATCATGTTTCCTGGATACAAAATCCATCATTAGTTTTATTCAAATATCATAACATCATTACTTCATATATATATATATATATATATCAACAAGCTACTCTTAGTCTATAATCATGCCACCAACATGTTCATACATGTTTACATGCACAAAGACACATAAACATGCACCCAACATTTGATCTTTCATGCCTATTTTATGCACATGCATTCTATCTTTATTCTATGCATCATGCATCAATTCTATCACACTCTCCAATGCATATCTATTTCATATCAATCAATTATTTAGCTTTATTGTTGTAGATGGTTGTCTTTGAATTTATGTAGAACCTTGCTACCCTATGCACTGCTATTTTTCTCAATTTTTCACCACGGGCCCCTAGTCCACACATGTTATTCAAGCCTCACTTGGTCATTATGTATTTCCAGCCACTAGCTGGTCCACTAGTGCTTCCATATTGCAACTACTTTATGTAAAGAGACCTATCCCAACATCCTTTGGATAAATTATCAATATTCATAGTGTTGTAACATGCACTATTCCAATTGAACATTAACACTGCATGTTGGCCCTCGACTAAGTTTTGAGGAAAATTTGGTTAGATTTGGACCACGTTTGGACTTCGACACATTGTTCGAAGAAGGAGCGCCTAGGCAGAGCTAAGATCGTGGATCTCACCCATTTTTGCAGGCTATGTGGACCCAGTAAGGGGTTCTCTAGGGTTTTTGTAATGGGTTTATGGGATGTCGGCCCATGGAGTTTACCCATGATTAGGCCTTATTGTAAGGGTTTGTAAAACTATAAATAAGGAAGAATGTATGGTAGAAGTAGATGTGTAATTATGGGAGTTAAGTGCAAGAAGTTGAATGGCTTTGTGCAAGGTAATGCATGTGTGTTAAGGCTTTGTGCTTGATAGAAGGTTGGCTTAGTGCCCTGACCTATTTTTGGAAGGAGGATATGGTGCTCAGTGTGCAGATCTCCTGTCTGGTGTGAAGCTTGACTCTGTGGCTTAGTGCACAAGAGTGAATGAATGTAAGATTCAAGCACATAATAAAGAAGTCTAAGCGGTTGGTGGACGTAGCCCCACACAGGGGTGAACCAAATATATATGGTGTCTTATGGTTTTCTTTGTGCAATGCTATATCTGTTATATGTTTCTTAGTTCTTATATTAGATGTGTGATGAATATGTATGTGTTACTTAAATGCATTGATTATGTTAGAATGATAGATCTAATTCATAGTGCTAAGTGCTAAGTGTTTAAGGTGTATAATATTTTGTTATTACTACGCTAGATATATCTTAGATTATGTTTTGCGATGTTCATAAGGTTAATGAACTGATGTATGGCACTTCCTAAGCATTAATAGAATACCCCGCGAAGTGTTATTATCACAGAATCGTGTCCCAACTTGGTTATAGACACCTGCTTCCTGTAACCCCCCTGCTTCTACCTCGTGTGAGACCTCACCTGCTTCGGAGGTGTTGCCGAAAGGGCCGGTAGTCAGGGTTTTGTTGGTGCGCTGTTAAGCATTGAACCCTGGGTTTGCCCCTATGCCAACAAATGGTTCTGTTGGACAACTGAGAGGGGGGGGTGAATCAGTTGTTACCGTGCTTAAACAATTATGCTTCTTTTAAACTCTTTGCAGAAACATTGAATGATGATCACATTAATGCAGGGAAATAAACAATGGCACATTCAACATCAATCACATATATGAGAAACACAGAGACAAAAATTTCCCGAGGAAACCCATATAGGGTAAAAACCTCTTTTTCTTTATATGATAAGTAATAGTTACATTCTTTACATTATCATACATATGAGCACCAACTCATAATGAGGATACAACCTCAGTTTTGCAAGCTGCTACTTGCTGAGAGCACCAACTCTCTGTTTTCTCTAGCACCCACTAGAAGGAAGCACCAACTCCCTGATTTCTCTAGCACCAACTAGAAGGAAGCACCAACTCCCTAGTTTCTCTAGCACCGACTAGAAGGAAGCACCAACTCCCTGGTTTCTCTAGCACCAACTAGAATGAAGCACCAACTCCCTGAGTGTTTCCAGAACCAACTGGATGGAAGAACCAACTTCCAATCATATAGGCACCAACCTGTATAACAGAGAACAAGAGTTCTCCCTTGCACCACCCTGCCACCCTGGTTTCTCTGGCTGCCACCAGATGGAAGCTACAACTCCCTGTGT
>ML776748.1:946411-981044 GCA_009831015.1 Picea engelmannii | reverse complement strand
CATTTGCGATGTCAAAATTCACAAGTCCTCCGGACTCGCGATTCTCCGATTCCCGATGGCTCCTTTCATACTCTAGCCCTCCTGAGCTTATCTCCCGGTCAACGTGACCATCACTCTGTGACCACATCCTTATCTCTGATAGCTGGCCTCCACTACGCCACCATCCTCCTTCGCTGCTGTGCTGACATCTGGCCCCCACTCATCGGGGTTTCGCGGATCGCGATTTTGACTTGCACAAAACTCTTGTCAACGGGATCCTCGATTTCCCAATGAACAAAATGCCGACGACGCCTTGATCTTCGACACCTATCCCTCAGATGGACGGTCCCAATCCCTCTGGGATTTCGAGACTTTCGATATCAAGTGACTTTGTCATTTCAAAGTCCCGATCGCCGATGCCTCTGTTGACGTCACACGTGGTTTGACACGTGTTAGATCCTGCTACGTGTCACTCTGATTCGTGACTTACATGTGCCTGAAGTGTTGAATCTGCCTGACACTTGTCATTCCCTGGTTGTGCCACATGTCCCTAGCTGACGTGGTCTGCTGTCGTGAGTTGGATCAACGGTCTAGATCACATGTTGATTCTGACGGTTCAGATTCAATCGCGATTTCACATATCGCGAAATTGGGGTTTTCGTTGCATTGTGTTCTTTGCATATTGAAATCCCGATCCCCGAAACACCGATGAAGCCTCCTGTCTACAAGTGGATGGTCCCGATCTCTGCTTGATTTAACGACTGCGATCGAATCGCGAAATCGCATATCGCGATTTCGGGGTTTTCGATGTCAAGTGAATTGGACATTTCAAAGTCTCGATCCCCGAATCTCCGATGACTTATCTCACTCGCAACTTTTGCAGATCTGACGGTTGTCGGCCTTTCGAGAAATTTGAATGGGATCCAACGGTCATTGGATCTCTGTCTTCCTTCTTCTCTGTAAACTCTTGCTGCACGCGTTTTCTTCAATGTTGTTCCTCCTGAGCTTTTACGTTCGAATCCCCAAGGGGTTTTGTCCTTCTTATCCTGCCATCTCCACTGTTGCCATTAATGACAACAACCATCAACATGCATTCATTGCTTATTCAATATTTGCCAACAAAGTACAGATCTGATCCATTAGATCTGAGCATCGAGGATCAACCGTTGTTGGATCCATTAATAAATGCACGAAGTTTAATCCATTGGATGAGTGTAGGAGAGCGGACTTGTCAAAGTCCTGAAGTAAGAAGGGATTGTCCATCGTCAAGACTGATAGGTGGCACACGATCCACAACTCTAGAACAAATCACTTCGAGAATTTTCAGTTTGAGATCTGAAATCACTGAAGTCCATAGAGTTGGAGAGCCGGAGTAAACATCAGTCATCAGATCATTTTAAAGTGGAAGGACAAGATAAGCTAGAAAAGAAGCAGCGCAGAAATATCGATTCGTCAATCTAAGAACATGATCGATGAACAACATTTAGTTCGGGTCTAAAAGTTGCGAGGAGGTTATTGTTTGGGGATTCTCACTTTGGAAGAATTGGCAACTTGAAAAGTTGAAATACTTGAAGTCCTGAAGTTAATAAGGATCCATGTCAGCAAGACTACGTTAGCAAGGACACATGGCACAATCAGACAATGACAAGTGTCAAGTTGATTCGGCATTTCAGGTACGTGCAAATCAAAAATCTGAGTGACACGTGGCAGCTACTAGGCTCATGACACGCCATCAAGTGATGTAAGTAAGTGACGTCACTCCGAGAGTTTTACTTCGGGAGCTTTACAACTAGCACTTGCCCAAAGTTCCAAAGTCCCGAAGTGGACATAAGTCATTCGATCTGAAGAACACTTCGGGTGCATCCTCAACCATTGATCTAGTACAGTGGAAGGAAAATGTAAGTGGAAGTTCTAACTAATAGTAAGAGGTATCCACCGCCTATGAATTATTCAATAGGTGACCACTCCAGAGGAGAATGAAGCAGTGATCAGCCTAAAGTCCCGAAGTGTCAAAGTCACTTATGATCGTTGATCATGCAAGAGGGTACGTGTCAATGGATCGTGAGCTCCGGATGAAACTACTTTGGGAAAACGCGAAGGAGAAAGGTTGGAAAGTTGAGATTTATGAACCCCTAAGGGATTGTGACTGTTGATCCAAAAGGGACATGCATCAGTGGATTGTCATCTACTGGAAAAAGGAAAGGAAGGTTGAAAGGTTGGAAAGTTGAGATTTTTGAACCCCGAATACTCGAAGGGATTGTGACCGTTGATCTGAAAGGGACACGCATTAGTGGATTTTCAGCTACGGGAAAAATCAAAGGAAGGTTGAAAGGTTGGAAATTTGAGATTTCCAAACCCCAAATACCCGAAGGGATTGTGACCATTGATATGAAAGGGACACGCATTAATGGATTGTTAGCTCTGGGAAAAAGAAAAGGAAGTTTGAAAGGTTGGAAAGTTGAGATTTCTGAACCCTGAATACTCGAAGGGATTGTGACCGTTGATTCGAGAATACCACGCGTCGTTAGATCATGGACTCTGGGTGAAATGATCTGGAAGCAAGTGGATTTTGAGAATCGAGACTCCCGAAGCTCAAAAGGTGAAATCGATCTCTTCCATTGGTTTGGAGGGCCACATGTCACTTGCTCGTTGAGACTAAGGATCGCATGTGGACGGAGGAAAGAAGGAAGGAAAAGACAATATATCAGAGTTGTTAATTGAGGAGCACCATCAAGATCGTGAGATCAACGGTCCCATTGCATTCTGGGGCCAGAACATGCTGGGGTCTTAATTTTTCTTGAGCAGGATGCAATCGAAACCACGGTTTTTTAGAAAGGACGCGTGGAGGCTCGTAGTGAATTGTGGGGCAAAAAGTGGGTTTCCCTCAAACCATCTATGGATGCGCCTGCAATCGCCTGGTCAAGTGAAGTTTGTATCCCAAGGTCATATCATGAAACTAAGCTAGCACTCACTAGACCGAGATTGGGAAGCACCTTTTGAATAGGCATTTGGTCATCGCCGATGGTCACATGAAGGAAGAGGCTTAGAAGCCAAAGAAGCCAAATACGACTGGATGTAACTGACAGAGAAGACGAAGAGTTGCGACTACCAGAGAAGCCAATGAATCTCAGGAAAACAACCTCTGATGATGAACACATTCATCATAACCGCCAGAGAAGACAAAGATATTCTATGATGATCATGCAGAGGACTCTGCGTGTAAAAGATATGTAGAATAGAGAAGAGGGTGTTGATTTGATTGGAATCCACGCTATGGGGAGTATGCGACATAGTGAGCAGCCTGAAGGGAAGAACAATGGCACAGTGAAGAGCATGCAGAGGCATAGTGCATAGAATGGACATGGCGCACAAAGCATAAAATGCAGAAGAATAGAAAGCACAAAGAAGTGAGCAAGAGGACACTGATGCAGAAAGAGAAGAGTAGTGTAGTAGAACAGTGGTAAGCCATTGATGAACATTGTATCACTGTAATAAATTTCAATAAGTAAAGCTTTATATTTCAGGGTGGTAGGGTTGTTCTAGGGAGGACTATTGTCCTCGAAGTTTCAAGTGGGTGCTTGAACACAGGGAGTTGAAGCTTCCATCTGGCTACAACTTGAAAAATTAGGGTGGTAGGGTGGTGCAAGGGAGAACTATTGTTCTTTTTTATATAGGTTGGTGCCTGTGTGATTGGAATTTGGTGCTTCCATCTAGTTGGTGATGGAACACTCGGGGATTTGGTGCTTCCTTCTAGTGGGTGCTAGAGAAATTAGAGAGTTGGTTCTCTCAACAAGTTGTTTCTTGTAAAATAGAGGTGGTAGCCTCAAAATGAGTTGGTGCTCATAAGAATGATAATTTACAGAAAATAAAGACTACTTATCATATCAAGAAGAAGAGGTTTTTTCCCTTTATGGGTTTCCTCGGGAAATATCTGTCTCTGTATATTTCATGTGTGTGATTGATGTTGATTATTCTATTTCTTACATCTCTGCATTATTGTCATCATCATTGAGTGTTCTGTAAAGATTTTAAAATGGGCATAATTGTTTAAGCACAGTGACAATTGATTCACCCCCCCCCCCCTCCTCAGTTGTTCAACAAAACCTTCACTTTCCCTCTCAAGGGTGACATGATGGATGGAGGATGATAACCATAAAGTTCCATAAATGGGGACATTTTTTATGAAGTATGGAAGGACATGTTGTACTACCATTTTTTTGAGGGAAACCACTTGACCCATCGTGCATTCTTATCAGATGAAAAGAAATGAAGATACACTTCAAGACCTTTATTCACAATATCAATTTTCCCATTGGATTGAGGATGGTAAAAGGATTTATGATCCAATTGAGTACCCAAACAAGAAAATAATTTAGTCCAAAAATTGCCAATGAAAATTGGATCTATATCACTTACAATAATTTTGGGGATTCCGGAGAACAACAAACACGCTTAGTCATGAAATCATGAATAGCTAAACCCACCCCGGTAAACTTACAGCTTCTAAATTGTTTCCACAAATGTTGTAGCTAATGTACTTGCTCTAAAAATATGATAAAGAGAGAAAAAATGGGCATATTTTGTGAGTTGATCCACCATGACCATGATGACATTATTTCCATTGGACTTGGGTAGACCTATAATAAAATAAATTGAGACATATTCCCAATATTGACTTTGTGTGGCTAATGGTCATAGGAGACCTGAGGTGATTGTCTCTCCCTAATTTTGTTGGAAAACCAAACATTCAACCACAAAATTTTGAACATCAGTTTTAATACCTTCCCAATAAAATCTTGTTTGATCCTATGGAAAGTTTCGGGAATCCTAAATGTCCTCCTATAAGAAAAGTGTGCAATTCCAATAGGACCTTCTATTTGAGTTGGGAATTATCACATAAATATAGGTGATGTTAATACCACAGTGAATCATTCTTCCACAAAAAATTATCTAATGCTCTTGGATCCTCTTGTGGTTGTTGAATGATATTGCATATGTTTTGATATTGTTTCCATTATATCCTTGTTTCTTCCACCCAATCAGATTGTGGAATGGAAATAGCACAAACTAAGCCCTCAGTGTCTTCTTCTTTCCCTAAGAGTCCATATTCCACCACATTTTGTTTTCCTTTTTTATAGATAATTTTAAAGTCATAACCTAGCATCTTTGTAACCCATTTTTATTTCTCTTCTGAAAATAATTGTTGTTCCAAGAAGTAATTCAAACTATCATGATTTTTTTTTACCTTGAAGTGTCTTCCTATTAGGTAGGGTGACATTTATTAACTACATGCAATATGGACAAAATTTCCTTTTCATAAATGTGTTTGAGTAAGTTAGTTTATTTAAGTTGATGTCTCTTAAAGGAAAGGGGCCTTCCTTGTTGTATCAAAAATGAAACAATTACATTACCTGAGGCATCACAATCCACAATAAAATAAAAATTGTGAAGTCAGGTGTGGCTAGGACTGGACTTGTACACATGGCCTCCTTAAGTTTTTCAAAATATTTGGTTTCTTCTTGAGTCCAAGGAAATGCCTCATTTTTTAATAAAGATGTTAGAGATGCTACTCTTTGACCATAGTTCTTGAAAAACTAGTGGTAATATCCCATCAATCCTAAGAATCCTTTAATATTCTTTAAGGTTTTGGGAATTGGTTATTCCATCATAGCTTTAATTTTGTTTGGGTCCACTTTGAAACTTTCATGAGATACAATATGACCCAAATATTCCACTTCCTGAACCCCAAAGGCACACTTGGAAATATTTCCATAGAGTTGTTTCTCTTCCAATAGTTCTAAGACCATATCAACATGTTATACATGATCTTCCCAAGATTTTTTCTAGATTATTTTATCATCAAAACATTATAACACAAATTTTCTAAGGAAGGGTTTGAAAATAGAATTCATCAAGCTTTTAAATGTTGAAGGTGCATTAGTAAGGCCAAGTGGAATCACCAAGAACTCATAATTACCTTCATGCGTTCTAAACGTTTTTTTGGGGATGTCTTCTTGCCTCATTCTAATTTGATGATATCTAGAATGGAGATATGTTACGATAAAAATCTCTATGGAAAGGGGTAAACCACAACAAACAAAACGAAACCCAAAAATCAACTCTAAACTCAAGTATACTAGATAAATAGAAATTCTAACAAGAGAAAGTTAAGATCCTACCTCGTCTAAACGTTCAAAGAAGACCTCAGTTGAGCTCATGACCAAAATCTTGATGCCTGCAACTTGTCCTTAATAATCATGATATAAAATCATATAGAGATTATATAGAAAGTTAGCATATAAACTAACATAATCCATTGAAATGTATGAAAAATATGCCCATTGAAAGTAATGTGAATATTTTCAACATATAATTGGATGAGAAAAGAGTATTTCTATTAATGTAATCAACAGAAGTACATAAGTGAAAAACTTATGTAGCTACACATACCGGAACCAAGAAACTAAGTCCCTCCAACTGTGCCTTCACCACTTTAATCCTCCACAAATGCAAGCTCACAAGTAATAGGATTCAATGAGGTTCTCCATCTCAACATAGGAAGATCTTGGAGGATGAACACAAAGAGTTCATACTTTCAAGGACAAAGGGATGCAGACTCAATATGAAGTGAAATTTCTCCAGAGTTTCTTTGCCCTCAATGATGTGTGTGTCTAAAGGCTTGTATATGGCTCAATTTATAGCCTCCAAATGGAATTGAAGGGTCGAGCCAGAGCGTTTCAATTATATGGAAGGTCAAGGATCATGGATCTCGTGACATGGCGTGGAAACTTGACATATTTGTAATTTTTGACTATAAAACCCAATGTACACGGGTTGTAATGGAGAAACCTACGTATACGCAAGATTTCTAACTGTAGGTCACGTATATGGACAAAAATATGTATTTTTAGCTCTGGAGTGAACAAAAAGGGGAATTTAAGTCTGTAGAGGGAAATGGAAGGCCATTAAAGCAAGATGCATGGAGTGTGGAAAAAATTTCTATAATAGATGCTCCCTAATGTGTGAGGTCAGAGAAGAAAATGTGATGACTGAAATACATTGTAATTCCCAGAAGTGGAGTAATGAGGACTCAACTGGAAAAACTAGTTACTCGTGAGAATATTACAATTCATATTGACTTTGTACACATGGATACCAAATTAAATTACACTGCAGATCCATATGGATATATATCAAATAGTTTTTCATGGAAATGAATAGGAAATACAATGTGGACACATGCCATAGGTTGTCATAGTCACGAACAAGACACAGTGGAGTCCAGTCTCAAGATCAATTGAAGATATTTGTATACAATGAAGTACAATATGATCTTCCACGATCATTGAAGTCATACAGGTATTGGTTCGATGAAAGAAAACAACAGATGTGAGATATTCTATTATGGACTGGAGGTATTCTACACTATCTACTGAAGTTGAAATTCTACATCATGTGAATAAAGGGGTTGAAGTCGAACACAATGAGACTTCATTTGAGTATCGGTCATTGAGGTATACTGTTAACAAATGTGAGGTGACCCACCAATAATTAAAGTATGTGTCAAAGCACTGAATACATTCAACAAGTGTGAATAAGGGTGTTGAGTTCAAACACTTGAATAATCCATCGATTAGGAGACATTAATGTATTCCCAACTGTCAATGGAGTGAGAGCCTTCCACTAATAACTACAAGCCTCTAGGTACTCATATAATTCTAGATCTTGATTCCAAAATAAATGAGTTGAAGTCGATAAAAGGAGACCGACTGAAAGGAGAGAATTAAGGCATCTCTCATCCTCTAGTGTGAGGTGCAAAGAAATAGCTTGATGATTAGGAAGATATTGTATGAATATGATGTTCATGAACCAATGACCATGTGCATCTCTCGCGTGCACCAGATGCAAGTAGTACACAAAAGAGACCCTTTGACTAGCATCCAATGATGAAAACTATCGACAAATGCGAGGAAACCACCAATAGGGTCTTATGGAATCCAAGACATTGCAAGAATCCCAACGTGTGAATAGATTTCTTTCTGTTGAACACAAGGGAAACCCCCCAGTTAGTGACTAATGGAAATATTTCATTTATTGGGTTCAAGGTCACCTACCAAAGATGAAAGTAGGCCCAGGGTGCAAGGTAGGACAACAAATTCATGTGATTTTGAAGTACACTTGTAAGGGGATGGTCAACATGCAAATTCAAGGAGTTCTAAGTAATGGCCGACACAGGCTTAGACTTACTTTGAAAAAGATCATGAAACAGAGGATTAACCCAAGAAGCATAGACTTAACACTAATAATTGAAAAAAGTTTGTGATGTTGGAGACGTCAACAAACTCTCCATAGGGACTGGAAGAGTAACCAGTCAGAGGAGTATACTCTAAGTAATGAGGTCATATTCCTAAGGTCATGCTAAACCCAAACCTTTGATGAAATGGACTCAATAATTTGTGCTTCGTTCAAAAGCAACACAACTGTTGTTGATAAGAGATAATATTCTTTTCTTTTCCATCTTTTTTATTTTTTAATAGGAAAATAAATGTTATGAAATAGGAGAGGAAATGAGTTTCGTGAGTAAGAAACTAGTTCCAAGAAGAGGAACATACCGATGCTCAATGCAAGGAAGTGCATGCGGGACATGGACACTCAGGGGGATGTTTCCTCTATGGGTAAAGGGATGTCAAGTTGCAAAATATACAGAGAAGGCTCTTCTTAGATCATGCTGAGGATTGTTGGGGAAAAATGGATTATAACGAGAAAGAAAGAGTTGGTGTTAGGCTCAACAATGCAAGCAGGATAATGGAATGCAATTACAACTTAACTAAAAAAAGTCCATTTTCATAGATTTAGTCCCCTAGGCCCGAAAAAGTATAATATAATACCCAAGAGAACTCTTCTATCCAATGGTGACTAGAGTATTCATTTATTCGTAAGTAGTCTATTTGGTCTAGAAAAGGGTTAAACTTATACCAAAATAGACATCCTTTCAAATCCATTTAACGAGTGTGAAAGAGACAAGTTCACTTGACAATATTTTTATTTTCTTGGGAGTCATAAAAGAGCTTAACCCTGACTCGGCAGGAGTCCCATAAGTAGTGGTCAAAATTAGATTAAGTAAGATCAATGAGGTTCAAACGCAATGTCATATTGGGACTATAAGAGACTCCCAGACCTATGGAGTAATTTTTGCATGGGCACCGAATGACAAAAGTGTTCTAACTAGGGTACCCATGTTTGGTAAGTATCTACCACTTACTAACGACACTTCTAGTACAACAAGAAGGTTTTGTGTCACTACCAAATGGTTTCATGCCAAGGGCATACGAATCATGGTCATAATATAATGCAAAAATACAAAGCGGAGTGAAAACCTACCCTATATGCAAGTGATGATAAATGCCCTTCGGAGGCACAAACGGGTTGAAGAGTGTCGAAAATCCATGAAAACCTAGACAAAACCACTTGAAAACCAGGTCTTCTACTACTCAATTAGCTCACTTGGTTTCAAAAATATGAAATACAGGGTAAAACACTATAGAAAATGGATGAAATTTTTTTACAAATAGTAAAAAACATGGCACTTACCATATCATTTGCATTTTTTCACCCACATAGTGCATTTTAGGCCATTTTACCCAAGATATAGCATCAACTATTCCGGGAGCTACAATCGACGAAATTGCAAACCGTCTGGACCAAGTAAGTACTCGTGCTATCCTCTTTGATTTCAATGGTTAAATTTCTAGTTTTAGTGTCCAAATTTTGAGTATAAGAAGTTGTAATATAGAAACTAGGGTGTATGTGGGATGTAGTTCATTGGGTCACATACACAAACTCATGTACATGGTAAAGCTAAATCTTGCACATGTACATGATGCCCTATATGCGACTGTCATAAGGGTAGCCCGCGTAAAACTCCGTGAGAAAGTTTTTTGAAGAAAATAACTCAAAAATTGGTGTTTTCTTTGCAGGATGGTGATTGAATGGAGGGAAAGGGAGCATGAAGAGGTTGATACAATAGTATAAAGAGATTTAAGGGCCCAACAGGCATTGTAGAGATGTGGCATCCATAAGTTTTGGGCCATAAAAGGGATGAGGTCCCAAGTAAGTTTTCTCCTGACACTGATAAACTATTAGGATCAAGAGATTGAGGCATTCAACTTTGATGGGAAACCATTGAGGATTGAATTCAATGATATCTACTTCATAACAAGATTTGTCACGTCGGGATGAGGTGGTCAATCTCAAATCCTGAGGGGTTGGAGGTGGGTGGACTATGGAGGAGTACATCGCCACCTATTGTATTGCAAGTACATAGAAAGTGGGGAGCCAGCTCCCTATTAGGGAAATTGAGAGCCTAAGTCTGGAGATCATTGTCCTAGTACTCACACGTATATCAAGATCGACCTCACTACATCAGGTGTCAAGGTCACTCATGTTCTATGTTGTGGATTTTTTGAGACCCATGGTTTACGATTGGTGCACCTCACTACTGGCCAATATGAAGAGCCATTTGATAGATTGAAAACTTGGAAGGATGAGGAACTTTGAGTTCGCATCCATATTGTGTAGTTTTTTCTTTGAGAGAGTTCCATCTCTGATCTAGATAGCAGAGATTACTCCACATGATCTATGCAGTCCAACCATGTCATGGTGGACCGATGTGATGTGGTAGCTAGAAGGTGGTAGGGTGCCAACCCCCTACAACGATGAGTTATTCCACTAATGGCAACGACAGATCATCGTGATCGTTGACTACCCTTATGAGGGGATAAACTACCAAGGGGATCGATATATTCCATTGCCACAGGGATCCTCCTTTGGAGATATCGGTGAGCATTGATTTTATATATTTCGTTTTTTTTTGTTTTTCAATTTGATAGAGGCAAACAAAAAACACAAATATGTTTGTATGGGATCATGTATTAATGATTATTTATTTGACGCAGACGTAGGTCCACGAATACCAGAGGTATATCCATGACATTAGCACATAGGCCGAGGAGATGAGATGATAGGTGGGGACTCAAAGAGAGTCATCCAAAATGTGCATGGAAACTTGCCTCATTTGACACGCCGGGTTCCTATGGTGCAAGTGGAGGATCTTCCAGAGGTGATGTAGTGACAGGTGGTGGATGTACCATGTGCAATGGTAAGGCTCTTCCAGCGTCTCGCAAATGCCATAGTTTTTTATCATGACACGCACCTAGGACCTCAGGCATAGGTGTCATGTTTATATGATGTATTGATCGTATATGTATTCTAGGGATACAAGCCCCATTGTGTACTATGACACCATATTTTTTGAAATATATATATAAACAATTTTGGTCTTCGACTTTACTTGCATATCTTACAATGGATGTATGAATGTATGTATGTTTTTGTTCCTTAGTTATGTGACAAATGTCAATCTAAAATGTAATTATCATATGCACCAGATACATGATTAAAACTTCTAGGTACATGATTATAAGTAATAAAATCAAAATGTCGTTATAAAAGTTGTACCCGAAGGAAACATCATAGTAGTGTAGGATCTCTGACCTGATAACTGTCATTCAATTTACATACAACTAACTGGGAATCTAGGAGAACTTCAAAATATCGAACACCATGTGAAATGGTGTCATGCAATAGCTCTATAATGTAACTATACTCAACCACATTATTCGTTGATGGCCCTAGACAAATTCCACCTGAAGATACCAGTTGTCCCTTAGGTGAATAGATAACCCAAGCGGAGGAAGGCATGTTCTGAGTATGATGACTGACACCATTCACAAATCCTAAGAACACCAACGAATTTGTTGACATCTGCCAACCAAGGGAAAACTAAATAAGAAAGATGGCGACACAAAAGAATAAAAAGTGAAAAATATGCATGTTGGCCCTTGGGTATGGAAGTAAGTGAAGATTAAGGCAGAAAAGACAGAATGTGAACTGCATGGAAAACACAGTGACTGATACTGGGTCGAAGTGAGAAGAAGAGAAGAAATGACGGTGTGAAGTAAGAGAAAGCAAGTCATTGGACGAGGAGATCTAGGATGACACATCAGCAAGAAATATGGATCATGGACAACTCGGCAAGCAGAAAAATCCACCGTTGAATGCTTTGGAGCACCGCGCGAGAAGGAAGGAAAGACAGGTTGGCGAAGACCTGAAAACGTGGGTCAAGTTGTCCTAGGGTTTTAGACACCTAGGTGTTGCACCTATTTTTTCACCTAAATGAGAGAAGCAGAGGTTCTTACAAGATTAGTTGGGTTAGCTAAGAAAGACAACAGTAAAGGAAAGGGTTAGAAGAATAAAGCATAAAAGACTAAGCTAAGAATTAAACTAGGAATGATAAAAACAATTAAACTATAGTGAATAAGGACATAAGAACAAGAAACAAACAAGACTCATGTCACCAATGGAAAGGATTGTATTAGTGAAAATAAAACACCAAAGAGAAAGGGGGACTTTGGGTCCTTTCTTCCTCCAAGGGAGGGCTCTTGGACCCCCAAGATTGAGCTCTTCTTACAACTTGAAAACTTGAAAGAAATGGTGAAAGAATCCCAAGCTAATTTAGTCAAGAGGTGATGTGAATAGCTCAAATGGAATGGTGCTAGTATTCTCTTGATGAGAAAAGAGGATTCCCTAAGAGAATAGCAGCAGCATAACCTTACAAATGAATTCCTTGAAGATGTAGTGTACCCATGGCCTCTTTTTATAGCACAACTTTGAGGTATTATGCAGCCAGCTTTTAGTGTGAACAAGGGGTTGTTTAGGGCACCTTTAGGTCTTTGACTAGCCACCCAACCAGATTCAACCAAGATTTGGATGTCAAATCGACTTGGAAGTTGAACCAGAAGCGGGTGGGAGGTCAACCAACATCATAAATGCGTTGTTCTCAGGTGTGTGCGGCTTTCAACATCCACAGTTGTGCATCGTGCACATGTACACTTTTCCTGCATTTCTTGATGATGCATGTGCACGTGCTCCCTGTATAGTCATAGCACATCCTGATTTTATAACTGGTTGTATAGTTTTGGACCTTTTGGAAATTCGTTTTTGGTAATTTTGGTCCATGGGTGAACTTAATAGCTGTTTGGAGATGCTAGATTATTGTAACCATTTGCAGACGAAATTTCAGTGATAACAGATGCCCCCTGATGGATGAGGTTAGGAGCATACGTATTACCAAAATTCATCAATTTTTCTTCTACTAAGAGTACTATTGTAAGAAAGAGAGATAGCGAGAGTATCAAGAGTGACCCGTTAGGGGGAGGGGGGGACCTGTAGGACTCGACCTTTCTGAAGGTGTGAAAAATAAATTGTGTACAAACGAGCCGGGCATGCCCCATGCTCATGTCATGTAAATCAAAACATGTGTAAGATAGTAGATGAAGTGGTATGTTGGTGAAGATGAGTGCAACACCCTCAGGGGCATGTTGATAAGAGCAGAGGACAATTCTGATGAGGAACAATACTTTGAAAAGTAAGCGAGCATTGATGGCCCAACAAATTTCAGAGGTCTTTGGCAAATATAAAAACAACTGCAATAGTCGCAAAGTAAGACCCACCGTAGCATGACAGAGTGTTGAATTCGAATGTTATGGGGGTCAACGACAGCAGAGAGAAATGATGGTTCTCCCTGTCTCATCTGAGACTCCTCATTCTAAAGGTAATGAGAGTCAAAATATTATCGCCCTTCTAGAAACGGTGTTGATGTCGACAGAAAGGGAAACACGACACTAAGAAGAGGAGGGCTTCAGGAAATTCACTGGATGGGATCAGAAACTGGGGAGGTACATGGACAAAGTCAAGATGGGTGGGGACTCAAGACTACCCTTGGTTGGGGATATATGTTAAGTGGTAGCAACAGTACAACTAGGTCGAGTGTCAGGGGGACAACTAGATGAGGGATAAGTTGTGCCAGAGGTGGGACAAAGTGAACAAACTTAGAGAGCAAAGGTAGGTGCCATGTGGGATACTCGAGGTTTATGTACTATGTAAGCAAGGGTAGAATATAATGGATGCCCCAACCAAGAGCGACATGGGTTGCATTTTCCAAAAGGAAGAAGGTCGTCAAAGGTGACGACAAAAAGCTATGTAAATGTTGGAAAAAAAGGCTTTGTACAATTGTCAAATAAATAAATAATTGGGGGTGAGCATACAAATATTGAAACAGGTGCCCCAGTGCAAGATGGCTTGGCCTATGAGGGTGCAAGTTGTGTAGGGAACTGGTGGAGGGTGAGGGGCCACATGGGTGGGTCTCTGTATGAGGTAAATGAATGAAGGGGAATTCGCAGATGGGAAAATTGACTGTGGATGAAATGGATGGGTAATGATACTGCGAAGGTGTAGTCAAAATAAAACCATGATGAGATAACCTGGGAATCCATTGGGAAAGTTAGAAAAAGGTGGAGAAGGAGTATGTGGCTAATTCTCGAAAATGCGTAAGACTATTGGGACTCCCATCCCTAATGGGTGAAAACAACATGAGTGTCAAAGTGCCAAGGGGGACTATGAATGGGACAACTCATGTGGGGGAGAGTGCTACCGGGTGATAGTGCCAAAATGCAGTGGAGGTGACAGTACTGCAGAGCCAGATATAGGGACCCTAAAGGAAAATTTCAGAGGGTGTGACTGGAGATGCAATTGAGATTCAGAGGGAATGATTACATGCTAGTGTCGATCATATACCTGAAGGGGCCGTGCTGGTGTGTGATGACCAAGTACCTGCACACATGAAAACCAAATACTCGATGTGAACAATGTCTGAAAATAAAGAATATATAACAGTTATTTGATATTTTTTAACATGAGCAGGAATACCTGAGTGTGTCATGGAGAGATGCTCCACCAGGGAAAAGTGCAAATGATCACCCGAGGAAAATGACTGTGTAAGTGGCCAAAAATGGTTTGAAAAATGAAGCTTATGGGATCCTGTACCAAAAAATGAAAATGGGGAAAAGGGGCTTAGATATGGACGACGGGCCCATAATGCCATCCCAGTTTCACTGACACTATGGGTGATCAGGCGGTAGTTTGGTAGGAGGACATGTACCTCGCCTTTGCTTGAGGATTGATGAAGAAGTAAAATGAATTACATTCACAGGAGCATTGGTATGGAGTGTTGGAGGAAGCGCATACATATATGTGTGGCTTTCCGTGACTAATGTGTGGTAGACGTATGGGATAGATGGGCAATGATGAGTGTAATGCCCATATTTTGTGCATATGGCGCAGGTGAAATTGGTTTGTATATTTTGTTTGTGTGTGGTTGATAACTCCATAGTAGTGTGGAACGTACTTGGTTGAGTGGCAAGCAAAAGGGGTGCTTGAGGAAGCTGGATAAAACTGTGTATCTCAGGAAGAGAAGGACATTTGTGAGTGGGGTGTCCTTTTATTTCACATAAGGCATGAGGTTGTTGAAATCGGGGAGGTAGTGGAGCGATGGGATCTTTCTTCTTTCATTTTTCCCCATCTATAGCAGTGGTGCTGGAAATTGGGGGTGAGGGTGGCGTGGTCGTAGTTAGTACTGGGATCTGCATCGAGATTCCCTCTGACTGAGGGAGGGATGGTTGAGGAACCATCCTGGGTGGATGTAGATACCATACATGGATGGCAAGTACCATGTTCGGAAGGGTAAGCGTTGCGGTTACCTGGAATGCTTTGATTCTAGGTTGGGGGTAGAAAAAGGGAATTTGGGTAATGGCCTGGGGGATTGTCTCCCAAACCGGGATTTTCCCCTGGAGGGGGGGGAGATCTGTGATAAGTGGTGCGGTGGTGCTCTCAGGGAACTCCTGAGGTAGTATTTCTTCAACTGGTGGAACTTTGATATGGGGAGGGGACTCGGTGATAGGATTCTTGTCTCCAATGTTTGTTCCTTTAAAGGAAACTACACACACTTGTGCTAAAAAAAATGGGTTTAGGAACGGTGGCACTCCCTGATAAGTGCCCAACATGGATGGGTCTTGGAATAATCCAGGGCCAATGTTGGCAACTGGAAAATAATTCGAGCTAACATGAACAAGGGGGAGGATGTTATCGATGTTGGCGGAATGGTTAGGCTCGTAATGTGTAAGTTGGTCTATGGTGATGATCTTTCCATTATGGGGGAACATCATCGTACGAAACACAGAAGAGGTGATCGCCTTCATAGCATACATGTAGTTACGTCCAAAAAATATATTGTAATCAAGTTGGGCATCGATAAATTCAATGTCAATGAGGATGGTTTTTCCCCCAAGTTCTATGGGGACATTTTGACAAAGCCCTGTGGAAGATGTTGGTCGACCATCGTAAGCTCGAAGGGTGATGGTAGAGGGTACTGGCTCAGGGGAGCCAATTTTCTACCATACGTGTTTAGACATGATGCAGGTGGATGCACCTTCATTGATGATACACTGATAAACTGTGGTGTTCCAGATATTAACTGTTATCTGGAAGGCTACTTGGGTGGGAAGACATGGTTCTCCATTATCTGAATCAAATTTGATCAGCTGCGTGTCAGCTGTGTCGACTGCCCCCAAGGTAGAAAGAAAGGATTTTTGTTGTGATGGACAGGTTTGGAGGACCTCCAAAATAGACATGGCTGTGGGAGACTGGGCTAAGTCATCAACCAGACTATAATTATGAGCAGCCCTAGCATGAGGGTTATGCACATTTCGTCGTAAAGGAATACGTGGTATGCGAGGAATGGGTTTCACGTTAGGACATGGAATCACCAATGGTTGTCTTGTAGTAGATGGCAGTGTTTTTGAGGGGGTTGAAGTAGAGTCGAGAGGCATACCATATTGACGGTTGTGGGTTTATAGAAGAATTTCTTCGTTGGTGAGGAGGACACTGCGATCAACCAAATTCCTGGGTTGAGTGGCACCCAGGTTTGGATATTGCCCCATTTGTGGTGGGGAAGGGTTGATCACTTGTTGGGTGTTCATCACACCTTGGTATGGAATGGGGTTTTGAAAAACAATTGGAGGAAGTGGTTGAAAATACTGTTGTGGGGCCTGTTGAGGTGCAGATGGTGTCGGAGGTCCCTGCGAGTTCATGGATGCCCTCATCCATTGGAGATCAGGAATTTGGGGGAAATGATGAGTATAATGTCCATACTCACCACATATAGTGCAAGGAAAGTTAGTTCAAAGATTGTTGTTATTCCCTTGTCGTGGTATATTGTTATTGGTTCCCCCTTGGGGGTCTTGGTATTGGTTTCCCCCAATGGGATGGTTGTGGGGGTGATTCCCGCCTAGTCCTGGATTGTCATTGTTTCAGTTTCTTCCTTTATTTTTGGAATTATTCAACTGATGGGTCGGGTTGGCCATATTTAGTTGTTTAAAATTTTGATATTGTTGAATGGGAGAGGGATAAACAAAATTAACCCCAACGTGTGGGTGTCCTTGTGGTGGAGCCATGGGTTGTGGGGGACTAGGAAATGGAAAGTACAGATTATGTTGTGGTGATGATCCGTAAGGTACATAGGAAGGCATGGTTCTTTCACTAGAGGGAGTACCATCACTTAGTTGGATAGGTGGGTGTATTGGGGGTGCCGACGGGGGTCCACTTATGGGTGGAGGCAGGGCAACAAGGTATGGTTGTTGATAAGGAGGAGGAGGATAATAAGGGATTCCTCCATATGCCGACGGATATTGGGGTGTTCCATACATGGGTGGTTGTTGAGGCTGTGGTTTGTGGTGTGTAGTGTTACCAATCAATCCATCTACTGAGTGAGACATCCCAAGTTTGTCTTGGCCAAATGGCACAGGTCTTGGGGCATCCAGGAGTACCATGTATAAGTATCTGGACTGGGCGTAAATGAGTTCAAACTATTAGGTTTTGCTAATGGATTCTTCTTCAGACTGGGGGAAGGTGGTGGCCACATCTTTGTAAAGGAGGGAAACAAGTGATTTGAGGAACCAATTGAGACAATGTTGGGGGGTAGCATCAGCTTTTCAGAGACTACATCGTCGACGCCATTCATGGATGTGGTCAGCAATGTGTGTGGAGGAGGTTTGTTTGAAGTCTGAGAGTAGTTCAAGGCCATTTTCATAACGAACGGGTAGTTGAAAGAAGGTTAAAAATGCTTTGGCCATTGATTAAAAAGTCGCCTGGGACCCAGACTTTTCTTCTACATACCACTTGGCTGATGGGCTAGTGAGTGTGCATTGAAATAATCGTAGTAGGATGGAATCATCCATAATGCTGTTGGAAGAGCACCATAAGTGGAAAGTCATGACATGGTTGGCAGGGTCATCTCCTGCCTTTCCTTTAAACTTGGGGATGTATGAAGGTAGTTTTGTAGGCATTGCAGGCCATGTGGGGTCATGCAATATAGGATCATTTGTGAGTTTGCTTAGATATGGTATGTTGAGAGAAGCCAAATATGGCATTTGGAGTGGTGGTGAAGGGTTAGTTCCAGCCATGGTGTGAGTGTTTTGTGAACCTGCCCCTTGAGGGGGATTAGGTAGGTTTGTACATCCCTCTTGAGAAGAAGTTTTCCTCCCGCTTATGTGTAAAGGAGAGCGAGTGGATGGTTGACCTTAGGAAGTGGGCCCAAGTAAAGTGGAACCAAGCAAAGCTGATCCCAATATAGTGGCACTCACAGGGGTGTGAGAAGGTAAAGTTGATGAGTGGGCAAGGCTAGGAACTCCCCCTAGAAGAGGAGGGAGATTTAGCAAGCATCTGGAATGATGGGGATTCTGTGGGTCCCCTATGATGTCCGAATATCTAAGTGGATTGTGTGCAAATGGTGATGAGAGAGAAGTAAATGAACAAGAGCCTTTGTTGTAAGTTTTGAACTTTCACAATGTAATTCACAATTAGATGTAATCACAAGGGCACCATACATAAAACAATTGATAAACATACATGTGGATATGTGGTTTTTTTTCGCTTGGGAGAACAAAGAAAACAAATGCTTGTGTCCTAAAAGACATAACATCCTTCCTCTCAAATAGCACTGGACCTTCCAATAGCACTCAACAGTGGGGTCTGAAGCAACCGGAAGAGGAACTAGTGAAGGATGAATTAATTAGTTATAATGAGGGGTAGAGGGTGCATATCCCGAAAGAGTTGGTGATATTCCCCAATAGCCACACAAAATCTGATCAAGGTGCAATTGCAGCCCACAATTTCCACCTGGGTAGATGTCCTAAAATTTGGTCACTAGGTACCTCGGTCAAAGTGCGACATTTAGATCTTCGGCCTCAGAAATGGGTCACAAGCTGGATCCCATCCAAGAGGTGGGTGCCTCAAGGGGGGACGCACAGAACAACCGGACCTCGGCCTTCAACCCTTCACGGGTATCTCCCTGCCTTATGGTGTAGGAACACTTGACTTGGAGGATTTGAAAGTTTCCTATTTGTCAACCTCTACTCTTTTGACGATGTGAGAACCCAGATAACGGGGAGTTATTTAGATGCCTATCCCTGAGATCCTACCTAGACTAAAAAATTATTTTGGCACCTCCTGTGGAGGAAAACTTAGTGATTTTTTAGAAAATTTTAGATGTGTTTGTGTGAGAGATTGGGGGAGTGAACCAACCTCGTTGAAATTAAATGGGAGTGGATAGTTTTTTCAAGAAACGGGTGGGGTGTTTTAGAATCCCGTTGGAGGAAACTTACTTTAACCTCCACAACTTCTAGATAAAACTATGTGAGTGATTGGTGATCTTGTGTGTGAACAAGTGAAAGTGTGCCAAGTTTTAAATAATTTAGGTGTCACCTTGTTGCATCTGGACTTCACTTGGTCTTTACAAGTGTTGATTACCTAGTTACTATGTTTCATTGGTACAACCTTGCAGAATTTTAAAATCCGTAGGAAACTAGCATGTGGACATGTGGGTCCTTTACTATTCATTTAACTCCCTAAATGTGATTTAATCTAAGAAAGCTTTGAAACTATCCTAGATTGTCAATATGTGGGCATGTATGGGCCCATTACAAAACCTTTAAACTTCCCTAGTGATTTAATCTAAGAAAGTAAATTTTAACACTATCCTATCTTTGTAGCATGTGGGCATGTATGGGCCCTTACAATCTTAAGATGTGTTTAAAAAATAAACTAAGAGGAGTCCCAAGGGGGTTGTTGTCCTCTCCCAAATATTTTTTCTATTTAAGGGAGATGAAATTGTCCCACAACCTCTTTCTGATTCTCAAGGTTGCTTTGAAGCGCGAGAGAAGAGCATACTCAATGATTGTTATCCAATTTCTGGTCCCAATGCAAGTTTTATATGTGATGTGAAATGATTCCAACTTAACTTTAGTCAAAGAAAGCCATCCATGTGGAAAAATGACAAAAAGGATGAAAATTTATGATTTTACCCCTAAGTGCCTATGTGTTTTGGCTAATCCCTTTATATGGAGAGGGAATGTGAGTGTAGTGCAGATTACAACATGCATGGAATCAACTTTCAAAAGGCTATGGGCCCTCCACAGATCATAAAAAGCTTACAATGTGTATTTTTTTGCATAGGTGCGTGGGTCTTAGACTAGATAGAGGTGCTTTGAGCGCCAATGCACGAACTAGAAGAGGTTGATGGGCACAGGTGCGAAGAAGGCGTTGAGTAATACAATGATTTTTGTGCATGTACGCACGATGCACGACTGTGGGCCAATAAACCCTCGCACAGATGTCACACGGCCGTGAAGAAAATTTCGGATGAAATTCCTTCCACTCAACTTTGAATTTGGATTCTTGTAGGTCGGTTTGGGCCGGTTATGGTACCTGCAAGTTAAATAAAAAAAGAAGAGCTAAAATAACCCAAGTGGGGTAAGAAATTGATACCTTTCCCCAGCGAAGTTGCCAATGTGTTGTGCCTTTTTTGTCACCTGAATGAGAAAAACAGAGGTGCTTACAAGCTTAGTTGGGTTAGCTAAGAAAGACAACAATAAAGGAAAGGGTTAGAAGAATAAAGCATAAAAGACTAAGCTAAGAATTAAACTATGAATGATAAAAACAATTAAACTGTAGTGCATAAGGACATAAGAACAAGAAACAAACAAGACTCATGTCACCAATGGAAAGGATTGTATTAGTGAAAAGAAAACACCAAAGATAAAGGGGGACTTTGGGCCCCTTATTCCTCCAAGGGAGGGCTATTGGACCCCCAAGATTGAGCTCTTCTTACAACTTGAAAACTTGAAAGAAATGGTGAAAGAATCCCAAGATAATTCACTCAAGAGGCGATGTGAATAGCTCAAATGGAATGGTGCTAGTATGCTCTTGATGAGAAAAGAGGATTCCCCAAGAGAACAACAACAACATAACCTTACAAATGAATTCCTTAAAGATGTAGTGCACCCATGCCCTCTTTTTATAGCACAACTTTTAGGTATTATGCAACCAACTTTTAGTGTGAACAAGGGGTTGTTTAGGGCACCTTTAGGTATTTGACCAGCCACCCAGCCGGATTCAGCTGAGATTTGGATGTCAAATCGACTTGGAAGATGAACCAGAAGTGGGTGGGAGGCCGACCAACATCATAAATGTTCCATTATCTGGTGTGCGTGGCTTTCAACGTCCATAGTCGCACATCGTGTGCATGTGCGATTTTACCGCGTTTCTTGATGGTGCATGTGCACATGCTCCCTATATAGTCATAACACATCCTAATTTTATAACTGGTTGTATAGTTTTGGACCTTTTGGAAATTAGTTTTTGGTAATTTTGGTCCATGGGTGAACTTAATAGCTATTTTGATATGTTGGATTCCTGTAACCATTTGCTGATGAAATTTCAGTGATAACACTAGGGTTTTGGTATCTAGGGATTTGACACTTAGGTTTAAGGTTGTCAGTGAGCTATTGTAATGTATAAATAAAGGTCAAGAGGACCTGGGATGGGTTAGAAGAGATTATGTTATAATGAGTGATTGTTGTTGAGAGAGGAGTATTGTGTTGTGTGAGCAGTCAATATTGTAGGATCTTTAACTGGGTGTGAAGATCAACCCTGCAGTTGGGTGCATAGGGAGGGGAGATAGAGGAGAAGAGAAAGAGAGAGAGAGAGATCTGCAAGCTAAGAGCGCAGATAGAACTGTATGCTTTCACCTAATATATTATAAAGCACATTTTTGTGGACATATCCCTAGGGAGAGGGTGAACCACGTACATCTTTGTGTTGTGTGTGATTGATGTTGTGTTCTCTTGTTTATGTATATAGTGTTATTGAATTATTGTGTTAAATCTGATAGATAGTTGTGTGAAGTAGATCTAAGCTGGTAATTGATATCTAGATGATGTGTTGTTATGGTATTGGATCCACATTGTATTCCCTTAGTTGTAGACATATGTGTCATGTAACCCCCCATAGCTACTTTGGGTGAGACTGCATCTGCCTCACAGGTGCTGCCGAAAGGGCCAGTAGTTAGGGCTTGTTGGTGTGCTCTTGGATTTGAACCCTGGGTCTGCCCCTGTGCCAAAAAATGGTTCTGTTTCCGAGACAGGAATCGTCTTGAGGGAATGTCAAGGTGGTTTCCATCGAAGACAGAGATTCAAAAGTTGATAGAGGATCAAGAAAAGGACTTCGCTGAAGCCCAGAATAAGAACCCTAATCTTAGTACAGAGGATTGGTTGGGAAGATATATCTTTACTGATATACACGAGATTTTGTTTAGAGGAATTCACCAGGACCTATATGAGTGGCTAGCTAGGTTAGCAGACACCCAATTTGAGATCAGATCTAGAACCCCTTTGGTTTGGACGTCGCTGCTGATCAAGAAGGTCAAGAGAGTTGATAATACCATGTCAAGAGCAGTAGATCACTGGTTTAATAGTACCATTGGAGGGTATATCACCGAGTTTGTTGTTGACAAAGTAGAGTCATATAGCCAAGCTGAAGGTATTTCTTTAAGGGACCTAGGGGAAATTTTTTACAATTTATGAAGTTGAAGATCAAGATGCTATTGCATGAGAATAACATATTGAAGATACAGTAGTTGGTCAGATTGGAAAAGGCTAATGTTCAAGAACTAGGACAACAATAGCAACACAGAGGCTAGACATATGCACAATGGGAGAGTGTTCAAAGAAGTCCCTCTTGCGAACCTATTTAAGCAGACCTACGGGGAAAAGGGTTTCTATGGTGGAGAAGAGGCAGATCTGACAGACGAAGAGAATTCAGAATCCGCTAGGGTAGAGGAAGGGAAAGATGAAGAACCTCGTCGGGAAGAGACAGAAACTTCAAGAACCGTGTCGACTATTGAATTAAGTACTATTATTCCTCCTATTGTTTCAACAACATTAAGCAATCAGAGTCATTAGAGTCACCGGAGCACTGTCACTAGAAATCCACCACATATTCAATCAGGAAACCTAGGAAGATCTATGGCAGAAGAGATGAGGCTACCCACTTTCAGAGGAGATGGATCTGAATATCCTGATCAACACTGGTTTCTATGTGAATATGTGTGGAGTATTAAAAATATCACCGACGAAGATGTTAAACGAGCTCAGCTCAGTACTACCCTAAGAGATTGCACACTGAGATGGTACATGAAATTTGTCCAAGGAGTTGCACCAAAACTGCTGAATGTCATTAAGAGTATGCTAATTTTTGAATTCAAGAAACCTAAGTCAGAGTCGCAGTGCATTACAAAGATAAAAGAAATCAAGCAGAGAATAGTTGAACCTGTGTGGGAGTTTGATTAGAGATTTAAGACCTTGACAGGTCATTTGAGTTTTCGGATCCCAAATGAGAAAAACAAGGTATGGTTCATTGTTTCCCTCTTACCACACATCAGAGTTCCTTTGATGCAACAAAATATTACTTCACAGGCTGAGGCGCTGGAGATAGCCATGAAGTTAGAATTAGCCCCTATGGGAGAATCTAGCTCAGGTATGAGTCAAATCTTGAGTCAGTTGACTAGCTTATCTCTACAGGCCGAAGATATGGATAAAGACAAGGAAAAAGATAAAAGAGAAGACATCTGGTGTATTAGATGAAAATCATAAGGCCACGACAAGGAACACTGTCCCTTATTTCATGAATACTTGGGCTCTAGAGCTCTGAGCCCTTTCAAGCAAGTTACCCTAGCCTGGTGCAAGGTATGTAGAAATCGATATCGCCCTAGTGAATGTTACTATATGCAAAAATATGTCCAGACACCCACAAATCTGTATTGCACGTTATGCAAGTCAGTAGGACACGATGACAGGGATTGTAGGGATTACAACCTCATGCATGAAAGGTCAATGGATATATACAAAATTCAAGGTGAAGTATGGCAAGAAGGAAGCACTGTGCAGTATAATTCCCCAGGAAGAGGAAACGTCAAACCTCGTGGTGGATTCAAAGGAAGAGGAAGAGGAGGAGGTATGGGACGAGGTAGGGGCCAAATCATTTTTTATAACTGCGTGCAGCTAGGACACTTAGCAAGGGACTGTCAAAACCCTTGTACCACTTGCAGCTACTGCAGCTCATTCGAACATGTTATCGAAGATTGTCCTATGCTACTAGCCAAACTTCAGGAGAGATGAAGACCTCAGCAGAACCCACAAGTGAAACTGATATATGTTGAACCTCGCGGAGAGGAGCCTAGAGTCGATGTTATCACTAGAGGGGGATTTGTTACAGGAGAAGACAAAGTGACCCAAGGAAATACTACAGAAGAATCAGGAGTCAAGAAAGTTGCAGAGAAGACACGATTTTTTGATGCAAAGAAAGAAAATCAAATATTTGAGGAGGCAAGAAAATAATTTGGGAGATACCAAGGTTCTTCATTGAAGACACAACCAGAAGTAAGAGAATGTGGAGTGCCTCTAGAATTCGACCATTTTTCTCTTACAGGAGAAGGAAAAGAGGTAAGCAAGCTCATGGAATTCTTATATACTTGTATTAAGTTGATTCGGGATGAAAGCATTGTACAAGAGATAAAACATTTAATCAGACCGTACGAGTTAGGAAAGATAGATCCCTTACTAAATAGGGCAGTACACCAAGTCTCTAAAAAGAGAAGGAAAAATAAGGAACTACACCTGAATGCTCAAATTGGAAAGTATGATATAGACTATGTAGTCCTCGACTTAGGGTCGGAGGTCAATGTCATGACGAATCAGACCTGGGCATTGATGGGAAAACCTAAGTTGATCTACTCCCCTATCAAGCTTAGTATGGATAATCAACAAGTTGTAAACCCCTTTGGAATATTGGAACATGTCCCAGTGGACATCAACGAAGTAAGGACGTTTGAAGACTTCGAGGTGATTGAGATAGTTGATAATAGTTGTCCTTACCCTGCACTGTTAGGAATTGATTGGGATTTCAATAATTCTACTGTGGTTGATTTAAAGAAAATAAGAATGATGTTTGAAGGAGATGGACTTAGGGCCATTTCACCTTTGGATCCCGACGAAGGTCAGAGATACACAAAACCCATCAGGGAAGAAGACCATGCATATGAACTAGAAAACATATACAAATTAACAGTTAGACAACAGGATTACATTAATCCTACGGCAGATGGGAACCTAAGCTGGTGAAGTGACAATGCATGCTCATCATATTCATAAGAAGCATTAGAGAACTGGAAAAACAAAATGTACGAAGTATATACAAGGATATATTCTATATTAACCAGAGAATTTCGTTGGATCGACACAATAGTAAGTAACTTTCCCACCTTTGATGGTCTGAATCATTTAGAAGCATTATTTTTGGACTTTGAAGAAATTGTACCAACACAACAAATATTGTTGGAAATGGATGAGGCCTTGAAATCAACCCCAGCAAGATGGTGGGGGACACACAAAAACAACATTACAGACTGGGTACAATGTCGCACTTTGATGATAGCACAGTTTTTAGAGCAAGTAGAAGGCTATGAAATTAGGTACACAGGTCAAAGTTGTCTGAAGGACCATGTACGACATTGCGAAGAAGAATGGAGCAACATTCCTCAAGAGCAGTGGGTGCACAAATTCATCAACACACTGGACACAACTCCTATCAATTGGTACCTACAAGCATAACTGCGCCTCATCACTGCAGATTGGGAAGGTATGACTCAAAACTTTGTAACTACCTTTTTATTTAAAAGCCAATATCCTATAGTGGATCAAGCGTTACAGATTGTAAGACAGAAAGTATTTGAGGAGGAACCTAGCCTCCCTTTGGAACAAGAAGAGGACGAATGGACTGCACCTCTCCAGAAACTGCAAGGCTATTACAATATCAATGATGACAAAGACGATGATCCTAGAAAGGTGAACATCGTTGAAATAGAAGGATAGACAAACATAGAAGGACGAGGAGTTGAACTACCTTTCATTGGACAACCTATCAAGATCAAGAAATTCATCATTGGAACAAAACAAACACTGAATCTTGCAAATGTTGGATATTATTGGGATGCTGCCACTATTGACAAGATCACAGAGTTACTACATGAATATCATGACTTATTTCCAACCAAGTTCACTGATATGAAGGGAATTAAAGGGCCCATGGGAAAGATGAGGATCTCTTTGAAACCAGATGCAAGGCCAGTCAAATAGAGACCCTACAGATTGAACCCTAAATATAAGGAGAAAGTGAAGATTGAACTTGACAGAATGTTGGAAGTAGGAATCATAGAACCTGTTTAAGAGTCAGAGTGAATTAGCACTATGGTGGTGTAGGATAAAATGACTGGAGAGATTAGGATCTGTGTAGATCTCAGGAATTTGAATGATTCTTGTTTGCATGACCCATTCCCTACACCCTTTACTGACGAAGTGTTAGATAATGTAGGGGACAGGAGGTATATTCTTTTACAGATGGATTTTCAGGATACCATTAGATCCGGATTGCCAAGGAAGATCACCATAAGACCACATTTGCAACAGAATGGGGATCCTACCGGTATACAGTGATGTCATTTGGATTGAAGAATTCCCTAGCCATCTTTTCCAGGGTGGTGGTCGAAGTGTTCAAGGAATTTTTACATAAATTCCTGGAAGCATATTTTGATGATTGGATTGTTTTTATCTTATTACAAAATCATATTGAATGTTTAAGATTAATGTTGGATAAGTGTAGGCAGTGTCAAATCACCTTGAAACTAAAGAAGTGCATCTTCGTTTCACCATTTGGAGTGTTGTTAGGTCATATTGTGTGTAAGCAGGGATTGTTGGTAGACCCATATAAGATTGCTATTATAGTTGATATGCCCCCTCCTACTTCATTCAAACAGCTGCACACTATGCTGGGACACACTAGATATTACAGGAAGTTCATTAAAGGCTATGCACAGATCACAGAACCCATGGAGAAGCTTTTGAAGAAAGACTGTCAGTTTAATTGGACAAAAGAATGCCAACAAAGCTTTGACACACTGAAATAGAAAATGGTTACTGCACCTATTCTGGCTTTCCTAGATTGGAGCAAGGAATTTCACGTGCATGTCGATGCATATTATATTGAATTAGGAGTTGTATTAGCACAATCGAGAGTTGGATACATTGACCACTCGTTAGCCTTTTCTAGCAGGAAATTATCAATAGTTGAAATTAATTACACCACCACTGAGAGAGAAGGATTAGCCATGGTGTATGCACCGCAGAAGTTTCACCACTACTTGTTGGGAGGACACTTTAAAATGTTTATTGATCACTCCACACTGAAATACCTAGTCAACAAACCAGTTTTGGGGGGGAGAATATGCAGATGGCTTCTATTATTTCAGGAATATGATTTTGAGATCATGGTTAAGCCAGGGAGAATGAACAAAGGTCTTGACCACTTGTCGAGGTTAGAACATGGAGAAGAGCCTACTAGTAATTTGGAGGATACACTGTCGGATGCACAATTGTTGGCCATTAGAAAAATTGATGATCACTTCGTGGAGATAGTCAAGTTCTTGTCAACAGGAATGGCACCAAGTGAATATACAATCACCCAGAAGAAACAACTGGTAGTGCATGTTGCAGACTTTTCACTTATAGTTGGACAACTCTACAAGATGGGACCTGATGAGATATTGAGGAGGTGTGTTATGGAGGCAGAGAAACCACTAATCCTCACAGAATCACATGAAGGCATCGCAGGAGGACACTACGCAAGAAAAATGTCAATGAAAAAGGTTCTTAGAGCTAGCCTTTGGTGGCCTACCTTACACAGAGATGCTAAGGACTATTACAGAGCCTGTGATGTATGTCAAAGAGTTGGGAAACCATCCAAAAAATATGAAATGCCTTTAGTACCGCAACTAACCCTACAAGCATTTGAGAAATGGGCCATTGATTTCGTGGGACCTATAAACCCACCAGGGAAGCGCACAGGAGCCAGATAAATAATCACTGCGACAGATTACTTGACCAAATGGGCTGAAGCAAGAGCAATTAGAGATTGTAGTGAAACTACAACTATGCGCTTCATATTTGATGACATCATAACTAGGTTTGGATGCCCAAATATCCTTATGAGTGATCAAAGAACACATTTCATCAATAAGACCATTGAAGCCTTGATAGAGGAATTTGCAGTCCATCACCAGAAGAGAACACCCTACCACCCACAAGCGAATGGGATAGTTGAAGCATTCAATAAGATTTTGGAGACAATGCTGACGAAGATTTGTAGTGTGAACATGGATGACTGGGATTTAAGAGTACCAGTAGTACTATGGGCCTACATAACCACTTGCAAGAAGATGACCATGCAAACCCCCTTTAAGTTGGTCAATGGTCTGGAAGTCATTGTCCCTATGGAATATTTGGTTCCTAGTCTCATAATTATAGCCTTTACAAATATGGATGATACTGGCGTTGTTCAAGAGAGGCTCGCGCAGTTGGTCGAACTAGAAGAAGACAAATTTATTGTAGGATTCCATCAGCGGGTATAGAAGGAAAGAGAAAAGGCCTACCATGACAGACACATCAAGAAGAAGGCATTTAAGCAAGGCAATTTGGTTATGGTATATGACAACAAGTTCATGAAGCATCCAGGAAAGTTCATAATGCATTGGCTTGGGCCATATGAGGTTTCCTATGTCATAGAAGGAGGAGCTGTGCAGTTGAATACTTTGAATGGAGAATGGAAGGAAGGTTTGGTGAACGGGAGTTGATTGAAACTATACTATGACAACCAACTTCCTCGCATCTCTCACTAAAAGCATAAGGAAAAGGTTCTAGGTGCCAGGGGTAGTTGAAACTAGGTACCAGACACAGAAAATACAGTCTGCACAAGGAAGGGAGGGATAGAGCAAAAAGCACAGGCTACAACGTGCATCCTAAAGACGAAGAAAATCAGAAGGATCAGACCTAAAGTGCCTCGGGACAAGTCACAGGTGAGTGTTGGGGGCCTGTTGGCCCTTATGTATGGAATTAAATGAAGGTTAAGGAAGAAAAGATGGAATTCAAAATGCGTGGAAGACACAGTGATTGATAATGGGTTGAAGTGAGTAGAAGAGAAAAAAAGACAGTGTGAAGTAAGATAAATCAAGTCATTGAATGAGGAGATCAAGGATGATAGATAAACAAGGAAGATGGATCATGGAAAACTCAGAAAGAAGAAAAATCCACCATTGGATGATTTGGAGCACCGCGCGAGAAGGAACGAAAGACTGGTTGGTGAAGCCCTGAAAACGTGGGTCAAGTTGACCTAAGGTTTCAGACACCTAGGGTTTTGGTATCTAGGGATTTGACACTTAGGTTTTTGCCTAAGGATGTCAGTGAGCTATTGTAATGTATAAATAAAGGTCAAGAGGACCTGGGATGGGTTAGAATAGATTATGTTATGATGAGTGATTGTTGTTGAGAGAGGAGTATTGTGTTGTGTGAGGAGTCAGTATTGTAAGATCTTCAGCTAGGTGCAAAGATCAACCTTGTAGTTGGGTGCACAGGGAGGGGAGATAGAGGAGAAGATAAAGAGAGAGAGAGATCTGTAAACTAAGAGCACAGATAGAACTGTATGATTTCACCTAATATATTATAAAGCACAGTTCTGTGGACATAGCCCTAGGGAGAGGGTGAACCACGTACATCTTTGTTTTGTGTGTGATTGATGTTGTGTTATCTTGTTTATGGATATATTGTTATTTCATTATTGTGTTAGATATGATATATAGTTGTGCGAAGTAGATCTAAGATGGTAATTGATATCTAGATTTTTTGGTGTTCTGGTATTGGATCCACTTTGTATTCCCTTGGTTGTAGACATATGTGTCTTGCAACCCCCATAGCTACTTTGGGTGAGACTGCATCTGCCTCGCAGGTGCTTCCGAAAGGGCCAATAGTTAGGGCTTGTTGGTTAGCTCTTGGAGCTGAACCCTGGGTCTTCCCCTATGCCAACAATATACTAATCATGTAGTAGTTTACAAAGGGCCATGCTCGAGCTCGAAGGCTCAAGCATAATATCGTTTAATACAGAGCCCATTTATGGGCTCATCTAGTGCATTTCCTTCATAATATTTTAATTCATAGGCTCCCTTTTCAAAGACACGTCTCACAATGTAAGGATCGTGCCACATGGGATTAAACTTTCCTTCCCCCAATGGTTCTTTATCTTTTTCATAGAGAAGGACCAAGTCACCCTCAGTGTACAGTTGGGGACGGAAAGACTTATCATATTGGACCTTGACACATCATTTATTTGCCTCGATCGTTGTAGTGGCATCTTGATGTTGCTCATCGAGCTTCTCTAGGTGTAAAAGATGTTCTTTGAGATCGGTTGTGTCAGGTAGGAGCTTTATTTCCAACTTGAGAGAAGGTATTTAGAATTCAATAGGAAGAATTGACTCCACCTCATGAACTAAGTGAAACAATGAGAAACTGGTGGAAGTATTTATCATGGTTCGATATGCCCATAGTGCAAGTTAAAGCATCACATGCCAGTTAGCTTTACTCTTCTTGACAGTCTTTTGCAAAATGGTATTGAGAAATTTATTCATGGCCTCTACTTGTCCATTTTCCTGGGGATAGTACAGTGATGAATGGTCATGTTTAAAAACCAGTCTAGATTCTAACTTTGTCATCATTTCATTATGGAAGTGACTACCATGATTAGTGACAATATCCTTTGGGATTTTGAACCGAGCTACAATCTGATTGAATACGAAAAATGTTACAATATCACCATCGGATTTAATAGTAGGCATGGCCTCGTCCCATTTAGTGAAATAATTCACAACCATAATAATGTGATGATGCTCCCCAATTGAGGCTGGGTGATGCAGGAGCATCGTTGGAAAGCACGTGGGGTAGGACCTATCAGTGTATAGGAGCTTGTATGGAATCTCAGCACTGGAAGTCACAACAGATATTTTGAAGTACGCCTTAACTCAACGTCGAAAAATATTTTGAGGCATGCTTGAGTGATCGCGAACGAAGTGGGAGTTTCCACTCCGTCTCTGGAATGCGAATGGACTAAGATAGTCATAGGTTAGGTTTTGATGTAGACAAGTAGTCAGGGGAAACCCTAAGAGCCCTCTGAGATAAATAGAGGTTATGTATGCCCAAATGAGGCTAGCTTCAAGTTAGTAGGATATTTCTGAGTTTTTCAGTTTTTTTATTTATTTCAGTTCTAGCCATTTTTCAGTTATGAATATAACATATGAAAATTGATCCAATGCATGGTGTGGACATTGTTTTGCAATTCTCTGTTATTGTTTTTTCATGAATGAATGAATGAATTTCATTATGAGTAGAAGGAATTGTGAATGTTAGGATAAGTTTCAATTGTTTCTCTTCTTATGAGAGTGGTGCAAGGTGTGCACACAGAACACAAGGAGTGTGTTGATGGAATCTGTTTCGGTTCCGAATCTCAGAAGAGATAGCACAAAACTTGTTGTACATGATAAGTCAAATAAGAGGGGGGGGGGTGAATTAGTTGTATAAAATTTCTTTCATTTTATAAGAAGATTACTTATTAATCAATAAATCATGCCTTTAACATTTAACTTGCAGTAATACATTTAACCAATAAATATACAACCACATAAATGAAACAGTGACACAGTGATTTTTCATGAGGAAACCCAAAAGGGAAAAACCTCTTCTTCTTATGAATGAAAGGAAAGCTCCAACTCCTCTTTACATTCTTATTTTATCTGAGCTACAACCAATATGAGGCTGCTACCTCTATTTCTTCAACACCTACTGAAAGGAAGCTACAACTCCCAGATGTACAAGCACCAACTTGTACAGGAGACTTTTACAGTCTCCCCTTGCTCCTCCCTACCACCATAGAATCCTTCTTTGTCGCTAAGAACCTGCAAACCAACTCTTTATCTTCTCTGGCAAAGGATTCATCATTCAAGTCTTCTCTATTTATATAATCATATCAAAATCCATTCTTCTCCCCTTGATCTCTGCTATATCTTCATCATTTCTTCTCACTTTCCCTGTATGATTTTATTTCGGTTTTATATTCATTTACAGAAATGAATTTTACCTTAGAGCTACGGCTGTACCATTAATTTCATACACACCAACACCACACAGTCACTGTGTGTTTCTTTTTATCTTCTACAACCCCTTTGGTTACCCCTCAAATCCCTAGAACAACGCTTCAGTAACTGAAAAACCAACCATCCAAGAACCATGATTCAGTTTTGCTAACTGAATCGTAACTGAACAATTAATCGTGAATAGCAACAGTAGCCTTTCGATCAGATTTCCAAGTATCCAACACCGTTGGATTACAAGCACAGGGTCTTGCGTTGATTTTGCCATTTCGCATTTTGGTATTTTGACATTTCGGCATTCCTGTGGTGAGGAGTCTCGACACTCCAAGTCGCAATCCCCGAAATGGATCCAGATCAACAGTCCACAAAACTTCATAATATGATCCCTTCTTTTCTTAATCGAACGACTGACAGGATTTCGACATTTTTCCCTTCGATTCATCGTGACTCCAACATTATAAAATTCATGATCACAAAATCTCTGAAGTGATTGGACGGTTCACATAACCCACTGAGATGGACGATTGATGGGATTTTGGAGTTTTGCCTTTCGGGTTTTTGAGACTCACAATAGTCCCTTTCGGCATTTCAGAGTTCGAGACTTCGTGATGGTGGAGTTTCTACTTGCTATGTAAAACCTCGAAATAGAAAGTTTTGATGTGACATAAACCTGCTGACGTCACACGTGGATTGACACGTGCCCAATAGCTTCCATGTGTCACTCTGATTTGTGACTTACATGTTCCTGAAATGTTGAATCAGCTTGACACTTGTCATTGCCTGATTGTGCCACGTGTCCTTAGCTGACGTGGTTTGCTGACATGGTTTGTTGATGTGTCTGTTTTGGGATTTCGAGGTTCGCTACTTCAAAGGTTAAAGTTCCTTTGATCTTTGATTTCTCGGTCTGCAAAAATCTGAAATGGAGTCTTTGACATGCTCTGATCTTTCACATTTCACGATTTCATCATTCTTGTCGCGAGTGTCCTTAACACCTCCAACTCTCGGTATCCGAAACTATGAAATGGAGATTAAGTCTTGGTTTCGCATTTCATGATTTCATCATTCTTGTCGTGAGTGTCCTTGACACCTCCAACTCCCGATATCCAAAACTCTGAAATGGAGATTAAGTCATGGTTTCGGTATGTCGAGAGACATGCTAATCTCTAAATTAGGAACCACTGTTCCTGTGAAAATTGATCCACAGTGCCTGTGCAAACTGACCAACAAACTCCCCCTTTGGCATTTTAAAGTTTGACATTAATGACAAAACCAAGCCCTATGCAAACCGTGCAAACTTCCCTATTGTGTAAACTGCCCTGTGCAAACTGTGTAAACTGCCCTACTGTGTAAACTGCCCTGTGCAAATTGCAAGCCCTGCCAACAAACTCCCCCTTTGGCATTGATGGAAAACTTTAAATCTCTTCTCCCCCTTTTGACATCTATGGCAAAGGAATCAACCATACTCCCCCTGAGCAAAGAAAATCACTTGAAAATATGTATCATTTCAGCAGTAACTCCCCCTAGTAATAATAGTCAATAAACCTATGCAGTCTGATTTTTATAATAAAGCCCATGCAATATTTGAGAATGAAATGAAATTACAGAGGGTAAACCCCCAACTGATCCCTGAGACTTTCAAATTTCATTTTAGATAAAGGTTTAGTAAATACATCTGCTATCTAATCCTTTGTGCCAACATATTCCACTTTAATAACTTTAGACATAACCTACTCTCTTAGAAAATGAAATTTAATGGGAATGTGCTTTGTTTTGGAATGCATAACAAGATTTTTAGAAATACTAATTGCACTGGTATTATCATAGACGATAGGTATAGGTTTATTGTAATGAATATGTATATCTTCCAGCATCTGTTTCATCCATAGAACCCGAGTGCAACAAGTTGCAGCTGCAATGTATTCTGCTTCAGCAGTAGACAGAGACACTATTGATTGTGTTTTACTTGACCAACTTACAAGACATCCTCCAAGAAAAAATGTTGCTCCACTAGTACTCTTCCTGTCATCAACACAACTTGCCCAATCAACATCAGTGAAAGCATATAAATCAAGCTGATTACCTATAGGATACCATAAACCATACTCTGTTGTCCCCTTAAGATATCTGAAAATTCTTTTGACTGCAAGTAGATGAGAATTTTTTGGTGAAGCCTGAAACCTGCCAACTTGACAAACTGCATGCATAATATTAGGTCTTGTAGTTGTAGCATAAAGAAGACTACCAATCATTGATCTGTATACTATCTGATCAACATCTTTAGTA
>ML776748.1:920802-939114 GCA_009831015.1 Picea engelmannii | reverse complement strand
GAGTAAACAACAGCTCTTAAAAACATTGCGTAATCATAAAATTTATCTAGTAACTTTTTCTAGGGCTCTTTTACACCAACATTTAGCTAGGCTAGTGCTTTGGAGTAGGAAGAGAGATACACTCTCCAAAATCTCAAAACACAATATAGCATCTTGAGTTAGGGAGTGTTAAATTCCATTTGCAACATATTTTCCTGGGAAGCCCTTCTAACACAAGGGTCAAGCACTAGGTCGCATTGTTGTTGGCAGAGTTACTCACCCTGCTTTGTTGACATCAGTGTAGAGATTGCACGTATTACAGGGGTCACTCCGAGGTATACCCACAATGATGAGTGGAATCCTTTTCAGTTGATTTCGGGCTAGATACCCTGCCCTTGCGTGTGGATCGGACTGTCGACTGTTCCCCCAGGATTTACTGTTGTTGGTGGTGACCTTAGTGGCCTATCTCTCTAGGTTCTTACCCGAGGTGACTGTGGAGGGGAAAGTCTTCACGGTACCTGGAATTGACATTGACCAAACTCACTCGGGCTCCTTGGAGGGTATACCCACGATTATGTGTGGGAGTTTTCACCAGGGTGTAAGTCCATTAAGCAGGTCATCAGCGTAACTTTTCCACCCTAGCCTTGCCCCTTCTTGTCTTGTTGTTGCGACGTTGGATTTCATCACCAACTAGTGACTTCGATATTAGAAGGTCTTGTTTTCCTGGTGATTTCTTCTTAGAGTTTGTTTACTAGCGCGTGTTGTTTGTTTCTCGAATTTGACCATAGGAATTTCTTCGCGGAGCTTGTTTCTCGTTCACAATAGCTCCCCCACGTCGTTCACGTAGAATGCAAGGTTTATCTCCAGAGCATCTAGACGTTTCACAACCCTTGCCTACAACTACACTTGAGGATACACTTGAGGGCTCTCCTCAGCAAAGTGAAGTCCCAGACGTTTCTACACCACCTCCACAGGTAGAACGCACTGACTCTTTAGAACCTTTCCGAATTACCAATACTCAAGAGGACTTTCGAATTCGCCGTGGTGAACGACCCTTTGTGCGATCAAATTCTTCCAGAGATTTAGTTGTTACCTCTTCTGGATCATCCGTTGGGCCTCTTCCCGGTATAGAAGGCCAAGATCCTTTTTGGTCTGCAGGTGATTTCCGCAGGGCCCTTTTTAGCCCTGATTCGCCCGTGGTCTCTGAAATCAACCCATCGGTATTTCCTGAGACAGAGTCTGTACCAGTAAATACTACTTATACCTTTACTCTCCCTACCGAGATGGCCCATCTCGCAAATACTACGAGTGTCCCTACCGGGTTAACTACCGTTGGTCTCGCTCCTATAAACACTCAGCGAACGCCCAGTGTTATTCCAACACTACCCCACGGATACCATGCGTTGAATGCTTTTTTGAATGCTTCTATTCCAACACCTCCGCAAACCCCATCTGGTACTCCTGGTGGTCCTTCTGGGCATCCTATTCCCGGTTTTATTCCGACGCTCCCTCAATTTCCTCCTGGTAATCCTAATCCTAGTGGCACTATACCGTCTATTACACCTAATTTCCAGATTCCCGTTGGTGGTCTAGGTGGTACGTTTCAACCTCCTCTTACCGGACATGTTCCAGTTACTACTCAACCTTCAATTGGAACTCCACCTACGATAGGGGGACCAACCCCACCTTTTGGACAAAATATACCTCCTGCTTTGGTCCAGTATTGGACTCAAATGCTACAAAATCTTCCTTAAACGACTGGGGGGCAACATCCTGCCCCTACTATAGGCCAACCTTATCCAGGTATACCCAATCCTATTTGGGGTCAAGGTCAGAATGCTCAAACCTAGGTCCCTAATCAAACTCAAGGTTACAATCCTTGGAATTACTATCCTCTCCAACCACCACCGAATCAGCCAGGGTCTTCCCACTATGGGCAGACTGCATACGGTCCTACTGGTTTGCCAACAGGGCTTCCACCCCAAAGTCACCAGTATCCACAGGTGAATCGACAGTTACCTTTTCTTGCTACTTTAGATTTGCTAGATTTGTCTAGGATTCTAAATGATCCTATTCGTCACTCTCCCCAATGGCCTGCTATTCCAGCTAAGCTTCCATCAGACATTCCTAAATTTGATGGAAAAGCAGGAGAGGACCCGAACAATCACGTTATGACTTTTCACCTATGGTGTTCATCCAACTCATTGATGGATGACTCTATTCGTTTACGTCTCTTTCAACGAACCCTTACCGGTTCTGTGGTGAAGTGGTATATTGAATTGCCACGAGGTTTCTTCTCTGATTTCAACACCCTAGCTATGGATTTCCTTACGCATTACCAGTTACCGATCCGTTATGATACCGGGACTGAGATTTTGACTTCTTTCAAACAGACTAAAGGCACTCATATATTTGATCATATCCATGAGTGGCGAAGGAGACGACGTCTCATCAAACTTGAACTCCCCGATCAGTTACTGGTCGAATGGTTTACGAAATCCTTTGTAAATGAAATTGGTAAGGACATTGCCATGGGTGGCGTTGTCACTGAGGAGCAGGCTATAAGTCGTGCTCAATATCTTGATCTCATTTACTCACAAACGGGAACACTTTATGATTTATTACCTGAGTTACCTCGTCCTGGTACTTCCAGCACTTCAACTACTCCAGTTGCCTCACATGCAGTTGACGGTGTGATTGGTACTGCCCAAGTTCAATCACATTCTGTTTCAAGCACCAACCCTAAATCTACTTCTTCTAATGTTCAAAATGCTCCGTCTCTTGCCACTCCTACCAGTAAAACTTCTGAGGTGAACGTCGTTCAATCTACCCCGACCGGTAAAAATAAATCTAAGAAGGGGAGAGGCAAGAATAAGGAGGGCAAAAATAATAATCAAATAGAGCAGCCTAAAAACACCCCTGTTGAAGATTGGGATAAGCACAAACCCCGCTACCCTTGCCTTATCTGTGGTGACGATCACTACACGAAGGATTTTCCATGACGTGTCGAGGTCACTAAGTTCCTTCAAGGGATCTCAAAACCTTCTACCATGACAGTCTTGTCCCAACCCTTCCCGTCTCAACAACAGGCTCAGTTGGTCATCCATGACCAACTATCTACTTCTACCACATCATATGTTTTGATGTGTACTGGTGATTCTAAGCCAAACAAAGTTGCACTCACGACTAGAGCCAAAGATTATACTCCATCTAAAGAGAAGGTTGACGATTTACCTCCTGCTTTGGTACAACCCTCTCCACCGACTCCACCTACCAATGGTCCTCTTCATCTTGAACGACCGAGCCCTGATACAGTTCTACGACCACCCCCTAAAGGTGTCGTTAAGAAGTCAACTTTCAATCCTCATGCTCGTGCGGCCCAGAACTACAGTATTGTTGAAGATCTGGCCCAGGCACCTTCAGCGATGTCAGCCCTTGAAGTCCTTCAGTCTTGTCCTGCACAACGGAAGGCACTGTTGAAAGCTATAGGTGGAATTGACCCAACCGATACGAATTTAATAGTCTTTGACTTGGACGATCACATTCCAAGGTTTCCCGCCCAACTCGTGTTTCAAATTCAAGTTGTTGTCTCTGACAAGAACATTTGCAGAACTGTTATTGGTGAGGGTGCCTCGACGTGTGTAATTTATTTTTCTTGTTGGAAAGCCATTGGCTCTCCTCCCTTAACTAAATCACAAAACATTCTTAAAGCCTTCAATGGCTCTGGTTTTAAGCCTTACGGTGTTCTTCCTTCGTTGTCCATTACTCTAGAAGGTAAGACGGTCCAAGTCGAAGTGGAAGTATTTGACGCTCCCCTTGATTATAATCTTTTACTTGGCCGTAGATGGATCGATTCCATGCGCGTCGTTGTGTCAACACTTTTCCGTGTAGCACATTTTTCTCATCAAGGAAAGGTTGTTACCGTTGACCAACTTTCCTTCTTCAATTCCGATACTCATACTGGCAACGTGTCATTTATTGCTAAAACCCCGCCGGGTTATGAGAATGTCGGTGTAGGACTTTTAAAGGACTCCTCGTTAATGGGTACTTTCCCCATTCCTCCACCCGATGTTCCACGCCCGTTAGTTGCTTCTATCAACATGATATCCACCGTGCCTCACGAACTTCCTGCGTCACATGACCCTTGGATTGTCTCTGACCCTGGAGACCACACTCGTTTCGGCGACGTCATGTCATTAAGTCCGGTTGAGTCTTCATATCAGGCCATTCAATCGGCAACACCTTCTACCTCCTCTCTTGATGAGTTGTATCCTGATCCTTTCCGTGTTATCTTTCCCACTGACGAGATGATCATGTCCGTCATGGAGGACACCCCTTGGGATGATGGGCATCATCGTTCCATACTCTTTCTGGAACAACACACTCTTGAGAACTACCAACGGATTTCGACTCCGTCGACCGTTGTTGTCATTTCCACGGTTCTCGCAACTTCACACGATGTGTTTGCTGAAGGGAACTTAAGTAACATCTCTCCCATGATTCCCATTGACATATCCGTTAAACCTGGGATAGTAAAAAATGTTCATATTGGAGCTTCGTGTTCTCCCAACGAAATCGTCACCTATACGTCTCTGTTCAAAGAATTTCGTGACATCTTCGCCTGGAGTTACGAAGAGATGCCAGGTATCGAACCTGCAATTGTTGTACATGAGATCAAGACATACCCCAACGCTAAACCTGTATGGTAGTGCCTTCATCCAGTTCATCCACGTAAAGCGGCGGCTATTAAACTCGAGGTTGAAAAACTTCTCAAAGCTGGCTTTATTTATCCCATGGCTCTGACAGAATGGGTTTCCAACCCTGTTCCAATTGATAAGAAAGGTGGCAGTATTCGTGTATGTGTTGATTATAGGGATATTAACAAAGCCTGTCCAAAAGACAACTTTCCAACCCCTTTCGTCGACCAGATTGTCGATGACTGTGCCGGAAGTGAAATCTTCTCTCTCATGGATGGTTTCTCCGGCTATAATCAAATTAACATTGCTCCCGAGGACCAACATAAAACCGCTTTTATTTGTCCTTGGGGTACTTTTGCCTATAGGAAACTTCCCTTCGGTCTTAAGAACGCTGGCGCGACGTTTCAACGTGCTATGTCTTATGCTTTTCATGATATCAAGAATATCGTTCAACCCTATTTGGACGATTTACCAGCTCATTATTTGCGCCGAGTCGATCACCCCACTCATCTCCGAGCTATTTTTGTTCGCTGTTGATTCTATTGTATCCGTTTAAATCCTCATAAATGCATTTTTTGCGTAGAATCCGGCCGTCTTCTAGGTTTTATCGTTTCATGTCAAGGGATCAGGGTGGATCCTCTTAAGGTTGAGGCGATTCTTAATCTCCCTCCTCCTTCTACACTATGCCAGTTGCAAAGTTTGCAGGGGAAAGCAAACTTTCTTCGTCGTTTCATCCCTAATTACGTCGAGATTACTCGTGGTTTTACGCGACTACTAAAGAAAGATTCCGAGTTTGTTTGGGATACCGTTGCCAACAATGCTTTTGAAGCTTTGAAGTTGTCCCTCACGTGAGCTTCGCTTCTCTTTCCTCCTGATTATAGTCGTGACTATTTTCTTTATCTTGCTGCCTCAGAGTATACTATTGGCATGGTTCTAGTCCAAGAGGATGATACGGGCGGCGAGCATGTTGTTTATTACTTGAGTTGAAGTCTCACATCCACTGAAATCAAGTATCAACATGTTGAAAAACTGACCTTGGCTGCCGTTCAATCCGTTCAATGCTTCCGACATTATATTCTCTCAAGGAAAACTACAGTGATTTCTCATTGCAACCCTATGCAACGCATTTTGACATGTCAATTACTAGGGGGAAAATATTCCAAATGGATTGTCATGCTCCAGGAGTTTGACTTGGAATTCGATCGTGCCACGTCTAAGAAATCCTTAGTTTTTGCTGAGTTGATATGTGATTTTCCTCACTCTGCCATGGAAAATGTAGCAGCAGATTCATTACTCGATGAATCTCTTTTCCTAATTAGTACTGATGATCTTTGGTATGGGGATATCATTATATATCTCCAAACCCAGACTTTCCGGCCTGCTTTGTCTAGTACTGAACGACGTCGCATCTGTTATCAAGCTCGTCAATACATTATCCTTGGGGATACTCTCTACCGTCGGGGCATTGAATCTATTTTTTGATGTTGTCTGACGTTTGACGAAGCCGAGAAAGCTCTGAATGACTGCCATTCTAGAGCATGTGGTGGTCATATGTCTGGGTATGCTACTGCCCAGAAGATCTTACGCGCAGGTTATTTTTGGCCTTCCTTGTTCAACGACTACATTATTTCCGTTCAGAAATTCCATGCCTGCCAGACCTACAATCAGAAAATTCGGTCACATCCTGCTCCTCTTCATCCTGTGGTCTCAGTTGGTCCTTTTGCAAAATGGGGCATCGATTTCATGACATGCCACCCTCACTCGGCCGGGGGGCATGGTTACATCATTGTAGCTGTTGATTACTTTACAAAATGGGCCGAGGCGATGCCGACATTCGATAATACTGGAAAGACTGCAGCGTAGTTTCTTTTTAACCATGTCATAGCTCGTTTTGGTGTTCCTCAAGCTATCATCATTGATCACGGTAGTCACTTTAGGAATTTTATGATGTCTGAACTTACGAAAAAGTTGGGTCTTCGTCATGATAACTCAACACCCTATTATCCGCAAGCTAATGGCTAGGTTGAAGCAATCAACAAAGTTCTTATAACTATGCTTCGACGGATGATAGGAATTCATAAAAAAAGTTGGCACACGATGTTGTTTTCGACATTGTGGGCATACCAGACATCTGTTAAAACCGCTACGGGGTTTACGCCTTTTCGATTGATCTATGGTGTGGAAGCCATTCTTCCAATAGAATGTGAGATACCTTCTCTAAAGCTAGCTGTCGAACTCTTACCCAATACTTCTGTTGAAGAAGAACGTCTATTGTATCTGATGCGATTAGATGAAACTTGACATGACGTCACTCTAGTAATAGAAGCCCAGAAGAAACGTGTCAAGGCACAGTATGACAAGCATGTCAAGCCTCGCGTTTTCTCTGAAGGTGATCTTGTTCTTCTCTATGAACAAGATCGAGATGCGTTAGGAGCTGGGAAATTTGAACCAATGTGGCGAGGTCCTTATATTGTTCACCGAGTTTTGGAAAAAGGGGCATATGAGCTGGTCGATTACGATGGTATCCCTTTGAGTGAACCCAAGAATGGGTTGTACTTGAAGAAGTACTATGCATAAATCATTTGTGCACAAGTACTTGTATTTTATGTATCATGCTTTGTGTGTGTTACTTTAGTTTGCTTTTGACGTTATCTGGTCTCTGCCCTTATGTGACGTTGTGTTTGTTTGCCAGATGTCAGAGTCTTCGCTACCCTATATTGGCTTCGCTGATGGTGCTAGCCATAGTACTCGGAACCTAGCTTCCGCTGCATGGGAAATCTATGCCCCGACAAATGAACTTATATCTTTATGAGGTGTATGTCTTGGCCGTGCAACCAACAACATTGCAGAGTATAGCGCCGTTATTGAATTATTGGTTGACGCTATCTCACTCGAAATTCGTCATTTGGTTGTACGAATTGATTCACAGCTTGTCGTACTACAGTTAAGTAATATCTACTCTATTCGAAGTCCTACTTTGTTACGGGTGTATTTGCGAATTCGCCTCTTGGAACATTATTTTGATCACATTGAATATCAACATATTCCTAGATGTCTTAATACAATAACAGATGCGTTGGCTAATTATGTATTGGACAGACATTTGAACCATTTATAAATTAAACACATCAAAATTCACACATTATAAAGTAAACAGGTAGAAACCATCTGTATATATAACGATCAAAAGAGTTTTACAAAAAGTTTGTCCGAAGACCAAAATATCAAAAATTGAAGCTCATAGCTTCTACAAAGTGACGTCATGGATGACGTTCACGGTAACACACGACTACCCTAGCAACCCTACAGAGCAGTCGACCCATAGCTGCTGATACCCCTACAATGTGACGTTGATCGCGTCGTGGAACTTCTTCCAGAGTCATATCTGGAATGTCTGCTGTCAGGCCCTCTAAATTATATTCCACCACCTGATAATCTTCGGCATACTGTGGTGGTGCTGCTGCTACCTCTCCTTGTCGCTGAATAGGAGAGGTGCCAGGAGTTCTATAAGGTCAAAAATATATGTTATCAACAAACATTTTGAGTTAGTCTTTGGATAAATATATAAAACAAAAACATTTGAATATGATAAAAAATTCAAAAACATTTAAAAAGAGAAAATGTGTGAACTTCTTACCGAGGTATCTCCACTAAGCGTCCTCAGGCAGTGCTAAATCTGGATCTCCTTGAAAATCCAACCCGTCATAAGAATAGTCATCGACCATCAACATCTATTTTTGAAGCCAGTCAAAGAAAATATCGTCGTACTTGACGATTGGTCCTGCCACGTGCCGGGCCATGAGCCAACACCATCTCAACATTATTGGATCCCTAGGACCCGAGAAGTCCCACTCAACCTGTAGTCTAAATACGGGGACCCTCTCAAGGAAGAAGGACACCAGCAAAGAACCATACCCAAACTGTTTCAGTTCACCTTTCCTGCATTTGGTTAATTGCCTTTTGATACTGCGAAGCACAACATCTGTCCAGTTGAATACTCGAGGCTCAGTACACTCGATGGCGTACTGGAAGTAGCTCTGTAATGCCATATGAGGAGCAGAAATCCCGACCATCTGAGCTATGGTAAAAAGGATAGTGCGGAGGGTCAAGTCTTGTACCCCCCAGATAACAACTTTTCCATTTTTTCTCTCAGCCTCAGGTACACAGTATTGATTGCAGTACTCACTCATCTTTAGCCCACCACCTCTACTACCGGTCAGGCTGACATAATACCTGCGCCTGGACAATCCAGTCAAAAAGTATATGTCCTCAATGTCTATGGATAATGTGTGAGCTCCTACATTGAAAACCTGTTGATCTGGGTCCCACATACGGACCAGGTACTCTAGTAGTCTGACTTGGGCCCTCATGCCCGGTATGCGAAAGTATTTTAAGAGCCCACAATCTCTCAATGCAGCTATGGTAGGAGAATGATTCTCATCATTTGCATTATCCTCTTCATGTTCTCTTTCACGCCACTCAAGCACCATGTTTGTGGCTATTTATCTGCACAAGGAACATAAAAGGAGGATTAATGATTTTATTCATGATCTAGATCTTTTTCATTGGCTAAATATTTAAACATTTTTGGAGTTTTCAGTTCTCACAGGTGCCCCATTAGCACAGTGTGAGAACCTCGCAAGTGGCTTAAGGCTCACCTGCGAGAACGCATCATTCTCGCAGGCCCCGTATGGGCTGCCTGCGAGAATGCCTACGCGCATGTAGGGTTCAAAAAACCACTTGAAACTGAAAAACTAACCAATGAAATAAAAAAATTAAACCATGAAAATGTCAAGAATGAAGAGCTTACCTTAATGCAGCAGACGACTCGTCAAATGGTCTCCTGTCGCTCCCGAAAATTAACGCCAAAATCGGAGGGTAAAAAGGGGGTTTTGGAGCTCAATAGTGGAAATGTGAAATGATATGGTAAAAATGATTATTTACTCATTTGATTTACTTTTTACTATGTCATTTTGGGTTTTTTATGATTATTTATTGATTAAACCTAATCCCTAATATCAAGATGAGTGTAATGACTTGCAGGTGTGATGACGTTGATAATTAAACACAAGGGTATGGACATATTTTTCTTCGTTATGGCGTGTTTTTGATTGTTTTTTATGGTTTTTACATAAAACCTCGAGCGTCGTTTTTGTCCGTTCTTACGCTCGTAAATATATGAGAACATGATCGAGCATAGTTTTATCACTTTTTCGGGCTCAACAAGGTTATACGAAAAAGGAACCCCCCTGGAGTCCTCTTTAAGATCTTTTCAGACTCTCTAAACATGAAAAGATCGTCGAGCGACCTTGCTATTTTCACGCTCGATAAAGTATTTGAAGTACGCATCTGGTGAGTGATAATTTCTCTCTTTTTCGGTCTCGTCCAGACTATGTTACGAAAAAGGAACTGAGAGAGTTATCTTTTAAGTGTTTTTCCAAACTCTATAACCTTGAAAAACCTTTGAGTTTACTATCTCTGGACTCGTTAAACAAACATTGATAGACCCATGATGGGACCAAACCACTCCTTAGGGTTCGTTAAACATACTCCGAGGGACTCATCCGAAGGATGAGCTTATATCAACAAGCATATGTGATCCTCTTCAAGCTTGCGTAAAAATAAAGAGGTACTTGCCAGAAATGGTGGGGGAAAATTTGGGTAAGGGATATGTTTCATCTTCGTATTTATTGGCAGTAAGTGTCACTCTTGAACATGACACCCCCTATTCATCATTTGAAGCCGGTTTGGGAAATCCATTTGTCTCTCATGCGATTTGCTACAAGGTCATTCCCTGTGTCATCTTTGAGTCAATGCTGCCAAATCATTGGTCATGTCATTCATATGTTCAAGAGAATTCCATCTGAAACCTATATTGAGTCGGCCATCTGCAGTTATCCATTCTCTCTGTGTCGGCCTTCCCTGTGTCCAGTCCAATTTGCAAAATGCTCTGTTTCACATTCAAACTCTGTTACTCATTTCGTGTCATTGATGGGGGATACATAAAGGCCCTCCTGTGACGAGTTTTGTTCCGTCGACTTCAGCTCATTATCCAGAATCAAGACTTAGAAATTATTTAGTACCTTGGAGCTTGCATGCCTAAATGGCAAGTTTCCTCGCTTTCAACAGTAGGTTTACATCATTGACCCCTGATCAAAATATTCCATCGGATGTTTGACATCAACTCATTTATTCACACTCGATGGATTGTACTATGGTACCTTGGGAGTCATTGACATCAATGGTTATTTCCCTCGCACTTGTTAACGGTTACATCAATGACCGGTAATCAAGTGGTTTCTTCCATGTTCGACTTCAACACATGTAATCACATGGTTAGATTCGTACTTTGGGGGACGATATTGAAGACCCTGGATATTATCTTTATAATCCAGGTTGCGATGGAGTATGTATAATTTGTGACACATAGATCCACTGTGTATGTTTCGTGGCTATGTCGTCTTGATTTGAAATTTCTTGCATAGATCCACAGTGTATTCAGGTGGCTATGCTATATTTTGACGGCATGGATCCACAATGTATGATTGGTGGCCATGACCCATGTCTACAATGGCGTCAGTCTGCAATCTGAGTATGGGAATGCCTACCTCAGAATTGGTATATATAATATTCTGCGGATGCTTGGTTGTTCRCAGGTTTTCGATTAGATGTGCTCCTGGTTCTCGACACACACATGCAGCTTACAAAGTCTATCAACTGTCACTGGTTCCAATCTCAGAATTTGGGGGGCATTCTGTTACCCATTATTTTGGTCGTCATGATGATGTATTGATGATGGTGTATTCAGGCTCTTCATTAGAAATTTCTCCTGAGAAAAGTTACTTTCTTCTCTTTCCAGAAATATCATTTTTGAGGAAGGTTCACAGGTTGCCAATATATTTGCCTGCGAGAATGCATGATTCTCGTAGGCTGCCTTAAGCCAGGGTGTGAGAAGTTCGCACTGTGTGTAACTACTAGGGTGAGAACACTTTCTAAAGAAGGGAAAAAGATGAATTCTTGAAGCTTCTAGAAGGGAATCTTCTAGAAGGATGAGATGGCATTCAAATGGTTATCTAAGTACTGGATTTCCTGATATTTTGGGATCATTCTTACCCAAGTAACTAATTCATTCTCTCCTATATATTGAGGGGATTCTCATGGAAAAGTTTAGAAGCAAGAAAGCAAGAGATTCATTAGAGAATTAGTGAAAAGAATGGTGTGAAGGACTGATGCTACAACAGCTAAGAACTCTAGCAAATTTATCAAAGGTGGTTGATCTTCTTCATACAAGTGAGAAAGTGTGTGTGTCAGAGTCAAGAACCATTGAAAGGAAGTTTTCAACATCAAGGCTCAGGTTGTAATCTTTACTTTCTATCAATATGATACAGTAATATGTCCCTTTCCCATAAAGCTAGTTCCACTTTATTGTATAACTCCTTGATCATATACATAGATTGACTGTTGAATAGATTGTGCTTTCTTCACTTCGATTGGTTTGTATTGTCTTGGTATTGACTGCACAAGAGAATTGGAGTGAAGCAGGAGCAACAAAGATCATAGGAAGCGATCATAAGGTATGTCCTTTGTTCTTGCCTTATAGTACATTCAATAGTCAAAATCTAGGGAACGAGTATTATTCTGTCTTGCTTTGTTCTAGATCCAAGTGGATCTAGGGAGATCGGTTTGTGTCCGCACTTATGGATTTATCCAATAACACCTGTAGGCCATATTAGAGAGCTATCGCTCCCCTACAATTCTTTAGGGAGCGTTGCAACACTCTGTACTTTTGAGTCAGGGAGCATTGGTCTTCTTTTTGGAGGATTTTTTCCCTTTTCTGCTCATATTTTCTCAGCTTGTTTTGTGGAAGTATTTACCCAGAATTTGTGATTGGTTTGTGAAGTTATTTAGGTTGGTATTTGATGCTTATCACTCCCTATTTTCTTGATTGGAGCTTGAAAACTTTTTTCAGAAATGTGAAATTTCCCTTTCTAGCTACTTGTTTTGTCGGGACAATTTGAGTGATTTCTCTTTCTCTCTGTCTTTTCTTGGATTCTTCTCTTCATCTTCTTGTACTCCTTGAATGTTTTTCAGTTGTTGAATCCTTGGTTGAGTTTTTTTAATAACAATCTTCTACTTTTTTTCTTCCATTTCTCGTTTCCTTGAGTGCATGCTTTGTTTGTAGCCTTTTTACTTCGTGTCTTTTGCATCTGTATTTGACTCTTTCTTCTGATTGAAAGTTGTGGAGCATTGAAGGATTTGCATCTTATTTATTTATAAATTAGAATACAACAAATACCATAGTTGCATTCTTGATTTTGGGTAGTGAAAATAGCTTGCATTTGAAGTAGTGAAATTGCATGTTTTTTTTGGCAATTTGGGACATTGTGCATCTAGGAATGATAAAAGTTTTCTCCTTCTCGTAATATAGCTTTCATCGAAGTGAAATATTTGCATTCTCATTTCTTTGCATGGTTTAGAGTCGGTCAAAAAATCATTTATTCCACGCCATTTTCCTCTTGAGTAAACAACAACCACTAAAATCAACGCTAAACTAAAATTTATCAGACATTTTTACATTTTCTAGTAGCAAACCTACATTATCTTAGGGTGTAGGGATTTGGAATAGGTGTGAAAGATAACTTTCCAAAGCTATCAACAAACATATAATATTGAGTTAGGGAGTGGTGAAATCCATTTACTACATTTTGTCCTAGGAAGCCCTTCTAACACAAGGGTCAATCACGAGGTCGCATTAGGGTCGACAGAGTTACTCACCCTGCTTTGTTGGTCTTGGTATAAAGATTGCGTGTATTATTGGGGGTCACTTGAGGGTATACCAATGATTATGTGTGGGAGACTCTCAAGTTGATTTCGGGCTAGATACCCTGCCTTTGCACGTGGATCGGGCTATCGACTATTTCCCCAGGCATCATTGTTGTAGTTGGTAACCTTAATAGCCTATCTCTTTAAGGTCTTTACACGAGGTAATTGTGGAGGGGCAAGTCTTCATGGTACCTAGAATCAACGTTGGCCAAACTCACTTGGGCTCCTTGGAGGGTATACCCACGATTATGTGTGGGATCTTGCACCAGGGTGTAAGTCCGTTAAGCATGTCATCAATGTAACTTTTCCACCCACTCTATCTCAACCCCTTCTTACATTGTTCCCGCGACATTGGATTTCATCACCAACTAGTGCATTCATTGTGAGAAGATTTTGTTTGTTTGATTGCTTCCTAGATTTTTAGCATGTGTTGTTTATTTTCACTAGCAGACTCTACGTTGGATCTTTGTTTAATGGTGTCAGTTCGTGGAACTACCAATGGAGAAACCCCTACTCTGGGAGAACCTTTTGTTTTTCCTTCTTACGGAAATGTTGGTCCTCCTTACATTGTTACTTTGAGACTTCCAGGTCTCACAAGTGGGTTATCGATATGGTTTTTTTCCACTCTGGTAATATCGAATGCAGCAAGTTATTCAGATGTAAGTACACCACCCACACATCAACCTCATGTCGACTTTTTTCCTTTTTCACCCATTAAGTCTGCTTCCCTTTCTTCTTCTTTGCCTAGTGAAAGCTCTAAAGCAATTATCCAGGTTGATAAGAAGAAGAAGAAATGGAAAGAGAAGAAGATGAAGAACCTGAAAAGGACCAAGCCTCCAACTACATCGGATGTTGGATCTAAGAAACTAGTTGTTGTTAATAGTACTGGAAGTGTTGATGAAGTCAACAAGATTAAAACGAAGAATCTGAAACCCAAATTCCCTTGTAGTCTTTGTAAGGGTGACCACTTTTTGAGGGATTGCCTTGGTCTTCCCAAGGTATTATAAATGTGGTATTCCACGTCATCGACCCCTGCTAGACATGTCGGTGACATCCCGTCAACTAGTGACGTTAAGGTTTGTAAGAAGAAGACCACTGTCAATCTAGTTTCATCCTCGGTTGAACCACTAACCAAAGTAGTTGATCCAGTCCCATCATCGATTAGCCCCACTTTTCATCTGAAAAGTGAAACCCAAGTGATTGATCCAGTCTCGTCATTGGTCATTCCCACCCTTCATCTGAAGATTTCCAACGTGGTCAATCCCACTCCTCCTCTGACGAGTGCCAAAGTGGTTTCTCTGGTCCCTTCATCAGTCAGTCTAGTTGATCATGTCGTCAATCTGGTCATGTCCTTAGTTGAACCAGTTGACAAAGTGGTTGATTTGATCCCATCTTTGGTCGATCCCGCTCTCCCGTTAGAGAGTGCAACCCAAGTGGTCGATCCATTTCCACCTATTGACCCCATTCTCCCCTTGGATAATGAAACCCAAGTGGTCGATTTGATGTCATCATCGGTCGATATTTCTCTCCCTCTAGAGAGTAAACCAATAATTCCCACGTTTTTTTTGTTGATACAGAATCTACCATGTTTGGGGGAATTCCTCCTTCTCTCATGAAACCCCCTCCAAGTAATGAGGCAATCCTTTTTTATTTGGGTGTGCTAACTAGACCTCATCTTCACTCTCACATTCCTTTCAAGATTACAGTACAAGTTTGTGGTCGGGACGTTCCTCATGCGCTGATAGATGAAGGTTCGTCCGTTAGTATTTTGTCCTCTATTGCTTGGAAATATTTGGGTTATCCTCAGCTTGTGTCAGTTACCCAAACTCTGTTCCCTTTTAACAGAATAACCAATCACCCTTTAGGGATACTTCCTCAGTTTCCCATAAATTTGGGAGGGAAAATTGTCTTTATTGATGTTATGGTAGTCCAGGACCCCTTGGATTTCGATTTACTCCTTGAGAGAGATTATGTCTATGCCATGAAAGCTATTGTGTCCACTCTCTTTGGTGTGATATCTTTCCCTCACAATGGAAGAATGGTGACTATTGATCAACTTTCGTTCGTTGGCTCTGACTTGACCATCAACCCAATGACCTCCCTAAACGGGTCTTATATGCAGTCGGTATCACCTCTGCCACAGGTCAATTATGTGGCATTGTCTCCCATGACTTAAAATTCCAATGACTTAGATCTGGTAGTTGACATGGTGATCTCTTCGTAGGGCTATTGGATCCTGATCTCCTTACCCCTGACGCAACCCTCAACATGTGTTCCTTCTGGAGCATTCTTCTTCCATTCAATGAAGATATCTTGGAAGCCATGACCGAGTTTTGTCCCTTGACATGGTGTCCTTACAGAGTGTTATCCTCTTGGAAGCCATGATCAAGAAGAGTCCACGAGCATAGTTTCTCTTCTCTTTGGAAAGCTCGTTAAAAAATGAAACAGAAATCACGAGAATAACTTCTCTTCTCGGTGGCAAGCTCGTTAAAAAATGAAACAGATGCTACGAGCATAGTTTTCCTCTCTGTAACAAGCTCTTTAAAAAATGAAACAAAAATCTAGGGATTGAACCTAAAGCCTTGAGCATAGTTATTTTCCTATGTCAAGCTCGTTAAAAAATGAAACAGTCACCTCTCATACCAAGTCAAGTCTTTCATTAGGTCTCGTTTTTGAACCTTCATTTCATCCACCTGTATCCTTTTTCTCCATCTAATACAGAAATTGGTGACAACCTCAAGGTGGTGAATGAATTGAAGCTTGGGGGGGGGGCATGTCTCTAGCCTTTGATTATCATTTTGGAGTTATGCCACTAGCTTTTCAAGCTAGGGGTAGAGTACCAACCATCCATGGGTATCCCAACCTTTGGAAATTGCGTTGGGAGTTTACAAGCATTGTTTAATTTTGTTTCATTCTTGCGTAAAAATGAAACCAATACTGAGCTTAGTCTTTGTTCTTTCTCATGCTAAAAAATACATGAGAAAGTAACCGAGTAGACTTTTATCTCTTTTTCGGACTCGTAAAGGTTATACGAAAAAGGACAACCTTGGAGTCTCCTTTAAGCTCTTTTTAGACTCTCTAAACATGAAAATATTGTTGAGTGATCTTGCTTCCTTTCACACTCATTAAAAGGGTTGAAAGGGTGTCTTTTGAGTGGTAGTTTATCGCTTTTTCGGCCTCGAGAGACTAAAATTACGAAAAAGGACAACCTTGGAGTCATCTTTAATTTATTTTCAGACTCTCTAAACATGAAAAACAACCGAGTTTTCTTTCTCTAGACTCGTTAAAAATTATACATTGAAGGGCCCATATGGGACCGAACCCTTACTTCTTCTGGTTCATTAAACAAAAGAAGAGGGACTTACCGAAGGTGAGTTATATCGAGCATGTGTTACCATCCTCAAGCTCATTAAATTAAAAAGAGGTACTCATCTATCTGGATGGGAGGGGAAATTGAAGGAAGCAAGCCAAGCAGTTTTTGGAAAAATTACAGGTCACTCTTACAATCACACTTGAACACGACACTTTGTCTTTGCATACATTTTCATCCATCAAACCTCTACACTAAACCAATCCTCTGAGTTTCTTTACTCCTTTGGGTCACAAGACGAAAGTCACAGTATCGACTGCATCATCATTTTTTGGTCCATGTCATGTTTCTGCTGTTGTGCCTCAGTCTTCAAGGGAAGTATCTGCCTCGAGAGTCATCCATCACAAATATCCTATTTCAATACCCGTGTCAGTCCATGTTCATTTGATCTACCAATTTTCATCTATGTGTTAGTTTCGTGTCGTTGATGGGGGATACATCAAGGCCCTCCTTCGACGAGTCTGTTCCTGTCGACTTCAACACATTATCTGGGAATTAGACTTAGAAACCAATTAGTACCTTGGGGCCTACATGCCTCAATGGAAGGCCTCCTCACTTCCAACAGTGGGTTTACATCATTGACCTCTGATTGTATGATTCCATGGATGTTCAACTTCAACTCATCTATTCACATTCGCTAGAATGTACTAGGGTACCTTGGGAATCATTGACATCAATGGTGATTTACCTCGCACTTGTTAACGGTTTACTTCATTGACCAGTAATCAAGTGGTTTATGCCATGTTCGACATCAAGACTTACATTCACATGGTAAGATTCATACTACATTAGGATCAGTAAGAAGACCCTGGGTTGAGTAATCACTTTGATATGTACTTTACCCAGGTTGCGACAAAGTTTCTCTTGAATATTGATTGATATACTGTTACATATATCCACTTTGTATTAGTCTGTGGCTATGTCTTGTCATTTCGTATATCCACCATGTATTTTTCATGGCTACGATTAGTTCATGTCATGGAAGTATAGATACACATTGTATCTTCAGTGGCTATACATTTTTGTCAATATAATTATGGATCTGCAGTGTATGCCTACCTTTTTTGTCAATATAATTATACCTTGAAAGTCTTTATCACTCAAGCATAGGTATGCCTACCTTGGGTTTGAAATATGTCATAATTTTTGTTTGATGGTTGTGTGCAGCTTCTACCAGGTTCTCCAAGTCCATATCATTACTCGAAAAATTCTACAAAGTACTTCAGTCATCAGTTTTCGTCTTCTAACTTTGCACTTTGGGGGAAAATTTTTTACACATCAAAATTACTCATTTCAATGATGACTGTTTGCACTCTTTTCGTCGATGTGTGAGCAAAAAGTGAGTGCTTACATGCCTAGTTGGGCTCTGCTAGTCATGACAGCTGTGATGTAAAAGGTTAGAAAGAAAACAACTAAGCTATTAACAAGAATTAAACAAAAACT
>ML776748.1:858008-912056 GCA_009831015.1 Picea engelmannii | reverse complement strand
GACCATTGATCTGTGGCTTAACACCCGATTGGTCCATGATCTCTATTTAAAGAGCATGGAGGGTCATTTGCCGATGATCGATTGTGAGAAAATCTCTTGTAAAATATCTCTGTAATCTTTTTCTTTGCATTAATAAACTACTCCAAGTGGCCGCGTTGGCTGGGGCTATGGATGTTTCCCCGTAGGGGTTTTACCACGTGAAAACATCAGTGTGTTGATCTTTGATCTGGTTATGTGAGTGGTTACTGAAGGTGTTCGTCCTCTGTTGGAATACCTGTGTTGTCGAACATTTGTCGAACAAGTTTAGCATTCGGATAAGTTTTAATTTGGTGTTGGACAATATTGGGGTTGATCCCTGGCATATCCTAGCATATCTTCATATGACCAATCAAATACATCTCAGAATTCTTCGAAGAGAACGGTGTAGTTCTGAATTTCTTCAGGCAAACAATCTGCACCGATATATACATTTTCAATTTTACCAGGGGTTTGAGAGATGTCAATCGTGATGGTGGGAGAAATTTTTGTCATGTTTCCTTCGGCATATACGTCATGCATAACTAATGGAACCATGGTGTGATCGACCATCTCACTCAAGGTGGAACTACATTCATCTTGTTCAATCCATTCAAGCCTCGGGAGAAAATAAGATCTATGATGAAGGTCGTCCCAAGGCCTATCCGGAATAGACATGGCCTCTATGATGGCTTCATATGAGGATACAGTATCTTCAAGGTAGTCATGTGAACAAGATGATTGGACAGCCCATATGGGCTCTAAGATGAGATCCACCTCATCTATCTATGAGAAAGGAGGATCTGGGTCTACAATAGATTCTAGTATAGCTTGATACACAATCTCTACTTCGAAAAGTGGCATTTCCATCCCGATGTGTGAATGACCTTCATATGACACATCCAGAGAAGGTAGGGTCCATGGGTCATTGATATATGATGTACGAAAAGGAACGGACTGTAGTGACGATGCAGACTCACCGGAGATGGCATTGATGTGCACAATTGGTGCCGAGAAATTGAAATTTCCCATCAAGGGGGAGTACATACCGACAAAAATGTTCTCAGTTTCCTGCTGAGAATTATAAATAATGGGGATCGAGGGTCCCATAGATTCAGTAGGACTAGGACGCACAAAGGACAACTAGTCAATCATCCCTATCTTCCCTTCATAAGAAAAGCATAAAATGTGAAAAATCGAGGACAAAACGGTTGTCATAGCGTAAGTCCAATTACATGCCAGTAAAAGGTTGTAGTGGAGAGGCACATCAACCACCTCGACTTTGACCTCCACGGTATTTCCTCCTAACTGGATCAGGAAAGCGGGAAGAATACCATGGGGTATGAACGAACGTCCATCGAATGTGGTCAACATGGTCATGGACTAAGAAAGAGGTGGAGAGCCAATGGATTTCCAACAAGATAAAGACATAACAGATGTCGAAGTGCCTTCATTAATCACAATATGCTTGATGGTGACATTCATACCCTCCACATGGATTGGAAAGGCCACATGATAAGGAAAGAGAGGCTTGACATATGCAACATCAAACCTCATAAATTTTGAGCCACTCAGGTCTAGAGCTCCTAAATCATATATCAAGGCATTCCTCTATGTGGGACACCTATGGAGCACCTCCAAGGCCAACATCATGTATGGTGCTTGTCCCAAATCCTCAACAATCAATTAATTTTGGGTAGCTCTAGCATTAGGATTTTTGGCAGAGCGGTTAAGGACTCCTTTCAAAATACAAGGTGGAGGATCCGTCTTCTCAATCTGCAAAGGTGTTTCCAGAGGAGGAGGCTATGGACCTATAGTAGGCTACAAAGAACCATAATCGCGAGATTGAGTGGATACATCGATCACATATTTAACCATATTGACGCATAGATGGAAACCATCATGTGATGAGGGGTTTTGAATCCCACTTGATGCATTTTCAGTGTTGGAGGATCCCAAGGTCATATTATGGTTATGTAAAAATGGGTTCGTCAGCACAGTAGGTTTTTGCACTATGAGCCTCGATGATTCCTCGATTTTGGGGCACAAGTGGGTAAGTTGATCATCTTTACAAAGTTTACAAGGAAAATTAACCTTCCTCTTTTATTTCTTTCCCTCACTAGCATTATTATTAGATCTATTGTTATTATTTGTGTCCTTGTCTTTATTATTTTTATTAATCTTCCCGCCCTTACGATTATTTCCATGTCCTTTCCTTTTATTTCCTCTAAGTTGTTGATCATCATTCAGGTTTGACAACTGTACAGAATGCACATATTCCGATTGGGTGGGTGTGGATGAAGTCATAGCTTGTCCTGTTGCAGACTTGTTAAGAGACAAATCCTTCAACTGGTTTGTCACCAGGTCTATATTCTTAGCATTTGTGGAGCCTATGATTCCATCGGCATGAGGCCTAGGATTTTGTCTAGGATCATAGTTCGACTGCAGTGCATCAGGAATAATTTTATAAACCATCCCAGACTAATAATATATAAGGTCTAAATTATGGGCTTTGAAGATGGCCTCTTCCTTAGACATTACTCTGGATGTAGAAACATCCTTCAAAATGTAAGGCAACAAGGACTTGAGAAACCATTCCAACAGAAACTCTGGAGGGATGTAGGATTTAATCAACCTCTTCTATCTATGCCACTCTTGAATATGATCAGAGATGTGGGTGGCATTAGCTTGACAAAAATCTGATAAAATTTCTATGTCGGCATCATAATGAACCGACAATTGGAAGTGATTGAGAAAAACTGGGACCATCTAATTGAAATTTCCATAATTTCTCCCAGGTAGCTCAATGTACCACTTTGCAACAACCCCCATAAGGGTGCATTGAAATAGTCTCAAATGAACGAAATCGTCATTTAGGGAGTTAGATGAGTACCATAGGTGAAAGGTAGTAACATGATCACTTGGGTCCTCACCAGTATTTCCCTCAAACTTTGGAATTTCATAGGGAATCTTGGTAGGGATGGGGGGCCAAGATGGATTGTGATGCACTGGGTCGTTCATTTATTTTGAAAAATCTGGCAGATTCAACATGACCAGAAAAGGGAGCCAGGGTTGTGGTGTCTGAGCCCATGCTCCTAGAAAACATTGGGTTTGAGAGATTGTAGGCCAACTAGGATTTTGGTATACACCATGGCCCTAACTAGTAGGATAATATTCTCCTCCCAACTGATTCATGAAAGGTTGTAAGGGAAACATACCCATGGAAGCCGCTTGCAAGGAGAAAGTCATATGATACAGATTATATATGTTTCCCCCAGATGAATGAACTCTATGTTGGGGGTTTCCCATACCGTAAAATTAACTCCCCCCTGATGAAACACCAGCGATTAAAGGAAGATTCACCATAATAAAAGTGTTTGTAGGAATCGGCGTGGAGGAAGAGAGAATGATGGATGGAATATAATAAGTAAATTGACCGCCCATTTGAGCACTCCATCCTAGAGCATTGAATCTAGGATTAGGCCTGGAGGAAGGAGGGTTCCAACCTTCTACTGTAAGAGTCACTTGATGGATATGACCCCCACCAAATGAGAAAGGAACATAAGGAAGCATCGTTCCCCCAGACCCAAAACTAGGATTCATATTAGTTCTTGAAACGGAGGATGAGAAGTGTGACATCATGTCAGGCATACCAAAAGAGAAAGGATTAGAGGCCCTAGGAATTGATTGAGTGTGATAATCCGATGAACCACCTTGGAACACAAAAGGATTAATTCTCGTGGGTTGAGAAGAGACCATAGGTTGGGAAGTATTAAGTAAATGATTTTCTGGAATCCAAACCATCGATGATGCAAGAGTCAAGGGGACTCCACTAACTGTAGCAGAGGCTGGAGTCAAAGGGGTTCCCTATACATTCATATATGAATCAGTATTCATGGTAGTACAATCGCGAGTCTGGGAGGTGGAGATATATGTACCATGCTTATTAACTCTACGTATTTTAGGAGGAAGCTTTGGTAAAGGATCTAATCATGGTGGTAGCTTCAAAATATGAAGAGACTAGCGGGGAGGTTGGTATTTCTCCACGATGATTCAAAACTCGTGATGAAATAAAAAATCCTAAGGATAACTAATAATCAAAGAGAACAGACCTAATTTAAGCTAAAAGACAATGCACACAATAAATATATAATGGTTGAATGGCCCTCTCGAACTAAAGAAGGTATGCCTCTCCCAATAAGGGCTGAGACTCCTGAACAATAGACTGGAGGTAACAAAACTAGTTATAACAACCCTCGTAGGATTCATAGCATAGTCGGTCAGATTCCTCCGGAGTGAAAATCTTCCATAAAGTCTGTGTGATGTCCAATCCCTATCTAACTTAGCGTACCTATATAATAACCCCTGCAAGTAACCTATGTGGCTACTCAGGTCAAGAAAATAAAGTCACCATGGTATAACCAATTCTCAGGAAAGCAGTCGCAAGTCTGTTCCACTGTATGGGTAGGGTAGAAAAGCCCTAAATATCGAAAGCATCGCCTCTCAAGGAGGTAAAGCATTGATGAAACCCCTAGACATGAATAGAACCCCAAAAATATCTCTGACGCTAATAAGGTATTAGAGGGATATATCTGCAACCAACTTCCCATGACCTCGTGCTTGACTCTGGTGTGAGCGGAGCCTCCTGAGGTCACCAATTACATGATGGGTTTCACCACTCCCTGTTCAAACACATACGTTGATTTTTATAGCCTTGGATAATTTTGTTCACAAAATCCTATTGCAAGGCCCTAGGTCCTACACTTGTTTGTGTACCCCGAAAAAAAAAATAATTTCTAATCAATTTTAATTATTCAACATTAATTTTAATGGTTTTTTCTTACTCAAGAGGTTTGATCATGAAACTAATGGTATAATGACTCAAGATAAAAGAAGAAAATATAAAAACATTGTTAATGACTAGTATTGATTTTCAAAAATATGGTATGCTTCTAAATGTTGTTATATGAAAGAAATATTTGTAATTTCAATGAAGTGAAATTTTTCCTAACATGCCAAAACTAATGTAATCTAGCCAAAAGTGAAAAAGCTCTAGATACAATGACAAAAGAAAAACGTTTTTGTATTTTCAATATAATGGAATGAAAATGCAAGTACTGAATAAATGACCTCCAATCAGACCCTACTGCAAGCACAAAGAGACAATCCAAGCAAGACACTAAGAAGTGACTACCCAGACCAGAATGCAAGGACAACAAAATGAGAAAAAATGCATGAAATGATTTTTCCCGAAATATCCACCAATAACGCATTTTCCTATCACTTTCGACTTGTTGTCGATTCCTTCGAATTCAACTATAAGTCGATCCACCTTGACTGGAATTTCACTGCAAAGAATATAACAACCCAACATTTCCCACTTGTTTTTTTCTTTGTTGAAACCGAGAGAGCTATGAAATCTCATTCATAGACCTAGGGCAGCAATTCCCATTGCCTCTCTACACCAAGAGAACTTCACAGCACTCACATACTTGGTCAAAGAGTCTGTTATGTTTTCCAACATGTCTACTTTCTCTAGCAACACCTTATTATTTTCCACCATGTCTCTCACGAAATGGTATTGTACATCAATGTGCTTAGTCTTAGAATGATAAGCCATGTTCCTTTCCAAAAATATTGTGCTTTGATTGTCACAAATTATCTTCATAGTTCTCTGCTCAAACCCAATTCCTAAACACAACCATACTACTTTTTTTCTTCCATGATTGGATTCCATGTATTCAAGTTCTTTTTTTGAGAGGGATATGACGACATGTCGCTTACTCATCCAAGTTATTTCTCCACTAAAATTTTTGAACACATATCAACTGGTTGAACTCCATCGATCCATATCTCCAGCCCAGTTGGTGTCGACAAATCCATGTACATTTAATTTTCTATCACCTCCAGTTTTTCCTTGGTAGAATATAGCATAATTTTTTGTGCCACAAAAATACCTTAATACTCTCTTGATAGTTGTCCAATGCTCCTTCCTAGGTGTCGACATGTATCTAATAAATGCTCCCACTGCATGTTCAATGTTTGTTTGAGTGCATATCATTGCATAGATTATACTTCCAAAAACACTTACATAGGGAACACATGCAATGTCCTCTATTTCTTCATGTGTCCTTGGACATTGTTCAATAGTTAGCCTTGCTCCCACAAGAATTGGCACCTTCACAGGTTTGCAATCCTGTATGTTGAAATGTTTCAAGATTGTTTCAATATACTTCATCTGGTTCAACCAAAGCTTTCTAGTTGCTCGATCTCTCTTAATATCCATTCCTAGAATGAAGTCTGTTGCACCGATATCCTTCATGTAGAACTTGGAGGATAGATGCTTCTTCATCTCCTTTATTGTGTTCATGCTATTTCCAATCATCAACATGTCGTTGACATACAATTCTAAATATATGAAATTCCCACTTTCTTCTTTGGAATATATGCAGTGATCAACTTTGCTTCTCACAAACCCCAAACTAAGGATGTATGTGTCGAAATTTTGGTACCACATCTTTGGTGATTTCTTTAGACCATAAACGGATCTTTTCAGTTTGCACACCAAATATTTATTTCCCTTTACTACAAATCCTTCAAGTTGTTTCATGTAGATTTCCTCTTCTAGGTCCCCGTGTAGGAATGTTGTCTTCACATCCATCAATTCTATTTCTAGATCAAATTTTGTAGCCAGAGACATTAGTACTCTAATGGAAATTAATTTTGTGACAGGGAAAAAAATATCATCGAAGTCAACTCCTTCGACTTGGGAATATCCTTTCACTACCAATCAAGCTTTGAATTTCTCAACTTGACCTGTTGTGTTCATCTTCTTCTTGAATACCCATTTAATACTGATAGGATTTCTTCCACTATGTAATTTGACTAAGTCTTATGTCTCTTGTGCAAGGATTCCATCTCTTCAACCATGGAATCCTTCCAAAATTTTCCCTCTGCTAAGTCGACTACCTCCCTGACTGACTTGGGCTCATAGTCGGTGGAAGTTAACATGAATGTGGAACACAAGCCGGGTGGAATATACATTTTGACTGGTTTTCTTACTCATTCTAACCTCCTTGCAACCAAGGTTGGTTGTTCCACCTCTCCTTCTGATTCAGTCGACTCATTTGAATCATCTTCTTCATTCCTTAGTTCAAACCACACCTTCTCTATATTATTCTCGGTCTGAACATTTCTCCAGGCTCAGACTTACTTCCAACTTCTTTGAAGACCACATCTTGACTGTACATTATTTTCCTTGATGCAAGATCCCAAATCTTATATCCTTTGATTTCTTCTTTGTATCCAATGAAAATACACTTGACTGCCTTCTTGTCCATCTTGCTCCTCTTTTCCTTGGGAACATGCACAAATGCATCAGAGACAAATACATTGAGATGTAAAATTGAAAGATTCTTACCCGGACATAACTCATGTGGATTCATGTCAACTAGCACCGACAAAGGATACATATTCAATAGATATTTTGCAGTTTCGACTGCCTTTGCCTAGAATTCTTGTGCGAGCCCAACATCACTAAGCATGCTCCTTGCCTTTTCCATTACCCTCTGTTCATTCTCTCAGCAACTCCATTTTGTTGTGGGGTATATGGTGTGGTATTTTGGCGTGATATGCCACACTAATTGTAGAACTGATCAAATTATTTTCCACAGAATTCATCACCATTATCATTTCTCAGCACCTTAATATTCTTAGCTATCTAGTTTTCTACATGAGATTTAAAAAATGAAGGACCTTGGTATGATGCACTACTTCTTGGGACTAGAGGTGTGGTAGAGAACCGATGAGATATTTTTGAATCAAGGGAAGTATGCTGTGGAGATCCTTAAGAGGTTCAAGACGTTGGATTGTAAATCGACGGCTACACTGATGGAATCAAATATGAAGTTGTTGGATGATATGACTTCAGAGGCTGTGGGTGCTACATTATACAGGCAGATGATTGGGTCATTGATGTATTTGATGAATACACAACCAGATATATGTTTTGCTGTGAACACCTTGAGTCAGTACATGGTTGACCTGAGACATGTTCACCTGATTGCAATAGAACATGTGATGAGGTACCTTAAAGGTGTAGTGGATTATGGGCTCAAGTATGTTGCAAACAATGATATTAGTCTACTTGGATATTTAGATTCATATTGAGCCAGTAGTGTTGCAAACCAGAAAAGTACATTAAGATGTTGCTTCACTTTGGGATCTAGTATGATTTCATGGATCAGTAAGAAGCAATCATGTGTAACACTCAGTACGACTGAGGAAAAGTATGTGGTAGCATGTGCATCAAGTCGCGAAGTAGTATGGCTTTGTAAATTTTTGACTAGATTATTCGATATTGCGATGGAGGTGACCTATATCTTGTGTGACAACCAAAGTTGTATAAAATTGTCAGAGAACCTTGTGTTTCATGATAAGTCGAAGCATATAGAAACTAGGTATCACATATATATCAATGATATAGTGTAGAAGGGAGCAATGAGGATCCAATATGTGGCTATCGATGAGCAGGTTGTGGATGTGCTGACAAAGTCATTGTCAAAGACGAATTTCGAGTACTTCAGGGATAAGCTTGACATAGTCCCTCTTCAGAGGGAGTGATGGCTTCAGATGTCATCGTAGGCTGGTGGATGTCATGATGACATGTTGTAGCTATTGGAGAGCTACCCATCGACCCTGGATGCATGTTGAAGAGACAATGTACATATGTTATCATAGGGTATTGAATATCATTCATAAATATATCCGAGTTTTCTGCGGGAAACTAGATAGTCTCACGATGACATGTTGTAGGTATTGGAAAGCTACCCACTGACCCTGGATACATGCTGTGAAGTCACTATGGATTTCCTATAATGTATAGATTTGTGTGTCTAAAAGTAAATCGTCATGAACTCGTGTGGATGGAAATAGTGTTAGATTCTGTGCTGGATAGAATACCTTCCTCATTAAGAGGGAGAGTTGAGATTTGATGTAATTTCAGAAGTTATTCCTAAGTGTAATTGTACTAGTTATTACTAAGTGTAATTGTGAAAGAGTTTATTGGTAATTCATGTCTTTTAGGTCTTTTAGAGTATAAATAAAGGTTATATCGAGTCACTTTGATTACTCATTGAACATAAGTACAAGAGAGTAGTGCACACTTATCTAGGAGTCTATTCTTGGTTCATGTCTGGGTCTCTTTGGTCTTGATTTCGTGAAAGAACATTGTATGACATTGTACATGTTGGAGGAATCTCTAGTAGGTCCACTGAACTTTTACCAGCTTTACATGATAAATCAAGAACCACATGGCATTCCTCGAAGAAGCTCATGCAACCATCTCTCTCCATTAAAAAGAGTATGGGTAAATAAAAATATAATAAAATGACTTATCCTCTTAATCCCCCTCTCTCGTGGAATCATAGCCCCCTATAAATATTGTCCTTGTCCGTCTAGCAACCATCAATGTATATTATTATTAATTATGATCAAAGAATTACATTTCCTAGGAACTCCGACCTCTTTCAATTATTTGGGCACTCTAGCCTTTCATAAAATAAACCAAAATACATTATTTAGTATGGGGACTCAAAAATGGGGTATTACATTCCCCTCCCCCTTATTTTGGCACTGTCCCGAGTGCATATACAAAACATAACATCAAAATTTAAAAATTATTCAAAAAGTTGTGGGTAATCTCCTCCTATGGAATCTTCATGCTCCCAAGTAGCATCTTAAGGACCTGTAACACCCCAGGTTTTGAACCCCCATTTTTAAATAATGTATTGTTACAATGCTGAGAGACCAGAGTGCCCAAAAAATTATTAAGAGGCCATTGTGCCCAAGACATGTAATGTTTTTATCACTATTAATAATAAATACATGGATGGATGCTAAATGGACAAGGACTAGAGTTATAGGGGGCTATGATTCCACAAGAGAGGGGGATTGAGGGGCTAAGTGTTTATTCCTATTCTAATTACCCTTTTTGTCTAAGGGAGTGGATCGATTATGTGAGCTTATTGGGGAAGGCTAGAAGGTTCTTGATTCCCCCCCCCGAAATTACTTAAACCCGCCTCTAGTTTGATGGGGGGGGGTTGGTTGTTGGCTCCTTTACTCCTTCACTTTTGCATTCACACCATTCTTTTCCCTCATGCACTTTCATGCACACACTTCCATGCACCCACTTACCTTTTCATTGATCCATCCGTCATCCACGTCTTGGCTTAGGGAAAGGGAGCCGAAATGCTAAAGATTAGCCACAGGATAGTTGGTTGTAGTGGTCGCTGGTGTGATCCAGCCATGAACCGAGGCCACATGTTTGAGATGCATTGGCCTATGTCCAGCGCTGCTCACAACTGCAAGTCCTGAGAGTTCTAGCATTGAGATTCTGGACCAATTGTGCTGGAGCCCGAATTAAGGAGAAGGACTGCCTGAGGGACTGCGTGGCAGAGAAGGGTGGAGGTCCATTCTCTCGGGTGGTGCAAGCTGGGTAGAAGAGAGATGGGTACTTGGATTGCTGTGAGAGATGGGAAGCCTGTGAGAGCTTGGGTGTTGACTGGTTTGGGAAGCCAATTAACACTTTGGAACCGTCCTTATGGATTCATAGCGCTGGCTTGGGGGTGACGCTACTGTTGAGATTTGGAACAATAGTGTCTACGGTTGGGTGGAACATCCTTGGTCTGCAACCACTTGGTGTCATCTTTCATAAAGATAAGTGCTCTCTGTTATGGTATCATTTACATGTATATGAATGTATTTCCACTGTGTATATTTAATTATCGTTAAATTGAATCTTTAGACTATGCATGCTTGCTAGATATTGCTGTGCATGTCATTAAAGTCTTTTCTTTTATGCATCCTTAAATTTTAAAAGGTATCTATAAGAGAAAGAAGTCCAAGGGAGGGATTGAAGGTAGCGTACCCCGACCTGTGGGTGGCTGGGTATGTTACAGTTTGGTATTAGAGCTTTTGGTTGAAACACTGGGCCGGTATGGGTCAAGTCTGTTGGTCAGAGTCTCGGGGTCGAGATCGAATTCTGACTGTGGAGTTGAAAAGATTAGGAGGAATGGCATTGCAGAATCTACGCGGGAGATAGACCGTCAGAGAACCGTGTAAGGGGTTTGAAGGATCGTGACCGTCCCCTTCTAATTCGGGAGTGATCGCCACTGTAGGATCAGGAGAGATCCATGATCATTGGATTGCAGGACAGATGAACAGGGGTCGCCCGATGAAAAGGAAGCAAGGGATAAGGTCACAACCGTTAGATACCATGGGAGAGGGAGATCAACAGACAAGAGGCACTCTGGGGAACTGAGTTGTACGAGAGATAATTTCCCAAGGTGGTCCCGCAATCCAAACCATGGTTTCCCCAAGGGGTTATGTGTTAGCATCAAGAGAATTGCGGGGATATAAGTGGGTTACTTCAAACTATCGATGCGTGCCCCCACAAATTGAAAGGCATGTATTGATGTGACATGTTAGGGCTCAAACATCGAAACTCTGAATAACCGAAGTAGCTGGGGACCGTCGATCCATAGGAGGACATGCGTCAACTGATCGTGTGCTTTGGGTGAAAGAACTCCAGGAAAGAGCGAGTGAGGAGAAGTTGAGAGTTGAAACTCCCAAATCCCAGAGAGCCGGAGACCCGAAGTAAATGTCGACTGTCTGATCCTTCGAGGTAGATCCTGAGCATCGATCACCAAGAGGTTATGTGTCAATAGATTAGTAACTCTGAAGGAATATGTTCAAGAGGTTTTCAGTTCAGATTTGAGACTTCTGAATCTCAGAGAGCTGAAGTAAATATCGACCGTTCGATCATTCGAGAGGATCTCAACCATTGATTTTTCGAGAGCCACGCGTCACCAGATCTAGGGATTCGGATAAAATCTAGTGGGGCCAGATAAGTTTTGAAATTTGAGATTTCTGAAGTCTGAAGACTCGAAGTAAGCCTCAACCGTCAGATTAAGGAGGACACATGGTACAGATCCATGGATTTTGGGTGAAGACTCGAAGTGAATCTTAGTCATTTGATCCAGGTGGACACATGGCGATAGGTTGGCCAGTTCGAGAATGCAGAGTTTGGGAGAATTGGAAGTGTGCTAGCATGGAAACTCCTGAAGTCCCGAATCCTGAAGAGCCAAAGTGATGGGGCACGATGACGTCACCAGGAGGAGTGACATGGCTTGCGAACGTCACCTAGGATGACATGGAAACATGGGATGTATGCCACGTGTCAGTAAATTTTGAGCATTTAGAGTATTGAAAAGTCAGTTAGAATGTGACATGTGTCACCCGCCTGATTGGGCCATGTCTCTGCTTCCAATATTTCTCCATGTGGAAACATATCATGCAGTCCGGAGGGGAAATATGTGAAAGGTAGAATTGGGTTGAAAAATCCCGAAGGCCCGAAGGCCAGAGTATGTATCTATCGTTGATTCCAGAAGACACACGTCGAAGGATCGTCAACTTCAGGTGAAAGCACTTCAGGAGAAAGTGCAGGAGGAAGGTTTGAAAATTCCGAAGCCTGAAGAGCTGAAGCAATTCACAACCACTGATCTATGGGAGGACACCTGTCGATAGATCATGAACTCTGGGTAAAAGCGTTTCAGGAGGAGACAAGCAGGGAAAGATGAGACTCCCGAAGCATGGAGTCCCGAAGTGGATCTCGATTGTCGATCGTGAAATAGGACGAGGACCGTTGATCCAGTCCTGGATGAAAGTTCTGAAGTCCCGAAGATCTGGACAAGTAATTTTTCAGCTAAGCGTAGGGTCGTGGCCATGGCCATATGCAAATTGAGAGCTGAGGGAAGGAGGGCTAAGGGACAAATTGGTTGTCTTTGAGATGAAAAGTGTTAAGGAGGGATTTAGCTGCAGTTTCTAGCCGTGGTCACCTGGGAAGGTGGTTTGAAGGAAGCGATTGACTAAGATGAGATTCTGTGTCGGCCAAGGATAACAGGACACTGTTATTTTTAGAGAATGGGGATATTATCTCCATGAACAAAAAAAGAAAGAGACCTTTAGCATGGTTTGACAATTTTTTTTTACCGTATGCGTAATTCTAATGAAATGGTCCCTTGCACATTTTGCAGAATTAAGGGGTTTAAACACATCAACTAAGGATGTGTATTGACGAAATGGAAGAAGGTGAGGGAGCCTCCAATCATGATAAGGAGGTCGAAGGCCAGAATACCAGGGTTGGTAATGTAGAGACAGAGTCCAATGGACGCAAGGGAAAAGAAGAATAGGAAATGTTAATAGAAATGGTAAGAAGCCTGAAGATGGAAGTGAAGAGCTACAAAACAAACAACGAGAGACTTATGAGAGAGAAAAGTCAGATAAATGATCGAGTGTTGCAGAGCTTAAATTAGTTGTAGAGAAAAACGAAGAAGGGATCAAACTCAAGACAAGAGGAAGAAGGCAAAGGCCATGAAAGAAGGAATGATCGTGGAAGAGCTGGTTATTCCAGAAGTGCTAGTAGAGCTCATGGACACCACTCACCTCCTTACCCAGAAAGAAGGTTTTATGCATCGAAATATCCTATAAGAAGTCCAGAGGTGTTTCCTGTCAGACACCAAAGAAGGAAACAAGAGATAGATAGTTTGCAAGGAGAGCTGGGGAATCTCAAGCCACCTTCCTTTGATGGTGAAAGAGAAAGGGAAGATGATGTCGAAGCATGGTTGCTTGGGCTCAGGAGATATTTTCAGTTGCATAACGATTCATCAAACCTGGAAGCTAGGTTGCCACCTACCATTTACATGGGAAAGCTGCAATGTGATGGGATCAACTGAAGCAAGTGGAACATGTTAATGAAAGTAGGATCACTTGGAAGCAGTTCAAGAAGTACTTCCAGAAGGAGTACCTCTCAGAGCATTTCTATGACAAGAAAATGCAAGAGTTCTTTGAACTCATGTTGGGAAGCATGAATATGGTAGAGTAAGAGAAGAATTTCTTGGGATTGTTAAAGTATGTCAGGTTCATTGATGATGAGAAAGTGAAAATACAGAGATTTATAAGTGTACTACCAGCCTTTTATAAGGAAAAGATCAAATATGATGAACCCAAGACCTTGACTGAAGCCATCAAGAAGGATAAATACATGTATGAGCAAGGTCAGGGAAGAGAATCCATGCAGAAATCTTGGAAGGACAAGAAAAATGCGAAGTCCGATTAGAGGAGGAAAGGATTCAAATGTCCCTTCAATAGGAATAAGCCTAATAGAAATCATCAAGATCAATATGCTAAGGGAGATTTCAAGAAAGAATATTCCTTAGGAAAAAGGGGAATACCACCAATACAATGATGGGGATGCAAGGAAGATCACTTGTACAAGGATTTCCCACACAGAAAGGAAAGGGTGAAGACTGTGCACAACATCCAAGAGGCTACAACAGTTGAAAATATGGGAAGAATCTATGCAACTTTAGATGAATGACAAGCATAGTACTAGTCCAATATGATTGAGGTGGAAGGTAAGATCATAAATCAACCTGTTTCTATTTTGATTGATTCAGGAGAAATTCATTACTACATTCATCCTAAGATAGTGGATAGATTACATTTGGAGAAAAGTAAACTTGGAAAAACAAGTTTGGTTCAGTTAGCCACTAGAACCAAAAGAAGAATCCATGATATGGTCAAAAGTTGTTCCATAAGTCTTAATGGTGTGAATACTAGTATTTATCTAAATATCATACCATTGGGGTCTTATGATATTCTGATTGGAATGGATTGGTTGGACAAGCATCATCCTGTCCTAGATTGTCATAACAAGACATTTACTTGTCTTGATGGAAATGGAAAACAGAGCATTGTGAAAGGAATTCCAAGACCCGTCTCTATAAGGGAGATTTGAGCCTTACAACTAAAAAGATGTTTTAGGAAAGGATGTCAATTGTATGAAATGCATGTGGAAGAGATAGATAATACAAAAGGTCCAAGCCTTGAAAATTTCTCGGTACTATAGGAATTTGAAGATGTATTCCAATAAATACCCGGATTTCCACCAAGAAGGGAGATATATTTCTCAATTGATTTTGTGCCAGGAGCTGCCCTGATGTCAAAAACACCTTACAGAATGAGCACACTAGAGTTAAAAGAATTATGAATGCAGTTGGAGGAATGTTTGAAGAAAGGGTACATACGTCCAAGTGTTTCACCTTGGGGAGTACCAATACTTTTTGTCAAAAAGAAGGATGGAACCTTGAGGCTGTGTATTGACTTCTGATAGTTGAACAAGTACACTATAAAGAACAAGTATCCTCTACCCTGAATTGATGACCTCTTTGATCAGATAAGAGGAGAAAAGATATTTTCAAAAATTGACCTAAGGGAAGGATACCATCAGGTAAGAATCAAAGAAGAATACATTCATAAGACAACCTTTAGGACCAGGTATGGGCATTATGAATTTGTAGTGGTGCCATTTGGATTGACCAATGCACTGAATGTCTTCATGTGCTTAATGAATGGAATATTAAAAAATTATTTGGATAAGTTTTTCATAGTATTCCTGCATGACATACTTATCTATTCTAAGTTTGAAGAGGAGCATGAACATCACTTAAGACTGGTGTTGCAAGTACTGAGAGAACATCAATTGTATGCCAAGTTGAGTAAGTTTTATTTTTATCAAAAGCAAACCCGTTACTTGGGACACATTATTTCAGATCAGGGCATAGCAGTAGATCTAGAGAGGATTGAAGCCATTAGAGGATGGACAACACCCAGAAATGTGTCAGATGTTAGATATTTTATGAGATTAGTTGGCTACTACAGAAGGTTCATAGTAGGGTTCTCTAAGATTGATCATCCCATCACTTCTTTGCAAAAGTAGGGAACTAAATTTGAATGGACACTCAAGTGTGAAAATAATTTTAATCTGTTAAAGGAATTACTTACTAGTGCACCTGTGTTAAATATTGCTGACCCAAATGAAAGTTTTGGGGCATGTACAGATGCATGTAAGGAAGGACTTGGGGGATTCTTCACGCAAAATAGACATGTCATTAGATATGAGTCCAGAAAGCTTAAGGAACATGATATGAACTATGCCACCCACGATTTGGAACTTGTTGTCATTGTTCATGCCTTGAGGATGTGGAGGCATTATATCATGGGGAAGAAATTCAAATTAAGGACAGACCACATTGGCATGAAGTATATTTTTGAACAACCGACCTTGAATGCCAGACAAACAAGATGGTTGGAATTTTTAAGTGAATATGACTTCGATATCAAGCATATCAAGGGAAAGGAGAATAAAGTTGTGGATGCACTTAGTAGAAGAGTGCATCTCATGCATGCTACTGCTTTCAGTATGCATCAGTCAGACTTGAAGAGTAGAATTTTAGATGGTCTTGTTATAGACCAACATTACCTACAGGTAAAGGAAAAATTACATCAAGGAGATGTACAACAAAAAATAAAGGAGTATGAGATAAAGGAAGATGAACTACTCATGCATAAAAATATAATCTATGTTCCTAGTTCTAGAGAACTTAGGAATTGGGTACTGAAGGAAATGCATGATGTTCCTTATGCTAGACATCCCAGTTACCAGAAAACAATTACAATAGTAATAAGCCAATTGTTTTGGCTGGGAATGAAGAAGGATTTTCTTGATTACATCACTTGGTGTATGGAATGTCAGAAGGTGAAGGATGAACATAGACACCCAGTGGGTTTGGTGCAACCATTGCCAATTCCAAAGAAGAAATGGGAAGTGATCACCATGGATTTCATCACAGGATTACCCATAATGAATAAGAAACATGATTCAATCACGGTGGTGGTTGAAAAATTAACAAAGGCTTCTCATTTTGTGCCTGTGAAGACAACGCATACAACGACTAATATTGCAGAAATTTTCATGAAGGAAATTGCTAGGTTGCATGGGATACTTAGGACAATTTTCTAAGATAGAGATACAACGTTTACCTCCAATTTATGGAGGGGATTGTTTAAAGGATTTGGAACAAATATAAACTTTAGCACAACATATCATCCCCAGAAAGATGGGAAAACAGAGAGAATCAATCAAATAATTGAAGACATGCCGAGAATGTATGTGATGGATAAGCCATCTACGTGGGAATATTACTTACACTTGGTTGATTTTTCATATAATAATGGGTATCAAGCTTCATTGAGAATGAGCCCATTTGAAGCCTTGTATGGTAGGAAATGCAATACTCCAGTAAGCTGGGAAAACCCAACAGATAGAGTGGTACTTGGGCCAGAGTTGCTCAAAGACATGGAAGACCAGGTGGTTAAGATCAAGCATAATTTTAAGGCAGCTCAGGATAGACATAAAGTTTATGCAGACAAGAACATGAAAACTAGAGAATTTAAAGTAGGGGAGCATGTACTTTTGAAAGTGAAGCCCAAGAAAATCTCTTTGAAATTGGGTAGTTGTACAAAGATGACAGCCAGATTTTGTGGTCCATTTGAAATATTGGACAGAATAGGGCCTGTTGCATACATGCTTGCATTGCCTGCTTCCATGAATGTGCATAATGTATTTCATGTCTCTTTACTAAATAAATATGTACATGATCCTAACCATGTTATTGATTGGCATTTGATTTAGGTAGAGACAGAGGGATATTTTCAGGTTCAACCAGTGCGGGTATTGGACAGAAAAGTCAAAATGTTCCGGAATCGAGTTATAGAGCTAGTAAAAGTTCAGTGGACCTGCTACGGTCCCAAAGATGCTACCTGGGAGCATGAAGATTCCATGCAGGCAGAGTACCCACACATTTTTGAATAAATTTGAGATTTTGATCTCTATTTTGTATATGCACTAAGGACAGTGCCAAAATAAGGGGGAGGGGATGTAACACCCTAGGTTTTGAACCCCCATTTTTAAATAATGTATTGTTACAATGCTGAGAGGCCAGAGTGCCCAAACAATTATTAAGAGGCCAGTGTGCCCAAGACATGTAATGTTTTTATCATTATTAATAATAAATACATGGTTCGATGCTAGACAGACAAGGACTAGAGTTATAGGGGGCTATGATTCCACAAGTGAGGGGGATTGAGGGGATAAGTGTTTATTCCTATTCTAATTACCCTTTTTGTCTAAGGGAGGGGATCGGTTACGTGAGCTTCTTGGGGAGGGCCAAGAGGTTCTTGATTCCCCCCCCCCGAAATTACTTAAACCCGCCTCTGGTCTGATGGGGGGGTTGGTCATTGGCTCGTTTTCTCCTTCAATTCTACATTCACACCATTATTTTCCCTCACACACTTTCATTCACCCACTTACTTGTTCATTGATCCATTTGTCATCCATGTCTTGGCTTGGGGAAAGGGAGACAAATTGTTGAAGATTAACCATGGGATAGTTGGATGTAGTGGTCGCTGGTGTGATCCAGCCATGCCCTGAGGTCACATGTCTGAGAGGTGTTGGCCTGTGTCCAAAGTTCCTCACAGCTGTGAGTCCTGAGAGTTCCAACATTGAGATTCTGGACCAGTTGCGCTGGAGCTCGAATTAAGGAGAAGGACTGCCCGAGGGACTGCGTGACAGAGAAGGGTGGAGGTCCATTCTCTTGGGTCGTGTAAGCTGGGTAGAAGAGAGCTATGTACTTGGATTGCTGTGAGAGATTGGGTGTTGATTGGTTTGGGAAGCCAAGTAACTCTCTGGAACCATCCTTGTGGATTCATAGCCCTAGCTTGAGGGTGACACTGTTGTTGAGATTTGGAACAATAATGTCTATGGTTGGGCTGAACATCCTTGGTCTGCAACCAGTTGGTGTCATCTTTCATAAATATAAGTGCTCTCTGTTATGGTATCATTTACATGTATATGAATGTATTTCCACTGTGTATATTTAATTATCATTAAATTGAATCTTTAGACTATGCATGCTTGCTGGATATTGCTGTGCATGTCGTTAAAGTATTTTATTTTATGCATCTTTAAATTTTAAAAGGTATATGTAAGATAAAGAAGCTCAAGGGAGGGATTGAAGGTAGCGTACCCTAGGATGTGGGTCGCTGGGTATGTTACAGGACCGTACTAGGTCCATTGCACTTTTCCCAATTACATAACTTGATTCCAGAGTACTTTGACTTTTCTCTCTAATATGCACATGGACTGGACATGAAAGTCTCCCTCTAGTTCTACTTGAATCAAATGCTAATTAATAACATGGTTATGATCATGTACATATTTTTTCAACAAAGAGACATGAAATACATTATGCACATTCATGGAAGCAGGAAATGCAAGCATGTATGCAATTGGCCCTATTCTGTCCAATATTTCAAATGAACCACAAAATTTGGCTGTTAACTTTGTATAGATGCCCAACTTCAAGGATCTCTTCTTGGGCTTCACTTTCAAAAGTACATGCTCTCCCACGTTAAATTCCCTTGATGTCATGTTTTTATCTGCATAAATTTTCTGTCTATCTTGTGTTGCCTTCAAATTCTGTGTAATTTTAACCATTTGGTCTTCCATATCCTTGAGTAATTATTTCCCAAGTACCACTCTATCAATTGGGTTATCCCAACTCATCGAGGTATTGCATTTCCTACCATACAAAGCTTCAAATGGGATTGTTGTGTCCTTTTCGTCACTTGAATGAGAAAAAGAAGGGCTCTTACAAGTCTAGTTGGGCATGCTAGACATGACAGAGGTTAGTGTATGAATCAAACAATTCAATCACATGAAATAAACAAACAACTAGGCTAGAAACAACTAAATAAATAAAACTAAAATGCATGAGGAAATTAGAACCAAAATCAATCAAACAAATGACCAATAATCATTCCACCAATGGATAACTATATTAGTGGGCAAAAACCGTAGAGAAAGGATGACTTATGGATCCCCTCTTCCTCCTTGGGAGGGCTCTTGAGTCCCCTATGTGAGAGCTATTCTTACAATGATAAACTAGAAAGAAAATGGTGAAGAAATCCAAGCCTATTACCTCAAGAGGTAAGGTGAATAGCTTATTGAGATGATGCTAGTATGCTCCAAGAAGAAAAGAGGTTTCTTGAAGGAGAATAGAGGCAGAATAACAATACAATGAGATTCTTAAATTATTAGTGCACCCATGGCCTCCTTTTATAGAATGTCTTTGAGGCAATACTCAATCGGTTCTTAGTGTGGACAAGGGGCCCTTTAGGGAACACTTAGGTCTTTGACTAGCCCCCCACTCGGATTCATCTCTGATTTGAGGGTCAAATCAAGTTGGGAGCTGGTCCATAAGTGGGTGGGGGGCCGACAAGAACCATAAATGCATCGTTCACAGGAGTGCATGGATTTTCTTGTACACAGTCGTACATATGGCACATTGTGTGCTCTACGAGCTTGTTTGGTCCGTGCACTGTGCGCGCTCTTCCTTTAGTGTTTTAGAGCATGCCAATTTTTTGACCAGTTGTATAGTTTTTGCCTCTTAGAAATGATATTTTGGTGCTGTAGGTGAACTAATAAGTGTTTGGAGATGGTGTATTCTTGTAACCATTTGCATGCAATGTTTTGGATGAAATTTTAGTGATAAAATATGCTCCCCTAATGTGTGAGGTTAGGAGAATACATATAGCCAAAATACATCAATGTTTCTTCTACTGAGAGTACCATTATATTGAAGAGTGTTAATAGGAACTTTGAGAGCGATCTGTCGGAAGGAGAGGGGAAACTATGGGACTGAAACCTTTCTCTAGGTTGAGAAAATAGAATATGTATAAAAACGAGGTGGGCATGCCCCATGCTCATGTCATGTAGCTCAAAAATAACTGAAGTTGTATGCTGATGTAGATAACTGCAGCGCCCTCCTGGGCGGTTTGATAACGACATATGACAATTATGATGGTGAACATACTCTGAAAAGAGGCAATGACACTTGTAAGAAGTGTCGATGATTTGTAGGCATTGATGGCCTAACAAATTCAGAGGTCTTTAGGTAGTATAAAACAACTACAATAGTCACATAGTAAGACCCACCGTAAAATGAGATTGTGTTGAAGTCGAATGTTATGGGAGTCAGCGATAGCAGAGAGCAATGATGGTTCTCTATGTGCCATCCGAGACTCCTCATTGTAAAGGTAATGACAGTAAAGATATTGTCACCCTTCTGGAAACTGTGTTGATGTCAACAAACATGGAGAAGTGACTCCAAGAAGAAAGGGTCTTCATGAAATCCACTCAATGAGATTAGGAACTGATAAGGAACATGAAGAAAGTCAATATGTGGTGAGAGATAAGACTGTCCTTGGTTGGAGGTATATTGGAAGGATGAGTGGCAGCAACCGTAAAACTGTATCTAGTGTCAGGGGGACAACTAGACATGGGGTTAAACTGGACCAGAGGCATGACAAAGTGGACAAAATCAGAGATCAGGGGTACATGGACTGTGGGATACTCGAGGTTTATGGACGATGTCAATATGCATAGGGGATAGTGAATGTCCCAACCAAGGGCGACATGGGTTGCTTTTCTAGAAAACAAAGGTTGTCAAGGGTGACAACAAAAAGCTAAGTAAATGATGGAAACAAAGGCTTTTTACAATTACCAAATAAACAAAGAATAATTTGGGATGAGTGTATAGGTACAAAAACAAGTGCCCCAGTGCAATATGGCTTAGCTTGTGAGGGAACAAGTTGTGTGGAGAATTGGTGGAGGGTGGGGGCCCCATGGGTGGGTTTTTGTATGAGGTAAATGAATGGAGGAAAATTTGCAGATGGGAAAACTGATTGTGGATGAAATGGAGGGTTAATGATACTGCAGAGGCATAGTCAAAATAGAACCATGATGAGATAACCTGGGAGTCCATTGGGAAAGCTAGCAAAATGAGGAGAAGGAGTATGTGGCCGATTATCGGAAATGCTTAAGACTATCAAGACTCCCATCCCTAGGGGGTGAAAGAATCATGAGTGTCGAAGTGCCAAGGGGGACTATGAATGGGACAAATCATGTGGGGAAGAGTGCTATCGGGTGACAATACCGAAAGGCAATGGAGGTGATAGTACTGTAGAGCTGGATGTGAGGATCCTAAAGGCAAATGTTGGAGGGTGTGACTAGGAGATGAAATTGGTATTCAGAGGGAATGATTACATTCTAGTGTTGATCATATACCTAAAGGGGTTGTGCTAATTTGTGATGACCAAGTACCCGCACACATTAAAATCGAATACCCAACGTGAAAAATATCTGAAGATAAATAACATATAATAGTTTATTTGATAATGTTGAACATGAGCATGCGTACCTGGACATGATGTGAGAAAAATGCTCCCCCGAGGCCGAGTGTGGATGGTGACCCAAGGAATGTGACTGTGTAGGCGGCGGGATCATTATCCCGTGGCTGAAGACAGATCAAAAAACAAAGACTCTAAGCTCCTGTAACTCATTGTGGAGGTTTGGCAAAGGGGACTATATAGTTGTGGGGCCCACAATGCCACCTCATTTGTACCTGCTGCTATAGTGAGTTGATGAGAGGTTTTAGAGGAGATTTGGAGATTACGGGAGTTCGAGCCGACCAATCCAGGAGTTGTGAGAGCTAGGTTAGCGGTCTCATCCTCCTGCACAACATATAGGTTCTACTTTTTGGGTAGGGTAGTACGGATGGCTGTACTAGGGTGTTTTGTAGGGATGGGCCCACCAGTGCGCGGGAGAAGGAAGGATACCCACGTGGAGATGCGCGAGTATAATTCCCTCTCTCACACATGGTGTGAGGCTATATTGAATATAACTGTGCATGGGGGCATGTGGGTGGGAAAAATAGATGCACATTTGGTGTGTGCTTATTCGAATTATAGCTGTGCATTGTGCACAAATGTTTCTCAGATAGTTGTGCATCAGTGCGCAGGTGTGTAGAGAACAGGTGTGCATGAATGTGCACTTGTGGGTGTGACATATGCGCATTGATATGCATCTATTTTTTCAACAACTGTGAATTGATGCGCAACTGTGCGAAGAACAGGCGTGCACATGTGCATGCCTGTGGGGGGTGACAACTGCTCACTTGAGGCAAAGCTAGGGGGTTTTGAAAAAACTTGTATTTTTTGAAGATTTTGGTAATGAATGAGGATTTCTGATCAATTGTTTTCTATGTGAATGTAGGTGATCAGTTCAGCATGCCAGTCCACTGGAGGGAGCGGGACTAGGAGAGCCTTAGGGAGGCGGTGAGAGAGGAGCAGGGAATTTAGAGACTCTTGGGAGCTTGTGGGCTGCTCAAGTTCTTCGATTGCCCACTGATACGGTCGTAAGAGTACCTGCTTTAGTATTTGATTTCGATGTGGAGCACTGAGCTGCAATGCTTCATTGTGCGGGGGAAACAATTGACATTATCGGATATGGAGGATGTATATTTCTTGACGGGGATCCCTTTTTGAGGAATGGCCCTACCTGTTGATCCCCAATTGCTAGGGGATGTACACTTGGTAGACTTGGAAAAAATATTTTGTTTAGGGCCGAACATTATGTTAGTTTCGGTCATCCGCATCGAGGCAATGGATGAGTTATTGCATCAATGCATCGCAACGATGATTGTGAGGATCTATGGATCCTTAGCGACTCAGTGGATCAATGGTGGTCAACTGAGTATTATGCAGAGGGTGTTGGATGGGGATTTTTTCGCTTGGGGTTTGATGTTGCATGCTAAGGTGATGGGAAAAATTCACTGCTATCGGACCACCGAATCCAGTGAGTTTGCCTTTGGATCTATCTTGGTGGCATGGTTTCTGGAGAGGGTGCCCATGTTGTGCCCTAGAGTGTTGTTACCGACTGCTGGGGAACATGAGCCACGACTGATGTGGTGGGCATCGATTTTGATGCATCATGGAGGGGGGAGGGTGGAAAATATTTTACGACCACATTGGCACGTGTGTGGCGCCATATGACCCAGATCATACTGCAGTTCCCATATGGTGGGATGGACTTCCGGCATGACCCGAATATGGTTTTGCCTCTTGGAGAGGATTGGGACCAGAGAGGTATGTTGGTGTACTTATGTGTTGTGATTTTGATAGTGTAGCATATGTTTATATGTATGGATGATGATTCTATCTTTGGTTGTGTTTTTGCAGGTGTGGGGCTGCGAGGATGAGAGGTGGAGTTGGTTGGAGAGTCGACTCATTAGGGGTTAGTGAGACCACTGTGGGTAGAGCCGCGGGTGGGAGAGAGATGCCGAAGGGACGAGGATGGTGCAAGGCTAGCAAATGATGTGAGAGCCGACTAGAGGCACAACTTTGACGATCCAGGTGTAGGGAAATCGCATGCGCCTTAGGTAGAGACCAGTGAGGGTTTAGAGGATTTACGACGGTGGTTGGAGGTGGTACTGTAGGGTGTGCCTGAGGGCTTGTGGTCCCATATTTGGGATGAGAGATTACTGGAGTAGTGTGTGGGTGGCCCGATAGAGTTGTGGATCCTGATCCGCAAAGCAGTTGTAGTGGGGGCAACGATGACTGGGCGACTTCCCCCAGCTGGTGGGGCACCTCCTGCAGGACTTGGTGGTGGTGTGTCAGGGGCACCTTGAGTGCTATGTTTTATATTTTTTTAGTTATATAGGCCTGCAAGCCCATTTTGTATAGGGTAGCGTGACACCCATTTTGTACCTATAAGGGTGAGGAGGGCTCACTTGCCTATGGGCGATGTACATTTTGTACTTTTTTGTAAACACTGATGAAACATTGATCGATATATATATATATATATATATATATATATATATATATATATATATATATATATATATATATATATATATATATATATATATATATATATATATATATATATATATATATGTTTGGGATCTCCGTGATGTTTACATGTGATGATATTTTGTTATGTTTTTAGGATGTCTAATCTATATGCTGTGACTGACTTTTGATGATTTATGTATGTGTGATGATGTCTTGATGTGATAAATGCCAATCTAACACTAGGTTATCCATGTTATCTGCTATTTTATTAAATTGTCGTGGAATATGTGTAAATGTAACAGAATCAAAATTTCGAGATAAGATTCTAACTTGCAGGTATTTGTGAAAGAGGCAAGGATCGCGGACACGGTACACATTGTTGAGCTACAAGAAAACAAGCTGATAATCTAATAAGACACTAAGGTGATGAATGTGGTGGTGACTGGCCTTGACAAGGAGGCCAATGATGGCTGCGTATTTTGCTTGGTTGTTGGTTGCTGACCCCAAAAATATGCCACTGGAGTGGAGCAGTTCATGTGAAGGGGTGTAGAGGGCTGAAGCAGTCGAAGTGAGATTCTGTGTCCAATGACTAGTTCCATCAGTGTAATCGATGTGGTAGGCCAATGGAGGATGCATCTGTCAATAAAACAGATGGTAGATCTGACATGAGGCATGGAGGGAACAAAAGAAGACTAAAAGATCTACAAATGTGTACTAAGAAAAAACCTAGTGTAGAATGGCTACGCTCAAGCGTAAAATTTCTTTAGGTACAACCTGTTGACGGGTTCTTTGAGAGGATAGCCTTCAGGAGAGGCAAGAATGTATGTTCCTTTAGTGAGGCAGTGTTGGACTATGTAGGGTCCATGCCATAATGACTCAAATTTCCGATGACCGAGGGTATCATGAGCGATATCGTAGGCTAGGATGATATCTCCTTCGTTAAATGAGCGAAGGTTGACATGGGGATCAAAGGTGGCCTTCGATCATTTCTTAGCTACCTCATTGTTCTGTAAGGAAGATCGACGATCTTCATCCAATGAATCTAAGTTCAGCAAGCGCTACTCCATTGGAGAAGTTTCAGGTAATAGCTCGATGGCGGTGCACAACGTGGGGATTTCTCACTCGATGGGGAGGGTGGCTTCAATCCTATGGATGAGATGAAACAGTGTAAAACCGGTGGCAGTTTTGACTACCATGCGATAAGCCCATAATGCTGAAAACAACATATGATGCCAATTGGTGTTATGTTTGTTGACAATGCATTGCAACATGGTTTTGAGGACTTTGTTGACAACCTCGACCTGTACGTTGGAATGAGGGTAGTATGGGGAGGAAAACTCATGGGAGAAGCCTAAAATTGAGGATATTTCGACAAAGATCTCATTATCAATGTGTTTACCATGATAAGAGACTAACTATAGTGGGACTCTGAAGCAGGTAATGACGTGGTTGAAGAAAAAATGTGTTGCTATGTCAGCGGTATTGTTGAAGGTAGGCATGGATTTGGCCCATTTGGTAAATTAATCTACTACCATGATGATGTACTTGTGTCCCTCTCTAGATGGAGGATTGCAAGTCATGAATTCTATGCCCCATTTGTAGAAGGGGCCGAAAGTGATGACTGGATGTAGAAGAGTGGGTGGTGCTCGTGATTTGTTTGCATAAAGCTGACATTTGTCACATCACTCATAGCATAGATGAATGCATGAAACAATGTGGGCTAGGAGTATCCAACTCGAATGATTTTTTGGGCGGTGGACATACCTGAGAGGTGGCCACCGCAGGAACCACTATGGAAATCATTCAAGACTCTGTCGGCTTCGTCGATGGTCAAACATCAACAGAGTATGGTGTCAACCCCACGTCGATAAAAAATGTCACTGATGAGGAGGTAGCAAGGGGCCTAATGTTGAAGGCGTCGAAGATCATCTCAAGAGAGATGAGATCCAGACTTCTATGTCTGAAGGTAAACGAGAAGGTCGCCATACCAGAGGTCATCCAAGGGGATGTAGAAGAGGTGTTCATCAAGAAAATCCGTGTTGACAGGTGAACTTGTAGTGTCTGAGGGAAACACTGTGATGAGATCGGTGAGAACAAGTGCTTTCTTTCTTTTGGGAGTTGAAAACTCTAGGTTGTATTTTTGAAGGATGATGATCCATTAGGCAAATTTACCATCAATTTTTCATTGAATAAGCAAGTATTGCATGGGGTTGGAATCTGCCATGACTTTGGTAGTGCAAAGCAGGATAAAATGACGTAGTTTCTGGACTACGAGGACAACTGCGAGGACAAGTTTCTCTTCATTATTATACTTTAGGGGTGGTGCTGAAAGGTTTTTACTGATGTAGTAAATAAAATGCTCACAACCATCATCTCCTAGTTGGATGAGAACTCATGCTACTGAGACAACTGAGGCCGACAAGTAGAGGATGTAATCACGATTATAGTCAGGAGGACTAATCAAAGGGGCATTGGATAAAACTGCTTTTAAATCATCAAAAGAGGTTTGGGCATGTTCATCCCATAGGAATGGGATATCATGACATAGTAAGCGAAGGAAACCATGCGTGCGAGTGGCGTAATCTGGGACAAAGCATCGTAAAAATTTGGCTTTTCCTTGTAGGCTCTGCAGTTGGCACAAATTCCTAGGTGGTGGAATTTTTGTGATAGCTTGGACCTTGAGGGGGCCTAATGTGATGTCGTGTTGGGAGACAATTAATCCAAGGAGGCATCTGACAGTGACACAAAATACACACTTGAGGGGGTTCAAGTGGATATTGTACTAGAGACATTGTTGAAAGACAACTTGTAAGTCATCTAGATGTTGAGTTCGTTTCTTGGATCGAGCAATGAGGTCATCCAAGTAAGTGAGGATGATGCAAGCAAGATCATGGAAAAAATAAGTCATGGCCCGTTGGAATGTTGCACCTGTGTTTTTGAGTCCAAAAGGCATGACACGATATGCGAAAGTACCCCATGGGGTGGTAAATGCAGTTTTATACTAATCTGGTGGGTGGATTTGGATTTGATTGTAGATAGATAACCCATCCATGAAGGATAGGGCCTCGTGGTCTGCACAGTCATCGATAATTTGGTCGATGAAAGGTGTGGGGAAGTTGTATTTGGGACAAGCATGGTTGAGATTGTGAAATTCAGTGCAAACGCAAATAGTGCCATGTTTTTTGTTAACAAGGACAGGGTTGGAGACCCATGGCGTGTAAGCGATGGCATATATGAACCCTGCAGTGCGTAGTTTTTCAATTGTGGATTTGATAGACGGAGCTTTGGATGGGTGAAGTGGTCATTTCTTTTGATGTACTGGGGATACATTAGGCCATGTGTCGATGCAATGTTCGATGACAAAAGGATCAAGGCCGGGCATCTCCATGTATGTTCATGAAAAAATATCCCGGTATTAATGAAAGAGAGATTTGTAAGCTGTGAGTTCTTCAAGGGAGCATGCAGTGCCAATGGTGATTTCCTCGACAATTTCGAGTTTAATGGAAATGTCGATTTTGACAGTGGGGGAAATATTGGCCATGTTTCCTTCTTCAAAAGCATCGGGGGTAGGGATAGGGTTGTTGAACCAGTCTATATGTCCCGATGGAATAAAATCCTTGGTTTAGATTGCACATATGGAGGCTTGTCTAGGAGGGCAAAAGGATTCCTATGAGAGAAAGAGCGCTCTGTGATGGAGCACATTCCATGGGCAATCAGGGGTGGTTATATCCTCTAGGATATCTTTGTCTCAGTGAAAAATGCAAGAATATAGGGTGTTAGCACTCTGTAAATTTTGTTCGGTTGAATAAAAAAATGACATAGGTAACTGTTTCAACCTACTTTAGAGCTAGGCACTAGCCTGCTCAACTCAGAGAGGGTTCTCTTGTGTCACTTGATATTTCTTTGGCAATTGGTGGCTAGATTTCAGATTATTTTGGGGGTTTTTAGAAAGTTGCTGGTAAGGAAAGGGAGGGACACTCAGGGCTATGGAGTCGAAAGTAAATAAACAATAGCAGGCCATTAGAACTATCTAGAGGAGAAAGGATAAATGAGGCAATGATTCTGAGTTGTAAATTGAAATTTTCACGGTGAAAGAGGAAAAGGAGAAACAATTAACCGTATCAAAGCATTATTAAAACGAATTCTAATTTAGCTAAGAAGAATATCACATAGTCCAAACTGCTTGAGTCGAGAGCATCATAAGATGACTTCTCGACTTCTAACTCTCCAATTTAAATAGAATAAAAATGGAAATGGAAATTTAAAGCACGAGGAATACATACTATGCGAGAAAACAAAACTCATACCACAATCGTTAGAATATTTTCATAAAAAGTTCAAATGCTTCTACATTATATATTCAATTTGGCTCCAGGAATTTGCAAAGTCATCTTGATATGAGGGAAGGCCCCTCTCCGGTTAGTCCTCTTTTCATTTATCTTTTGAATAATATATATAGGTATATTACATTTGGGATTCAAAACGAATCAAATTCCCTACAGTTCTAAAAATAGACATCAGTTACAAAAAAGGAGTAACGTGTAATGACTGTACTCCTATTTTATAGGGAGCGTTATAAAAAAAACTGACATATTTGATATTTTTGCTTTGAACACCACATTTATACATCATTACAAAATTATTTGAAGCATATTGAATTTATCTTGAAAACTATTTCAGAGTAGCAATTTCTTCCTTCAAGGTGTCAAGCCAAGCATGCTTATTTTCTCCAACGCTTTCAACCACCTCAACTTTTACCTTTGTCTTCTGACACTTGCTCCAATTCCTTTTGAAAAATTGTGTATGGTGCTCATCTGCATATCCATTGATGATTAAATTCTTCATGATGGGATTTAATCTGACCTCTTTATCCTCTTCTGGCTCTCCCGCAGGCTTTGTATGAAATTTCGTTGCTAAGATTCGAGCAACCATTTTCTCTTTCTTCTTCAATGATGAATTTGTCATATTCATTGAAAATCCTGGTTCACTGAAGGATACTCGGTCTACTTTATCCATGTTTCCCAGTTTCATAGAAAAAATAAGTTTATCTCCCTTAATTGCACATAAATTAGGAAGCTGATCCAATTTGTAATTACCGCATTTACAAATGAAGCGTTGATTTCCCAAAACAAAGTAATGGCATCCATATTTTGAAGGACAGTAGTCATTGAGTTGTAATCATGAATTAATGACAAAGTACTTATAGGTACAACATTTTGTCACATTCGACCAATCAATTCTGAATGATGAGACTTTGAATTGGTCATCTGGCGACATTCACCTGACAACTAATAGACGAAAAGTACTTGAAAAAGTGGCATGAAGTGATTTGACTGACCGTTCCTTTCCCGATGCAATCCTTGGATTTGACATACATCAAATGGATTTATGACATGTTCCATTAGGGAGAACTTGGGCATTTTCAGGATTACCCTCTCTTCCCCCAGATATGAATCTGGTGGCGCCATGTACCTTTGGAACAAAACCATGGTATTTTCATCGACCTGCCTCTCGAATGTTAATCGGTGCGCTATTTCCTTGACCGATGCGTCCTTCGACCATTGATTCGACAAAACTCAATATCACGATCCATCGGGCCCCATCTACTTTACCTCTCCACTATATTTATCCCTGTCCACTAGATACAACCTCATCCGCCAGTCTGTCACTCCTCCATACTAACTTAGCCTCCTGCTAATTTCCGAGGCTAAGTTTCCAACATAATTTTTTTTACAGTGATAACATAGGCTCCAACTGGGGATTCTATCCTCCCTGCAAGGTAGCAAAGAACAATAGACCCTATACCTTATCCATTGGGCTTCTCATAATAGGTATGTGACATGCTCTGACCTCAATATTGAACGCTGCGTATACTGCTAAAAATCTAAATGAAACTTTATTTGGGAATTGAAAATGATTGATCATCAAGCTTATTCACACCTACCTACCCTAATAGTTTAAATGAGCTTCAAATCAGATGAAGTCAAAATGCCAATGTAACCATGTAAGCATATTATCTAACACCTGGTTTCTTTTCACATACCTAATCCAACCTCTACTTGACAATGACTCTTTTGGGAAGTTGTATATGGATTTGATTCCTAGGATTTCAACAATATTGAGACTGTTCACTATTTTTAGCAAAATTGCAAATAAATCTTCCAACGTATGCACAAGGCCCAAATTGCATCTCACTTCTTCCACTGTATTTTGGTTTTCATGCGATCCACCCTGTTGATTCCCATCAAGAAGCTGATAGATCTGCTGGTATGGATGGAAGTAACAACCTCCTGAAATAAAGGATAGTAGTGGCATCATATGTAGATTTTGATTATGAAGATTCTCCATATAACATGCCATGGTGTCATGAAACACATGAGGGAACATTTCCTTTTTAGGAGTCAAGACATAAGAACATGCTTCCCTCACAAGTGTTTTTTGTAGTCGCTCTACTTCTTTAATCCTGAGAGTATTCTCGAATGGAATGTTAGCGATATTCTTGTCTACAAAAACATCCATACATTCTTGAACATATTCAAATATGACAACCATATTATGTGTGTCGAGGCTATCCTCCTTTTCATCAAACAAATAAGGTGTGGTTTTATCAACCTTATGGAAATTTTCTTGAGGACTGTCACTTTGACTTTCAAAGGAATGAATGGAAGTAAGTTCCTTCTCATAATATTCTAGAAAGTGTGAAAAGATAACATCATGAACTATTTCACAATCCAGAGTTTCCATGGATGCATTTTCAAAATCATGATTTTCAAATGAATCAAATAAAACAACTTCCCTTTCATTATCTTTCTGTATTTCTAATTTAAGAGTGGCATACATTGTTTTGTTGCTTTCCTGAAACTCTGTGTTATTTGTTTGTCTATCGCTTGAAGTCTCCATAGATGCAGTTTCATAAAGCTCATCTCTGTTTAGGCCACTTAGAAATTGGATCGCCAAGTCATTATCAGGGGAAGAAAGAAAACACTTTGTCTTGCTGGAAATCTTGTTGCATATCTATATTAGTTTCAGGGGGAGGAAAATGACCTTTAACAACAATTTATTGATCAAATTCATCTTCATTTTCAGGCTGGTAGCTGAGCACAGGATGCAATTCTGAACTGAAATAACCTCCCATGTAATCAACCACATGATCATTTAATGCATGTGAAGGTCGTTTATATTCCTCATCAACAACCATTTTCTTTTGTAAAGCAATGCTATTACAGTCAGACTTTCCTTCTTCTTTTGTTACCTCATGATTTTCTTTCAACAACTCAAAGGAAGAAAAACACAATGGAAGATGTTTTTCATTTGTAATTCCATTGTACCCTGGATATTCAACATCATGTCTGGAGGATGTCTGATTTGAAACATTATAAACATTTTGCTTTAGCGTTTTGAAGGAAGAAAAACATAGTGGCAAGGTTCCTTCACCTGATTCAAAATCTTCTTTATTTTCTTTACTTCTGTTACGTGCACATATTTCCATTTCTTTAGGTTGTTGAACACACTCCCTTTCTGATTCCTCTTTGACCCATGACTGAAATTTCTTGTCAAATTGTCCCAGTGAATCAGTGTGATTTTGCATCAGTATACTCTCCTTTGTTTCCACGATGACCTTAGCATTTTTTTTCAACAATTCAAATGAAGAAAAGCATAAAGGCAAAGAATTTCCTTCAACCGTGTCAATACCCTCTTCTCTGTGAATGTGATATGTAAGATGATTTCTATCATTAAACTGATGGAGAAGGACATTTCCTGTTGGCACAGGGGTAGACCCAGGGTTCAACTCTAACAATGCACCAATAAGCCCTAACTACTGGCCTTTTCGGAAACACCTATGAAGTAGATGCAGTCTCACCCGAAGTAGAAATAGGGGGTTGCAGGACATAGGTGTCTAAAACCAGAGGAAATGCAAGTGGATTCAAAATAACAACATAGATAGATCTAGTTATTATTTACCAAGATTGAGCCTACTCCGCACAGTTATATCTCAGATCTATCACACTAATGAAATAATAGAATAACAGAAGGTAAAGAACACAATATCAATCACACATAACAACAAGATATACGTGGTTCACCCTCTCCATAGGGCTACGCCCACAAAATTGTGTTTCATGATATATTATATGAAAACATACAGTTCTATTTGCAAACTTAGCTTGTATATCTCTCTCTTCTTCTCTCCTTCTCTCCCCTCCCCGCGCACCCAGTTGCAGGGTTGATCTTCGCACCCAGTTGAAGATCTTACAATACAAGAATATTCTCACAACAAAATACTCTCCTCATGCACAAAAATAATCACTCGACCTCAACAATACAAATCCTCTTCGAACTCAGAACGACCCGATCCTAGGTCCTCTAGACCTTTATTTATACCTTACATGACAGACGTCTAGGTGTAAAAACTGTAGATCCAAAAAACCTAGGTGACTAAAACCCTAGGTCAACTTGACTCATGTTTTCAGGGCTTCATCAACCTGTCTTTCCTTCTTTCTCATGAGGTGCTCCAAAGCATCCATTGGTGGATTTTTCTGCTTGCTGAGTTGTCCATGATCCATCTTCCTTGTTGATATGTATTCCTCAATATTCTTGTTCAACGACTCGTTTTCTCTTACTTCGCTCCTTCTTTTCTTCTTCTTTGACCACTTCGACCCAATATTAGTCAATGTGCCTTCTGCGCAGTTCATACTTCACCTTTATTCCTAAATCTTCGCTTTATTCCATAACCAAGGGACAATATGCCCCTAACACTCACATGTGACTCATCCCGAGGCACTGCTGGTCTGAACCTTATGTTTTACTTCGACTTCAGACTACACTGAGCAACCTGTGCTCTTTGCTCTGTCCCTCCCTTCCTTGTGCAGACTATATTTTCTGTGTCTGGTACCCATTTTCAACTGCATCTGGTACCTAGACCCTTCTTTTTGTGCTTTTACTGAGAGTTGTGAGGTAGATGGTTGTCATAGTACAATTTCAACCGACTCCCGTTCACTAAACCTTCCTTCCATTCTCTATTCAAAGTCTTCAACTACGCAACTCCTCCTTCTGTAACATAGACAACCTCATATGGCCCAAGCCAATGTGTCTTGAACTTCCCTGGATGCTTTATGAACTTGATGTCATATACCAATACCAGATCTCCTTGCCTAAATGATTTCTTCTTGATATGCCTATCGTGGTAGGCCTTCTTTCGTTCCTTTTGTACCTGCTGATGGAATCCTGCAATACATTTGTCTTCCTCCAGTTACACCAACTGTGCAAGCCTATATTGCACAACGCCTGTGTAATCCATACATGTAAATGCTGCAATTCTCAAGATAGGAACTAGATATTCCATAGGTACCACTGTTTCCACACCATAAACTAGCTTGAAGGGGGTCTGCATTGTCAACTTCTTGCAAGTAGTTCTGTATATCCATAACATTGCTGGAACTTTAAAATCCCAATCATCCATGTTCACACTGCAAATCTTTGTCAACGTTGTCTCCAAGATATTATTGAAACCTTAAACTGTTCCATTTTCTTGTGAGTGGTAAGGTGTGCTCTTCTGATGATGAACTTCAAATTCCTGAGTCAAGGCTTCAATAGTGTTATTGATAAAATTCATACCTTGATCGCTCATCAGGGTATTCGGGCATCCAAATCGGGTTATGATATCATCAAATATGAATCATGCAACTATAGTTGCACTACAATCCTTGACTGCTCTTGCTTCTTCCCATATGGTCAAATACTCTGTCATAGTGATAATGTATCGAGCTCTTGTGCACTTTCCTGGTGGGTTGATAGGTCCCACAAAATCAATGCCCCATTTTTCAAATGCCTGTAAATTTAGCAGAGGTGTTAAAGGCATCTAATCTCTTCTAGAAGGTTTCCCAACTCTTTGGCATACATCACAGGCTCTGTAGTATTCCTTAGCATCTTTATGTAAAGTGGGCCACCAGAGGCCAACTCTGAGAACCTTTTACGATGTTGCTTTTCCTGCATAGTGTCCTTCTGCGATGCCCTCATGTGATTCTGCCAAAATCAATGGTCTTTCTGCCTCCATAACACATCTCCTCAATATCTCATCAGGTCCCATCTTATAAAGCTGTCCATCTATAAGTGAAAAATCTACAACACGAACTACCAGATGTTTCTTTTGAATGACTGTATATTCGCAGGGTGCCATTCCTGTTGATAGGAACTAGACTATCTTGGAGAAGTGATCATCAACCTTTCTAATGGCCAGCAACTATGCATATGGTAATGTATCCTCCAAACTAGTAGGTTCCTCTCCATGTTCTAACCTAGACAAGTGGTCAGGTCCCTTGTTCATTCTCCTTGGCTTGACCACAATCTCAAAATCATATTTCTGGAATAGAAGTATCCATATGGATATTCTTTCCCCCAACACTGGCTTGTTGACTATGTACTTCAGCGTAGAGTGTTCAGTGAACATCTTGAAATTTCCTCCCAACAAGTAGTGTCAAAATTTTTTCAGCGCGTACACCATGGCTAAACCTTCTCTCTCAGTGGTAGTGTAATTTATCTCAACTGTAGAGAGATTCCTGCTAGCAAAGGCTAACAAATGATCAATACATATTGCTCTTGGTTGTGCTAACACTACTCCTAATTAAATATATGAATCATCGACATGCACATGGAATTCCTTACTCAAATCTGGGAAAACCAGAATGGGTGCAATGACCATTTTCCATTTCATTGTGTCGAAGATCTGCTGACATTCCTCTGACCATAGGAATTGACAATATTTCTTTAAAATATTTTCCATAGGTGTTGTTATCTGTGCATATCCCTTGATGAAATTTCTTTAGTATCAAGTATGTCCCAGCGCAGTGCGCAGTTGTCTAACCGAAGTAAGAGGGGGTAGATCAACAATGATGACAATATTAAAAGGGTCTACCAACAACCCCTTTTTACACACAATATGGCCTAACAACACTCCAAAGGGAGAGAAGAAGATACACTTCTTTAGGTTCAGGGCAATTTGACATTGCCTACACTTATCCAACATTAGTCTTAAACATTCAATATGATTTTTCAATAAGCTAAAAACAGTCCAATCATCAAAATATGCTTCCAAAAAGTTATATAAAAATTCCTTGAATGCTTCGAACACCACCCTATAAAATATGGCTGGTGCATTCTTCAATCTGAAAGGCACCATTATGTACTAGAAAGAGCCCCATTCCGTTGCAAATGTGGTCTTATGGCGATCTTCCTTAGAAATCCTGATCTGATGATAACCTAAGAATCCATTTGTAAAGGAGTAAACTTCTTGTCCTCCCACATTATCTAGAACCTCATCTGTAAAAGGTGTAGGGAATGGATCATGTAAGCATGCATCATTCAACTTCCTTAAATCTACACAAATTCTGATCTCTCCTGACTTCTTAACTTGGACCACCATAGGGATAATCCATTCTGATTCTTCAATAGGTTCTATGATTCTTGCTTCCAACATTCTATCTAATTCAATCTTGACTTTCTGTTTATACTTGGGATTCAGTCTATAGGGTCTCTTCTTGACTAGCCTTGCATCTGGTTTCAAGGGGATATTCATTGCTCCCATGGGCCCTTTAATGCCCTTCATGTCTGTAAACTTGGTTGGAAACAAGTCCTGATATTCATGCAATAATTATGTGATCTTATCAATAGTGGCATCATCCCAATAATCTCCAACGTTTGCGAGCTTAGGTGCTTTCTCTGTTCCAATATTAACTTTCTTGATTTTGATTGGTTGTCCAATAAAAGGTAGTTCAACTCCTAGTCCTTTTGTATCTCTCTGTCCTTCTATTTCTGTGATGTTCACATTCCTAGGATCATCGTCTTCATCAACATTGATATTATAACAACCTTGCATTTTCCGAAGAGGTGTAGTCCATTCATCCTCTTCTTGCTCACAAGGGAGGTTAGGTGCCTCCTCAAAGACTTTATGTCTTATAACTTGTAAAGCTTGATATACTGTGGGGTACTGAATTTCAAATAAGAATGTAGCTACAAAGTTCTGAGTCATACCATATCAATTTGCAGTGGCGAGGCACAATTTTTCTTGAAGATACCAATTGATAAGTGTGGTGTCCAAAGTGTTAATGAATTCATGCACCCACTTCTCTTGAGGAATGCTTCTCTAGGCCTCCTTACAACTTCTCACATGGTCCTTTGGGCATCGTTGACCTATGTATCAAACTTTGCACCCTTTGGATTGTTTTGAAAAGTGCACTGTCATCAAAGTGTGACATTGCACCGATTCCATGATGTTCTTCTTGTGTGTTCCCCACCATATCACTGGCATTGCTTTCAAGGCTTCATCCAGTTCCAACAGTCGCTATTGTACTGGTACAATTTCTTCAAATTCTGACAAGAATGTTTCTAAATGATTTAAACCATCAAATGTGGGTAGATTTCTTACTTCTGTGCCAATCCAACGAACTTCCCTGGTCAATCTAACACACCTTCTCATAGAAACTTCATACATTTTGTTCTGCCAATTCTCTAGTGCTTCTTCTGAATCTGATGAGAATGCACTGTCACTTCACCAGCTTAAGTTCCCATCTGCTGTAGGATTAATGTAATCCTGCTATCTTGCTGTCAATTTATATATGTTCTCTAGTTCATAAGCACGATCTTCTTCTTTGATGGGTTCTGTGTATCTACGAACTTCGTCAGGATCAAGAGGTGCAATGACCCTAAGGCCATCACCTTCAAATGTCATTCTTATTTTATTTAAGTCAATGAAAATATATTTGTTGAAATCCCAATCAATTCCTAACATAGCAGGATAAGGACAAATATAGTCAACTATCTCAATCACCTCGAAGTCCGAAAACACCCTTAACCCATCGATGTCCACAGGGACATGTTCCAGTAACCCAAAGGGGCTTACTGCCTGATGATTAGCCATCCTAAGCAATATAGGGGAGTAAATCAACTTAGGTTATCCCATCAGTGCCCATGTCTTCTTCGTCATAACATTGACTTCTGATCCCAAGTCCAGGACCACATAATCTATGTCATAATATCCAATCTGAGCATTAAGGTGTAGTTCCTTATTTTTCCTTCTCTTTCTAGATACTTGATGTACTTCTCTATTCAGCAGAGGGTATACCCTCCCTATCTCATATTGTCTGATCAAATTTTGTAGTTCTTGTACAAATATTTCATCCTTAATAAAATCAATGCAAGTACATAAGAATTCCATAAGCTTGCTTACCTCTTTTCCTTCCCCGGCTAAGCAGACTGATCAAATGCCAAAGGAATTCCACATTCTCTCACTTCTGGTTGTGTCTTTGACGAAGAAGCCTGATCTCTTCCAAATTCTCTTCTTGCCTCTTCAAATGTCTTCTTTTCTTTCCTTGGATCAAACACTTGTGTCTTCTCTACAACTCTTTTGACCCTTGATTCTTCTGTAGTCTTTCTTGGGGTCACTCTGTCTTCACCTGTAACAATGCATCCTCTAGTGATAACAATGAATCTGGGATGCTCTCCTCGAGGTTTTGTTGAGATCAATTGTACTTCCTGGTTTCCTCCTCGTCTCTCCCAGAGTTTCGCTAACAATGCTGGACAATATTCAATAAAATGTTCAAATGAATTGCAGTAACTGCAAGTGGTACAAGGGTTCTAAAAGTCCCTTGACAAGTGTCCTGGCTGGGTGTAGTTATAACAAATGATCTTACCTCAACCTCAACCCATGCCTCCTCCTCGTCCTCTTCCTCTGAATCCACCATGAGGGTTGAAGTTTCCTCTTCGTGGAGAATTAAACTGCGTAGCATTTCTTTCCTACTGTACTTCACCTTGAATCCTATATGTATCTCTTGATATTTCATGAAAGAGGTCATAATCCCTACAGTCCTTCTCATCATGCCCCAAATATTTACAGAATGTGTAGTAAAGGTTTGTAGGTGTCTGGACATATTTTTTCATGTAATAGCATTCACCAGGACGATGTCTATTTCTACATACCTCACACCAGGGTAGAGTAACCTGCTTCAAAGGGCTCAGAGCTCCAGAGGCCAAGTACTCATGAAATAAGGGACAATTATCCTTATCATGGCCCTATGATTTGCATCTGATACACCAGATGTCTTCTCTTTTATATTTTTCCTTGTCTTTCTTCATATCTTCGACCTGCAGAGATAAGCTAGTTAGCCGACTCAAAATTTGAATCATACCTATGCTAGATTCTCCCATAGGGGCTGATTCTAGTTTCACGATGATATACAATGATTCATCCTATGAAGCAACCTTCTATTGCATCAGAGGAACTCTGATGTATGGTAATATGGAAGCAATGAACCATTCCTTGTTTTTCTCATTTGGGATCTGAAAACTCAAACAACCTGTCAAGGTCTTAAACCTCTGATCAAACTCCCAAATAGGTTCATCTAATCTCTGCTTGATTTATTTCAGTTCTGTAATGCACTGTGACTCCGACTTGGGTTTATTTAATTCAACACTCAACGCAGTCTTGATATCGTTCAACGGTTTAGGATGTACAACTCCTTTAACAAACTTCATGTACCAACTTAGTGCGCAGTCTCTTAAGGTAGTACTAAACTGAGCTCTCTTAACAACTTCGTCATTGACTTGATTAATACTCCATACAAATTCACATAAGAACTAGTGCTAATCAGGATCTTCAAATCCATCTCCTCTAAAGATAGGTAGCCTCATTTCATATTCCATAGATCTTCCTAGGGTGCTTAACTGAGTATGTGCTGAAATGATGGTAACAATACTTTGAGTGCTCTGATAACTCTAGCTACTCTGGTTACTCAACGTTGCTAAAACAATAGGAGGAGTAATAGTACTTACTTCGAAGGTTGGTGTAGTTCCTAAAGATTCTGATTCTTCTCGGTGAGGTTCTTCAGTATTCCCTTTCTCTACCCTAATGGACTCTAAATTTTCCTCGTTCAATAAATATTCTTCTTCTCCATTATAGAACCCTTCATCTTGTGTCAGTGGTTCATGGCTCTTCTCAAACAGGTTCACCATAGGAACCTCTCTGAAGGTTCTCTCTCTGCGCATATGTGCAACCTCTATGTCCCTGTTGCTGTCTGAATTCTTGAACATTAGATTTTCGATTTGACCAAATACTGTATCTTCAAGATGTTCTTCTCATGCAATAGCATATTGATCTTCAACTTCAAAAAGTGTAAATTTTTTTTTCTTGGTCCCTTAAAGAAATATCTCTCTGCTTGGCTATATGACTCTACTCTGTCAATAGAAAACTCGGTAATGTACCCTCCAATGGTGCTATCAAACCAATGATCTACTACTCTTGACACAACGTTATCAACTCTCTTGACCTTCTTGATCAACGATGACGTCCAAATCGCAGGTGGTCTAGATCTGATCTCAAACTAGGTATCTACTAATCTGGCTAACCACTCGTATAGCTCCTTATGAATTCCTCCAAAGAAAATCTTGTTTATATCGGTAAAGATATACCTTCCCAACCGATCCTCTGTACTAAGAATAGGGTTCTTATTCTGAGCCTCAATGAAGTCCTTATATTGTTCTTCTATTCACTTCTGAATCTTTGTCTTCGATGGAAACCACCTTGATATTCCCTCAAGAAGATACCAGTCCTGGAAACAAAACCATTTGTTGGCACAAGGGCATACCCATGGTTCAACTCTAACAACACACCAACAAGACCTAACTACTGGCCCTTTCAGAAACACCTACGGAGCAGATGCAGTCTCACCTGAAGTAGCAATAGGGGTTTGCAGGACACATGTGTCTATAACTAGAGGAAATGCAAGTGGATCCAAAAGAACAACACACAAAGATCTAGTTATTCTTTACCAAGCTTGAGTCTACTTTGCATAGTTATATCTCAGATCTAGAACACTAATGCAATAACATAATAACATAAGGTAACACATAACAACAAGATATACGTGGTTCACCCTCTGCCTAGGGATACATCCACATAACTATGTTTCTTGATATATTATATGAAAACATACAGTTCTATCTGTGCACTTAGCTTGCAGATCTCTCTCTCCTTCTCCCCCCTACTCGCGTACCCAGCTATAGGGTTGATCTTCGCACCCAAATGAAGATCTTACAATACAAGAATATTCTCACAACACAATACTCTCCTCACACACAACAATAATCACTCAACTTCAACAATACAAATCCTCTTTGAACTTAGAACGACCCGATCCCAGGCCCTCTAGACCTTTATTTATACCTTACATGACAGATGTCTAGGTGTGAAAACCCTAGATCCCAAAACCCTAGGTCAAATTGACCCACATTTTTAGGGCTTCTCCAACTTGTCTTTCCTTCTTTTTCGCGAGGTGCTCCAAAGCATCCATTGGTGTCTTTTTCCTCTTGCTGAGTTGTCCACGATCCATCTTCCTTGCTGATCTCTCTTCCTTGATCTTCTCATTCAATGACTCGTTTTCTCTTACTTCGCTCCTTATTTTCTTCTTCTTTGACCACTTCGACCTAATCTCAGTCAATGTGCCTTCCGCACAGTTCATACTTCACCTTTATGAATCTTCACTTTCTTTCATAACCAAGGGCCAACATTTCCTGATAGAGGAAATGCCCATGGCTGTTATGGGAGATCATTATCATAATCATCATCATATTGATCATATATAGGCAAATCGGTATAATCTACAACATCGTCTAACAAGGAAAAACTTGGGACATCAATCTGTTCCTCAACAAACTAATTTGCAAGATCATCTTCTTGACCATATTCAAATGAATATATGAAACAATCAACTTTATGCTCATCATGGGGTGGATTAAAAACTGCATAAGTACCTTCCCTTTCAATAAGTGGGATATGATCCTCTGCAAAATCATTTTCATTCAAAACTTCAAAAGGACTTTTTATATCATCAATCTTATGCTCAAGATTCCAGTCAAATGTTCTCTGTTCACATTCATATTTATGTCCTAGAACACCCAATTTTCCACTTTGAATTTGTTCACATGCTAGGATATTGTGTTGAATCTACTGAGAATCACTGAACATTTGCTGTAAGGTCATATGTTTCCTTTCCATCAAGAGGAAAGACAAATCTAGCTGGAGAGTAGTGGCATACTAGAGCATGGCAACAACTTCAGTGGGTTGAATTTCTTTGGGCAGATCATAATAATTACCAGAAAACGTTCTACTGAATGCAAAAATGGTCTCAATGATTTTCCCTTTAAAGGCGTAGAATTATGTAAGTTGCAGGTCTAGATATTTCTTCTTACCCCAGAACTTCGAAAAAACACCCTTCAATTCTTCCCATGAGCCAATTTTCCCTGGTTTCATATGTTTGAACCATTCTTTGGTATATCCTTTCAAGGATTTAGAGAAATCCCTCATACAAACATCATCGTGATCAATCTCAAACAAATATATAAAATTCTCAAAACCTCGGATGTATTTTTCGGCTGTGATGGTACCCTGTTCCCCGTCAAACACAGGTAGGTACTTATAGTACTTTGGAGGGAAATCATGAATGATGTGGGGTAATTTCAAGGGTTTGTATCTGTGCTATATATTGGAGGGTGTTGAACCAAGTACAGGGGATGAAATATCAACCTTGTGCTCATGAATTTTATCAACTTGCTTGTAGTTATCATATGGTTTAGGTGGGAGATTTTGATCAAGGTCAACAATAAACTAAGGGGATATTTGTGTAATATTAAGAGGAGGATATGCAACTTCAGGATTATCATGATCATTTTTTTCATGCAGTAGGTGAAGACAAATTTGTCTAGCATGTTCAAGCAAGTACCAGAAGAAACTTATAACAAACAATAAAATGCCTTGGAAAAATTCCCATTTTAGGTACTAGTTTTCTTCCATAATGATTTTTCATACCACTGTCAAGGATGTCATCTTCAGATAATGGAGTCGCCAATGATGTTCTGGAAGCTGGATTCTGCATTAAGAGTGGAGTTGCCAGTGAAAATTTAAATTTATGGATTCTTCTAACAGTGGAATCACCTTCAATATGATTTTTTAATGTGTGGAGTCGCCAGATCAGGAATATAACCAATATGTGCCTAAGTGTCTGCTTCTCTTAGACCTTAGAACTCAACCATGTCATTCTTTCCTAGGAATTTTTTTTCAATTTCTTCCTCGGCAACGACGCCAGAATGTTAGCACTCTGTAAATTGTTTCTGGCTGAATAAAAAAATGACATAGGTAACTGTTTCAACCTACTTTAGAGCTGAGCATTAGCCTGCTCATCTCATAGAGGGCTCTCTCATGTCGCCTGCTATTTCTTTGGAAATTAGTGGCTAGATTTCAGATTATTTTGTGGGTTTTTAGAAAGTTGCTGACACAGAAAGGGAGGGACACTCAGGGCTATGGAGTCAAAAGTAAATAAACAATAGAAGGACATTAGAACTATCCAGAGGAGAAAGGATAAATGAGGCAATGATTCTAATTTGTAAGTTGAAATTTTCAGGGTGAAAGAGGAAAATGAGAAACAATTAACCGCATCAGAGCATTATTAAAACGAATTCTGATTTAGCTAAGAAGAATATCACATAGTCTAAATTGCTTGAGTTGAGAGCATCATAAGATGAATTATGGACTTATAACTCTCCAATTTAAACATAAGAAAAATGAAAATGGAAATTTAAAGCATGAGGAATACATACTATGCGAGAAAACACAACTCATACCACAACCGTTAGAATCTTTTCATAAAAAGTTCAAATTCTTTTGCATTATATATTCAATTTGGCTCCAGGAATTTACAAAGTCCTCCTGCTACGAGGGAAGGCCCATATTCATTCAATCCTCTTTTCATTTATATTTGGAATAATATATATATATAGGTAGATTACATTCGGGATTCAAAATGAATCAAATTCTCTACAGTTCTAAAAATAGACATCAATTACAAAAAATGAGTAACGTGTAACGAATGTACTCCTATTTTATAGGGAGCGTTATAAACAAAAATGACAATTTGAGATTTTCACTTTGAATGCCACATGTCTACATCATTACAAAATTCTCTAAAGCATACTAAATTTAGCTTGAAAACTATTTCAGATTAGCAATTTCTTCCTTTAAGGTGTCAAGCCAAGCAGGTTGATTTTCTTCAACACTTTCAACCACCTCATCTTTTACCTCTGTCTTTTGAAGGTTGCTTTGCTTCCTTTTGACAGCTCATGTATGGTGCTCTTTTGCATATCCGTTGATGATTAAATCCTTCATGGTGGAATTCAATCTGACCCCTTTATCTGCTCATGGCTCTCCTGCAGGCTTTATACGAAATTTCGTTGCTAAGATTCAAGCAACCAGTTTCTCTTTCTTCTTCAATGATGAATTTGTCATATTCGTTGAAAATCCTGGTTCAATGAAGGATACTCGGTCTTCTTTGTCCATGTTTCCCGTTTTGACAGAAAACATAATTTTATCTCCCTTAATTGTACAAAAATTAGGAAGCCGATCCAGTTTGTAATTACCCCATTTACGAATGAAACATTGATTTCCCAAAACAGAGTAATGCCATCCATATTTTGAAGGACAATAGTCATCGAATTCTAATCATGAGTTACTGACAAATTGCTTATAGGTACAACAGTTTGTCATGTTTGGCCAATCCATTCTGAATGATGAGCTTTTGAATTTGTCATCTAGCGGTGCTCACATGACATCTCATGGACGAAAAGTACTCAAACAAGTGGGTTGAAGTGATTTGACCGACCGTCCCTTTCCCCATGCAATCCTTGGATTTGACATACATCAAATGGCTTTCCAACATGTGACATCGGGGTGAACTTGGGTGGTTTCAGGATTACCGTCTCTTCCCCCTGATATGCATCTGGTGGCGCCACATACCTTCGGAACAAAACCATAGTATTTTCACTGGCCCGCCTCTTGGATGTTAACCAATGTGCTATTTCCTTTCCTGATGCATCCTTCGACCATTGATTCGACAATGATCAAGATAACGATCCATCGGGCCCCATATACTTTACCACTCTGCTATATTTAGTCGTGTCCACCGGATACAACCTCATCTACCAATCTGTCGCTCCTCTATACTAACTTAGCCTCCTGCTAATTTCTGAGGCTGGGTTTCCAACAAAGATTTTTTTACAGTGATAACATAGGGGATTTGGGGAAGTAACATTGGTGACTGTCAACGTGTGATTTTATTCAGGTGGTGAAGATTTAGAGGGGGTATCACAACTGTGGTGCGATGGTGTGCTTGTCATAAACAAAATGTCTAGATACTCTGGGTTGTAAACTGTGGTTGGGGGTAAGATTTCCTGAGGGAAATGAACCGGGGGATTTGGAGGATTTGGGGGAAAATCCTCATATAGTCTATCGATGAACCATGGAGGGGTGGTAAGTGACTCAGGTTCAGGGGAGGTGATGTGATCAGTATCTGGAGAAGGAATAAGGGGAATCACCTGTATCACAAGAAGTGAGGTGGTTAGCGGATTTTGAATAAGGGTCATTTGACGACGCCTGTATTCAATGATCGAAGGGCACTGGTATGTGAAGTGATCAAGTGAGTCACAAAGAGAGCAAGGGCACCTCATCTATTCATTGACTAAGGTCGTGACATAATGGATGTCAGTGACTTGGGTACTTGATGACGTGGGTGGAGAGGGGTCTTGCTGAAAGCTTTGGCGTACTGCCGTTAGTGTCTGTCGAAACTGAGGTCACACAGGGTAATGATGAGTGTAGTGGCCATACTCTGAACAGATGACACATGCAAATTTGGGTCGCATCCCTTTACTTCCTATAGTAGGGGACGCGGTGGTGGTACTAGGTGTGCTTGGTGAAGCAACGAGTGATGTGGTTTCTTGAGGGAGTTGGATCAAATTGTGTAACTCAAGGAGAGAGGGAAATATATTTGTGGGGTGTCCCTCTCTCTCACAAAGTGCACAAGGAGGTTGAACTTGGGGAGGAAGTGGAGCAGTGGGATCTCTCTTCTTCCGTATGCCCCCAGCCATTGTGGTAATGCTGGCAAGTGGGGGTGAGGGAGGGGTGGTCGTAGTTAGGACTAGAATCTACATCGAGATTCCCTTTGTTTGGGGAGGGAGGGATGGTTGAGGAACCATAGTGGGTGGGTGTAGATACCATAGCAGAATGGAGAGCACCATGTTGGTAAGGGTAAGCGTTGTGGCTACCTGGAAATATTGTACTCCCGGTGGGGGGTAAAAGAAGGGAATTTGAGTAATGGCTTGGGGGATTGTCTCCCAAACTAGGATTTGACCCTGGGGGAGGGTGAAATTGGGGATAAGTGGTGTCGTAGGGTTATCAGGGGATTCCTGAGGTAGGATTTTTTCCACTAGTGGGATGTCAGGGAGTGGAGAGGCCTCTGTGGGTAGAATGGTATCTCCAGTTTCATTTCTATTGGAAGATATGACACACACTTGTGCTGAGGGGTGGATGAGTGGTGGTGCTTCGTGGTATGCCCCCAACAAATATGGGTCTTTGAAAATTATGGGGCCCATATCCATGAGTGGATATGCATCGAAAATAGTGAGGACAAGAGGTAAGATGCTATCGATGTTGGAGGAGTGGTGTTGGCCGTTGACCAAGTTTTGAGGATCCTTGGTCATGTTTGACATATTTTTGGGACTTCGACAGGCTGTCAAAGGCAAAGCACAAGATGAAGCGAAGATCACAGGATCTCGACCACTCTTTAAATATTTTTGGGTTTTTGGGTTATGTAACGGGTATGGGGATGTCAGCCCATGGGTTTACCCATGTCAAGGCCTGATTTTGTAATGTACAAATAGAAATCTAGGCGATGTAGGAAATAGTTTGATCTATGTGATCAAAGAGTAGTAAGTTGTGCTAAGTGCAAGTAATAGTTGTAAGTGCTTCATGCATACTATGTGAGACTTGTAGAACTAAGTGCAAGTGATTGTAAGAGACTGTGGAAGGATTTATGCTATAACTCAAGGAAGGAGGATCTAGCGAGGTGCGCAGATCTCCTGTCCTTTGTAGAGTTGATTTTGAGGATTTTTGCATGTAAGAAGATTGAAAGAAGCTAATAAAGAAGAAAAATATTTGGTGGACATAGCCCCAGGGTGGGGGTGAACCATGTATATCCTATGTTGTGAAATCTTTGTGCTTTTGGTTGTTCTTTTGTTTATGTGATTCAATGATTAGTGTGATGTTAGATGATAGATGAATTTGATATGATAGTTTAGTGCTAAATAATGTGAATGAATGCTATATCTGACCTATGTGGATGTGCTTAGTGCTTACTAGATCTGGTTGGATACCGTGATGCTATGTAATTAGGGTTTTGTCTACGAAGTAGATACTGGTTTAATACTGATGAACTATAATTTCTAAGTTCTTTGATAAGGTGTTATAATCACAGATCTATGTCCCAGCTAAGGTTGCAGACATCTGAGTCCTGCAACCACCCCTACCTCTACCTCAGGTGAGACTTCATCTGCTTTGCAGGTGTTGCCGAAAGGGCCGATAGTTAGGGTTTTGTTGGTGCGCTCTTGAGTGTTGAACCCTGGGTCTGCCCCTGTGCCAACAAATGGTTTCATTGCCGGGACCTAAAACTTTGATTGCTGGGAACCGAGGAAGAAGAATCTTTGTGCGCAGATATGTTGCCCTAGTGCACATTACTCTACTTGGATTGTGAATCTCTGTGCTAAGAAAAGAAGTCCGACCTGAAGAAAAGAGAAATAAATCTCTGTGAATAGATCTGCCACTTGACTTGCGAAGCTCCATGCTAAGGAATGAGGCAGATATGAAGAAAATAGGTAATATCTGAACGCTTTGTGCTCTAATAGAGGTAAGAATAGTGAAATTTTTTAGATCTAGAAGCTTTGTGCTCTGCCGAAAGAAAGATAAGTAGAAATTTTTGTTTCAATAATATGGATCTAGGTATGTTTGATAAAATTTTTCCTAGCCTGAAAACTAGGGCACAACTAGAAGAAAGAAAATTTGATATGAGTAGATATGATAAGAATAGAGTGAAAGATATGTTATTCCTATGCATAGAAAGAATGTTTGGACTAATAAATGGATGCAATATCCTAGAAATATTTTTTTGCAGGTTAACTATTGTGATCCTAGTGCGTAGTACATGAAAGGTTGGGGATCATTTAAGAGAAAGAGAGGATTAACTCTTTGTTACATTTGCAGAAGAATGAGAGTTGTTGATAAGGACTGCCCTGGTAGAAGACCTGGTTGTCGTTGTTGTAAATCTATGGATCATGAAGTTTTGGATTGCCCTAGAATGATTGCTAAGCTTGAAAGAATGAATATGGAACAAGTAGACCCTGATAAAGGTCAAGAAATTGAGACCATGGAAGAACCTAAGAAGGAATCATAGACTATACTATTACAGATGAAATAAACCCTGAATGACCATAGAGATACTAATCTATCAGAGATCTTAAAAGAGAAAGAGAAAAGAGAAGTAAGAATAGGAGACTTCGACATTGACTGTATTATGGATGAGGAAACACAAGTGAATATTATGACAGAAAGAACTTGGGAAATTTTAGGAAAGCCTACTATGATTCCTTCATTAGGAGGAATAAGATTATTTAGAGGAAAACTGATAACCCTATGTGGAAGACTTACCCATATATCTATGAATTCTCATGGAACTTTGATAGAAGAAGATTTTGAGGTTGTTAAATTTATTGAGAACAACACCCCATTTTTTATGTTACTAGGAAAACCTTGGATCAGAAAGGATTGGGCCAGAAGGAAAGCATAAGAAGTCTTAGAGCAGAAGAAGCAAGAATTGAAATATTTCATGACTAGGAGGATCGAACACTTGATTGAAGAACAAGATAATATATTGAAGCTATTTAGAACCATGGATGTCGAAGTTGGAAGAACAAAGGAAAAATCACAAGAGACTGAGACACTTGCCCAAAATAGATAAGAAGTATTTCCCCTGAATCCTAGGAAAGAATCTCAACAATGTGAAGTTACTATGCCAAGAGCATATAAGAATCAGAATGGAAAGAGGAATACCGAGAAAAATCTCATTGGAATGAAGGCTAGAAAAATAATTAAGAAGAGAGAAAAGATCGAAAAATTACAGAACGTTCCAGAGGGAACTTTGCAGAAGGAAAATTTGCAAAACTGGAACTTCGTCAGGATATCAGAACAATGCTACATGGCACTTCGCCATGGCGAAGTGATATAGACATTGGAAATAGTATAACCATTAGACTGATGCCCCAAACAGGTAGAACATAATTTGTAGTCATAAGGCTCACCATCATACCATTGGGACCATGCTGTAACAAACATAACTAAATTAAAGAAGGTCTCTTGTCCATTGGAAAGATCCGTTACATTGCTGTCTACTTATTCTGTCGACTGTTGCACTGAGAACACTTTTGAGAATTGTATCAAAGATAACTCATTGCTACTACACTATGATTAGTAAGATCGACACCAGTTCTATTGTTTTGCGCACTCATTCATCCATCTGATCTAAGCGTGTATGTCATATGAGATCAACATCACGAAGAAAATCATCGAAGAAGTTCTCATCGATCTCATGGACGAGAAAGTAATGTCTCCAAGTATTCAAGCGTCCTTGACAAGAGGATTTCAAGCCTCTCTGTCAACCGCTTGCGGATCCGAGCCATCCCGAGTCATCACAGAAAAGAGAACCAAGCACATAGATGACCTAGCCAATGTGAAGCTAATTTCGACCATCTTACCCGACTATATCTCGCCCCTGGCCGATGTGGTGAGTCGTGATAGTGTGCCAAGAGATTTTGACTACACGATGGTTACTGCATACCTCCCGAAGGGGATACATGTAGTTAGAGCACAACAGGAAAATATCACAATGTTGAAGTTAAACGAATTCAACCTAGGAGACCGCAAGAACCATAGTATGCATTCCTGATATAAATACTTGACCAGGATGAAGGAGAAGAACTCGAAAATAATCCCCCAGCCATGGACCATGAACCTCGCGTATTCGACCCTATTGAACGTAATGAATATCCCACACTTCAGAAGGCACTAGGAGGTTAACACCTGTGTTAAGCTCTTGCTCGCATGTTACCATGGTGGCTACTTATGGCTAGACCGACGTATCACATTCGATCTGATGCTGATCCATATGATCACCGGATTGAGTATGCAAGGACTTGACCCATAGGAATTTTACCTAGGGAAAGCCATAGATCACGCGTTAGCACAGAAGATCAATGACAGCTATGGCGATGTTGAGAAGGGGACACGAGGCTACAAGTTAGCTTCCATCTAGAATGGCGCAGTGCGCCTAGCATGCCAATTAATTGTAGGAAATTTAGTAAGGAAGAACATACCCACACAGGTCACAGGGTTTGTCCTTGACCTTGCAGGGAAATGTGTAGAAGGCCTACAGATGAACTGGGCGAAGTACCTAGTCAACTAGCTGGAGTTAGACTATCGTGAAGCTCAGGATCAGGGCTACGAGTTCCACTTCAGCTGGCTCCTGATCCTCATAGCGTTTATTGCTTGGGAGATGCCGGAAGGTGTGACCTTCTTGGACATTGAGCCATTCGAGCCACTTGCTATGAAGTTCACCACACTCTGGTACTCGAGCAATATGGGAAAATAGTGGTAGTCGAACGCAGTTTTTCACATGTATTATCTCCAACTAAATAGGGCTATCGAAGCCGAACCTCGCATGACTCTGAACACCCTACAACGGTTCCAACCCCTCATGAAGTTCAACGCAGATCGACACTTCATCTATATCACTGCACGAGTAGATGAGCATAAGGAGGAGCTTTAGTCATACTACAATCTCACAAAAGAGGACCTCGAGGAGATAACTAAGGACTGGTCAGCATAACTCCTTATCCCCACTAATCCTGTAGAGATGTCTGACCCCAAAATTGATAGCTCGGAGGCCACTCATAAAGAACATGACACACCTAGAACTAGCAGAAGGAAGAAGACCGAAGAAGTCCAAGACTTAAGTAGTGCATCAGAAAAGACTGCTTCAGTATCACCTGGCTGAGGGGGTGATGACGAAGTAGAAGAGATAAATGGCAAAGCAGATGAGTAGAAGCAAGGTGAAGTAAAACCGCCTAGAGATGAGGCTGATCCCTTGAAGAAGAGGAAGGTTTTTCCCATGAAACCCTCTTCCCATAAGAAATCCAGATCCACCTTAACTAAGATGCAGACTATGCTCACTGTCGATGATTTTGACTTCATCATCGCAGCTGTGAACGCCGGCTTGCAGGAAATCTTGCAGAAACAAGAAGCCAAGCAGGAAGAGATGTATGACAGAATCAAAGTTGAACTCTGAGGGGTACAACAGGCCCTTCAGTCCAGTTGCATAGTGTCTACTGTGCCCCTGTTGTCGGAAGAACCGGAGTTGGGAGATGAGCCAACCCAATTTTGCAGACCAGTTGATGCGACCGAAGCTCACCTTCGTCGCACACAGGAAGAAACAAAACAATCCACCCAGGCCTTGAAGCAAGTGAAAGAAGTAGTCATAGAACAACGTCAAGTTGCAGAGTAGGAGAAGGTTGCTCTCCAGACAAATTTTGAAGAGGAGAAAGCACATATTCAACAAGAAAAAGAATAGTTTCTTGCAGAGCAACTCGAAGTGAAAGAAGTAGTCAACAGAGCACTTCGCTCTATGATAGGTTTAGTGGCAAAGGTAGAAGACCGAGTCGAACATCAAGTAGAACAAATCATGGAATCTATCCAAAAAATACAACAATGAATAACAGACTTAGAGCTTTGAACAGTACCCGACACTCCACAGGAGGCGAGGGATCAAAGAGAAGCAACTGCTCGAAGCACAGTTGAGAGAATAAAGGCCCTTGCCATGGAATGTAAGCAACTAAGTGATCACAGTGACCAAAATTATGAGCGACTCACTGAGAATTTGGAATCGAAGGCATTGGAGTCACAGCTCCAGGAGGCGAAGCAACAAGCAAAAAAAATACAGGCACAGTTGAAGCCCCTATCAGCTATTGAAAAGATGAACCGATCCTAAGAGAAGCACACAACTAAAAAATAGGTCCACACCATTTAGAGCAGAGTTATGGAAGTGACTTAGAGGCTCCAACCTATATAGGACTAGGCTTTCCAACTGTTCTTAGAGATCGAAGACCGAGGAGCAGAATTGGCGCAAGTCATCACTACAACTGAACAACGCTTAGAGGGACCTATCAATGAAGTAGTCATCCAAGAGTTTGTTGGACAGGAGACCATGGCACAAAAAAAAGTCTAAGAAGCTCAAGCCAAGATCGAGGCTTTTGAGGCAGAATTACCCAAATCAGAGTGGCTTAGGATGAGTCACATGTGAGTGTTGGGGGCCTATTGGCCCTTGACCAAGTTTTGAGGATCCTTGGTCATGTTTGACCTATTTTTGGGACTTCAACAGGCTGTCGAAGGTGGAGCGCAAGACGAAGTGGAGATCGCGGGATCTCGACTCCTCTTGAGGGATTTTTGGGTTTTTGGGTTATGTAATGGGTATGGGGATGTCAGCCCATGGGTTTACCCATGTCGAGGCCCGATTTTGTAATGTATACATAGAAAGCTAGGCGATGTAGGAAATAGTTCGATCTATATGATCGAAGAGTAGTAAGTTGTACTAAGTGCAAGTAATAGTTGTAAGTGCTTTTTGCATACTGTGTGAGACTTGCAGAGCTAAGTGCAAGTGATTGTAAGAGACTGTGGAAGGCTTTGTGTTATAACTCGAGGAAGGAGGATCTAGCAAGGTGCGCAGATCTCCTGTCCTCTGCGGAATTGATTTTGAGGCTTTGTGCATGTAAGAAGATTGAAAGAAGCTAATAAAAGAGATGAATAGTTGGTGGACGTAACCCCAGGGTGGGGGTGAACCACATATATCCTATGTTGTGAAAGCTTTGTGATTTTGGTTGTTCTTTTGTTTATGTGATTCAATGCTTAGTGCGATGTCAGATGATATATGAATCTGATATGATAGTTTAGTGCTGAATAATGTGAATGAATTCTAGATATGACCTATGTGGATGTGCTTAGTGCTTACTAGATCTGGTTGGATACTGCGTTGCTCTATAAATAGGGGTTTTTATGAGAAGTAGATATTGGTTTAATACCGATGAACTATAATTTCTAAGTTCTGTGATAAGGTGTTATAATCACATATTTGTGTCCCAACTAAGGTTTCAGACATCTGAGTCATGCAACCACCCCTGGCTCTACCTCGGGTGAGACTTCATCTACTTCGCAGGTGTTGCTGAAAGGGCCGATAGTTAGGGTTTTTTTGGTGTGCTCTTGAGCATTGAACCCTGAGTATTCCCCTATGCCAACAAGTGGTTAGTCTCATAATGTGAAACTTGGTTGATGGTGATGATTTTCCAATTGTGGGGGAACATCATCGTTCGAAATATAGAAGATGCCACTGCCTTCATAGCATACATGTAGCTACATCCAAACAAGATGTTGTAGTCAAGCGGGGCATCGATAAACTCAATGTCAATAAGGATGGTTTTTCCCCCGAGTTCAACGGGGATATTTTGAAAGAGCCCTTCAGTAGAAGATGGTCGTCCTTCATAAGCTCTCAAAATGATGGAAGATGGGATGAGTGTTAGGCTCCAATCTACTAATGTAAATTAGAGTGAAAATGATTGTCAATTCGGTGTTTGTAAGACTTAGAGGCACATCCAAAATATATGGATTTAGAGATAACTTTTATTCTTTAATGGGAATAAACCAAAACCTATTCTAAGGGCTGAATATGGAAGAGATGCTAAGATTCTGTTCAGAAGTCCTATTCATAGATCTCATGACAGTAATCAACAATTGTTTTCCTAAAGAGTATCAACAGTAAGCATTCAAGAGATGTTCGAACTAGTTCTAAGACTTATCAAATGCTAGAAGGACAAAACTCTTATTCAAGAGATGCATTCATTTTCTTCTTTCATTCATTAGCAACTATCATCAATTTAAATCAAAAGTACTGAAAGTGTAAATAACTCAAAAAGCATTCATGATTATCTTAATGCTTGAAGGCAAACCACACATTGAATTATTATTCAAGAAATCATTCACAATATGAGTAAGGATTTGAAACATTAAGCATATGAATTAGCTATGGAATTCATCTAACTACAACAATATATGAATAAAACTCATCTATAGCAAGATCTAATCTAAAACATGTATCAAAGATTACTTGAAAAGAACATAAAGAAAGAGTGTACTAGTTTGGCAAAGGGGGCCCTCCAATGCTTCACTTGTACACTTTAGTTGTCTCAGCTAAGAAAGAGCTCCAACATAATTCACATCATCATATCATAGGCATTATCAAGAACAAAACGCAGAACTGATCTCAAGATTGCAAATTCCAAAGTTTCTTCATTCACATTCAAGGTTGTCATACTAGTCTATGCTTTAGAGTATTTATACAAGAGTTTTAAAAC
>ML776748.1:801670-839966 GCA_009831015.1 Picea engelmannii | reverse complement strand
AATCCATAGTCTGGTTCTCCCACAGTGAGGATGATGAGTTTATTACAAAAAATGACAAGTATTTAAAGACCTCCCACAGGGTAAAACATCCTTGTGGGAGTTATCAAAACTGTTTACACAAATCTGGGAAAATATCCCAAGTCCCTATTTCTAACTCAAACTAACAACTTAAAAATAAAAACTACATCACACAAATATCTCCTATATTGTCACAACATGCCCAAATTGATCATTGCAATTCATATGTACCTGAACAAGGACAAGAATAGACAATATTAGAGGATATTTTGTAGATAAAATTGATAAAAATCTAATTTTAAAGACTAGCTACAGAATCTTGCGATTTTGTAGCTGGTCTAAATTGGACACATAATCGTATTAAAACCAATTCAACACTCAAAGAATTAAATTCAAACTATTAAACAAGTATCTAATTGCTATTTGAAAACCAACGAATCATTCAAATCAAAATTGTTATGCTAATTTTGAGAGCAAACAAGATTATGATCAATCGAATGATCACAGAGATGCATGTACTCTGTTCCATTTGTTATCACAAATTCGGGTAAACAAAATCGTATTGGATAACTCGACAGCAATGAAATTGTTTTCATAACCAATTGAAATCAACACAAATAGTTGCTTCAGCTATCAACAAGATCACTGTTGTATCCAAACGAAACCAACAGGATCATTTTGAAATTGATAGAGCTATATTAAACGAATACAAACGATCATGCTAATCATGGCACGCAATAATCACTTGCAAATCAAATCAAATAGGAACGAATCAAAATGGTTTGAGGCTGGAAGAATAGTTATGAATTAACATTTTTTCCATGATTTTAGCAAATAGATCTTCAATACAGGCCAAATGAGAATATCGATTGAATACAAAACAGAGTCGTTTTTTCCAAATCGAAGTCGAACAGAGTTGTTTTCCTGATTTAAAATATTACATCATATTTATTAAACCAATCATTAATAATGACGCATAACATATTTAAAGTATCATAACAATTCAAGCCCACGAAATTGTTCCAAAATCAAACCATAAAAACTAAATCAGAGCCGATATAATCCAACCACAACGAAATCATACCAAATCAAAACATAGTCGTACTCTGATTTTAGCACAAAAATATCTTATATAGGTCATATGCAATCAAAATCTAAACGAGAACAAACTTCATTGATCACATTAATTCAAACTAACAGAATCATTCAAAATGAATCAAACCCAATGAAAACCAATCAATTGCTTCTACTTAGATGGGCGCGGCAAAATCGCGTACCAAAATCATAACCACATTTGATTTTAGAAAAATGAATCTACTGTACAGGATCCACACATAACCGTTTTTGATAATCAAACCATGACAAAATTATTTTGAATAATAAACAAAACTCAAAAACCAATTCATATATTAACCCAAGCAATTCATAAAACGAATTTGATATTGAAATTCATACCTAGATAATCAGTAGACAACTTGGTCATGATAGTTTGGAATTGATGAAGGCTGTTGCCTATTCAACATTCCTAAAAATGATCGAACCAGTGGTTTTCTGCTTCTTGTCATTAGCTTGAAGCCTGTCCCTTTCTCTCGACAACACCGTAACTTGGTTCTCTAAAGATTTAATCTTTGACTGTAACAAGGGAATGTCGGTATAGTAGCACTCAAGCCACACATTACATTGGTTGCATGATGTATGTTCGGGCTTCGAAATAACAGTCGAGGTTTTGTTCACATCACCGAGGGTTTCATTATGGAGCTTGATTCCTGGGTAATTAGGATTGTTCTTTAGGCATGGGGGCAAATTATAAACATAGTCATAGGGTGGCTCGGAGCATAGGCCTTGGGAATAAGGGTACTCTCCAGCTAAGAAGCGCTCGATATCAGAGTCCGAGTCCTCGGTCAAAATTATGGGCTTTTGATCAGCGTTTGGCTTAGGCTTATTCTGGGCAAGTCTCGATATCAATCGAGCATTTTTTTTACCCTTGTTGTTGACAGTAGGGTTACCCTTGGCCTTCTTACTCACAGGCTTCTTGACAGCCTCATCCTTGTCTGTTATAATGTCGGGTAGGTCGATGTCAGGGCCAATAGAGGGTTTGGGAGAGGGTAGAAGGGCATGAAAAGGCACGGGTGGCCCGACCTTAGTCTCACTGACCACAAACTTGTCGATTTGGACAGACTCTGAATCAACAAAGCCATTTCGAGAGAGAAAGGCTTGCCAATTATCGCCGTGGAGGTTTAAATGGTGAACGACGATGAGTCTAATCAAGCCATGGTGAAACAAGCTGCTATCGGCCTTCTCGCGTTTGAACCTCTTAGCCATTTTGTAAAGGCTACGTAGGAAGTAAAATGGCATGTTCAAAGGATAGCCCATGGAATTCATTAACAGTCGAAGGTGATAAAGAAAAACCAATCCATACCGACCCTCACAGGTCACAAATTGTTTAACCATTATGAAAATATCGTGTCACCTGGGTTTAAGTGTGGAAATAGGCATACATTTGTCACAGGATGTGACCTTTCATGATATGAATAGCAAAGGCCATGGCACCTCGTCAACTTTGGAGTTATTAAACCATCGCTGGCCTGTGGCTGCTAATCCTGTGGCAGAGCTTATGAATTCTTCATTCAGCGCAAGCTGAATATCACCTACTTTATCCCTACACCCATCAAAGGTAAGGGTGAATTGATATGAAACCAACAAATTGAAAGCCTCGAAACTCTGTACAAACGTGAGCCATCCATTATCCTCTAAATCCTTACGAGCGTTATCAAACAGTAACAGAGCTTGACTACGGTTCGACTCTATTCGCACCACCGGTGCCATCGAGAGGAGCACACGGTGAGCAGGGTGCAGGGGTTAGGGTTTGAACATAGTAAACACAGGGGTAGAATGCTCACAGGCTTACCCGAAAACACCAGGAGTGACCCAGGATAGGGGGAAATCATTTATGACAGAACGTGCGAAGGTGGTGGAGCTATTTTGGCCCATGCACAACAATCATATCCATAGTACAACCATCGACGCTTAAAACTATTCAAATGACTATGCATATGTGTTAACAACTATGCCATTTCAATCAACCAATGGATATATGGTAAGTGGATTAAAAATTTGCGCGAACCATAGTTTTAGTTTCAAAACCAAAGCAATAAACGAAATTATACCATGGGTTTGACCATATGAACTATGTGTTGTAAAAAACGATTTATATCAAGGGTTTTGCCACAACACAAATGTGTTTTTCTTTTTTAAAAGCCAATGTGCCAAGTGAATCGATCAAAGAACATACAAATCAAACCATTAACGCATCACAAACTCGATTAAAAGAATATCACCCCAATCTTGTAAAATGAAGTCATATTTAACAAATAAAAATTCCAAATGAATAAGGACCTTGGAGTCTTGTCAAATGTATAGTGATAAGTATATTGGAAACGAAATGGGCATATCAACAAGAATGATTACAACAATTCAGTGACGATTTTAATGTGACTTCGAAAACCAAGTTTTCACGCTTGCAGTCATGAAAACAAGAAGAAAGGTAAGTGTGAAAATGGCGCAAAAATAAAAGTGTCTTTTTATTTGAGAATTGCGACGAAAATCAAGGTTTGCAAAACACTGGTGTAGGCAGCTTATAAGGACAATAGAAAAATGTGAATTGGCTGCCAACACAACTGCACATTTGCAGAATAATTTCTTCTTCGTTAGTGAGGAGGATATTATGATCCACCAGATTCCCAGGGTTTTTATACTGTCCCATCTGTGGGGGGACAACATACATCTCCTATTGGGTATTCATCACACCTTGGTGTGGAATAGGGTTTTGTAACACAACTGAGGGTGGTTGTTGCAAATATTTTTGTGGGGCCTGCTGAGGGGCAGGCAACACCGGAGGACATGGTGTGTTCATGGAATATTTCATCCATTTTAAGTCAACAATTTGGGGGCAATGGTGAGTATAATGACCATGCTCACTGCAAAGAGCACAAGGGAAGTTCGTACAAAGGTTTTTGTTGTTGTTCCTCCCTTGGCATTTGTTTTTATTGTCCCCTTGATAATTTTGGTTACCCTAGTTTTGGTTTCCCCCAGCAGGTTGGTTTTGTTGGGGGTTATTTCCACCTGATCCTGGGTTATTATTGTTTCAGTTTTTTTCTTTCTTCTTGGTAGTATTCGGTTGATGGGTCAGATTTTCCATATTCATTTGTTCAAAATTTTTAAATTTTTAAATGGGAGAGGGATGAACAAAGTTAACCCCAACGTGTGGTTGTCCTTATGGAAGAGAAATTGGTTGTGGAGGACCAGGAAATGGAAAACACATATTATTTTGTGGCAATGACCCGTAGGGTGCATATGAAGGTGTAGCATTTTCACTAGTGCCCATGTTATAAGCTAAGGTAGAGGGGGTACTTGAACTCGGTTGAGAGGCCGGGATAATCATGGGTGCCAGCAAGGGTCCACTCATGGGTGGAGGGGGGCTACATGATATGGTTGTTGGTAAGGGGGAGGAGGGTAGTAAGATGGACCTCCATACATCGGAGGATATTGGTGTGTACCATACATGGGTGGTGGTTGTATGTATGGATTATGGTGTGTTGTGGTACCGATTAATCCATCCTCCATGTGAGACATCCCAGGTTTTTCTTGGCCGAATGGTATAGGTCTCGGGGCATCAGGTAGTACTGTGTATAAGTAACATGACTGAGCATAAATGAGGTCATACTTTTGAGCCTTATTGATGGCTTCCTCTTTAGTTTAGGGGAAGGTGGAGGCCACATCTTTGGCAAGGATAGAGATGAGTGATTTGAGAAACCAATTAAGGCATTGTTCTTTGGTGGTTTCTGCTTTGCATAAACTACGTCGTCGATGCCATTCGTGAATGTGGTTGGAGATATGCGTGGATGAGGTTTGTTTACACTCAAAGAGAATTTCTAGACCATTGTCATGGCGCACTGGTAGTTGAAAGAAGGTCAAAAATGTTTTGGCCAAGGATTCAAAAGTCACATGGGACTCTGATTTTTCATCCATATACCATTTGGATGATGGACCTATGAGTGTGCACTGAAATAACCTTAAACGGATAGAGTCATCCATGATGTTGTTTGAAGAGAACCATAAGTGGAAGGTCAAGACACGGTTGGAAGGATATTCTCCAATCTTTACTTCAAAATTGGGAATGTCTGAAGGTAGTTTGGTAGGCATAGCGGGCCATGTGGGGTCATGCAATATAGGGTCATTCGTGAGCTTACTCAGATCAGGTATGTTGAGGGAGGTCAAATATGGCATGTGGGGTGGCGGTGGAGGATTAGGTCCATCCATGGTGTGAGCAGGTTGCGTACCTGATCCTTGAGGGGGGTTTGGTGGGTTTGTACTTCTCCCTTGAAAATAAGTTTGTCTCCCACCTCCTTATGAAGGAGAGCTAGTGGATGGTTGGTTTTGAGAATTGGACCCAAGTAAAGTGGAACCAAGAAAAGGTGATCCCAAAATAGTAGCACTCACAGGGGTGTGAGATGGTTGAGCCAGTGAGTTGGTGAGACTAGGAACTCCTCCTAAGATAGGAGGGAGATTTTGCAAACGTCTGGAGTGACAGGGATTCTTTATGTCCCCTATGATGTCTAAATAGCAAAGTGAATGTGTGTAAATGGTGATGAGAGCAATAAATGAACAAGAGACTTGTATAATTTGGACCTTCACAATATATCTCATAATCACATGTAGTCAAATGAGAATCCTACATAAATCAATTGTAAAAGCATACATGTGGGTAGGTGAATTTTGTCCGCGTGGGAGAACAAAGAAAACAAATGCTCGTGTCCTAAAAAAGACGTAACATCCTTCCTCTCAAATAAAACTGGACCTTCCAATAGCACTCAACAGTGGGGTCTGAAGCCACCGAAAGAGGAACCAGTGAAGGATGAAACAATTAGTTATAATGAGGGGTAGAGGGTGCATATCCCATAAGAGCTGGCGATATTTCCCGATAGCCACACAAAATCTGATCAAGCTACAATTGCAACCCACAATTTCCACTTGGGTAGATGTCCTAAATTGTTCACTAGGTACCTCGGTCAAAGTGCGACATTTAGATTTTTGGCCTCAGAAATGGGTCACGGGCTGGATCCCTTCCAAGAGTTGGGTGACTCAAGGGGGGACACACAGAACAATCGAACCTCGGCCTTTGACCCTTCATGGGTATCTCCCTGCCTTATGGTGTTAGGAACACTTAACTTAGAGGATTTTTAAAGTTCCCTATTTGTCAAATTCTAATGTTTGAAGATGTGAGAACCAAATAACAGGGGGTTATTTGGATGCCTACTCCTGAGATCCTACCTAGACTAAAAAATTTCTTTTGGCACCTCCCGTGGAGGAAAACTTAGTGAGTTTTTAGAAAAAAATTAGATGTGGTTGGTTGAGAGATTGGGGGTGTGAACCAATCTCATTGGAATTAAGTGGGTGTGGATAATTTCTTCAATAAATAGTGGGACGTTTCAGAATCCCTTTGGAGGAAACTTACTTCAACCTCCACAATTCGAGATGAAATTATGTGAGTGAGGAGTGACTTTGTGTGTGAGAAAGTGAATAAAATGTGCCAAATTTTAAATAAGTTAGGTGTCAATTTGTAGCATGTGGACTTCCTTTGGTCCTTACAAATCTTGATTACCTATCTTGCTAGATGCCATTGGTACAAACTTGCAAATTTCAAAGTCCCTAAAGAAATAACATGTGGACATATGGGTCCTTACCAATCCTTTAAACTCCCTAATGTGATTTAATCTAAGAAATATTTTGAACAACTATCCTAGATTGCAAGCATGTGGGCATGTATGGGCCCGTTACTATAATCTTTAAACTCCCCTAGTGATGTAAACTAAGAAAGTAGCTTCAAAAACTATCCTAACTTTACAACATGTGGGCATGTATGGGCCCTTACAAATTTAAGATGTTTTGAAAAGAAACTAAGAGGAGCCTTAGGGGGGCTTTGTCCTCTCCTAAATATTTTGTTAAGGGAGATGAAATCTTCCCTCAATCACTTTTTTGATTCTCAAGATCGGTCTATGGTGTGAGAGTAGAGCATACTTAATGATTGAAGTTTGATTTCTAGTCTCAATGCAAGTGTTTATATATGTGATAGTAAATGATCTCAACTTAACTTTTACAATCAAAACAATCCATCCATGTGGAAACTCAAAGAAAAAGAGGAGAAATATGGTTCTTTTTATCCCCTAAGTACCTATGTTTTGACTAACCCTTCAAGTGGAGAGAGAATCTAAGTGTGGTGAATTTACAAAATTGCATAAAAGCAAGATTTTGAAGGCTAGGGGCCTTCAAAACATCACAAAAACTCTTATAATTTCAAGACTCTAGATAGATGCGCGGGTTACAATTTAGACAGAGGCGCAGTGGGCACACAATGCACAGATAACCAAAGACCTTTTAGCGCACTGTGCACAGAGAAATGAAGTGTTGTTGGCGCACAATGCTCGAAATGCGCGTCTGTGGGCCGAAATATCGGTGCACATTCTGATACGCGTCGGGGGTGGGGGGGTGGGGGGGAGAATTTTAAGAGGAATTCTTCTCCTTCAGCTCCAAAATCAGCTCTTTGCAGGTAAGGCTAGGATGGTTATGATCCCTGCAAGGAAAATGGGTCAAAAATAAGTGATCAAACAACCCAAATGGGGAGGAAATTGATACCTTATCCCCAGTATGGTCGCCAATATGTTGTGTTATTTTCGTCACTTGAATGAGAAAAAGAAGGGCACTTGCAAGTCTAGTTGGGCCTTTTTAGGTGATTTATATGTACTAAAAAAGACACTAAACTACCCTCAATTAAATTGTCAACCTGGGGTAAGTAAACTTAGAGTTGTAGAAAAATATATGCCAAAGGTAAAAAGGTTGGTAGGAGTGTAGACTAACTAAGGAAAGCAACTATCTAGGGCTAATCTACTCAAGCAAACCTATCTAATGAACAAACCCTACTAAGCAAATTGAAACTAGGTAACCTAAGTACTTTTGGGCCAAGGACTGATGGATAGTTCCTAAGAAAGCGAATGAAAACTCTATGTAAAGAAAACTAGTTCATGACAATAATCAAAGGTAAACTACTAAGCATACTAAGCAAATGATGAAAGCAAACTACCTTTAACTTGCCAACCTACATTCAATGAGAAACTACCCTATGAAAGCAAATAAATAAGCAAGTAAGCAAAAGCACCTATCTAACCTATTAAAGCAAATAGACAAGTAGGAAAAAACACCTAACTAACCTATTCAAGCAAATAGACAAGCAAGAAAAAGCACCTAACTAACCTATTAAAGCAAATAGACAAGCAAGCAAATTAATAAAGCAAAAGGCAAGTAAGCAAAGACTTCTCATTGAACAACTACCTAGCCTAAGAGGCAAGTGAACTAAATGCCTAATGAAAAACTATTTCTCTTGCATGAAAGGAAGTTTAAATGCTCAATGCAATGCATGAATGGAAATCTGTTCTATTGAAAGCAAGAAAGACTATCAACTAAACTTATGAAAACAAGAAACTATCTCTTCTAATCTATGAAAGCAAGAAACTATCTTTAATCTATGAAACACTCAAATGTAATGCTGGTGGTTGTGTGACTGCCTTCAGTGGTGACATATGATATCTCGATGACACTTGACAACAAAGGACAATTCTAATGGTATAAGCTCAATACTAATTTCAATGGCAAAATGAAAGGTATGAAGTAAACAGTCTAATGAAAACTTAGCCATGATAAAAGTAATGTTAAATACCTTTCATATTCATGTAAAAACCATCAACATCACAATGAGATCATCATTATCTAACTAAGGAATTTAATTTCATTTTAATCTATGAAAAAAAATTGCGTGAAATAAAATTACACTATGTCTATTCTAGCCATTCAAACTAACATAAATAAATAATTAAAAGCAAAAATTTAAAGCATGATATTAAAAAGTAAATTGACAATCTAATTTAACCAACAACTAATTAAATGAAATCTATATAAACTGAAGTAAGCAAGCTATGACTAGAAACTAGAACTAATTCTATCTATCCATCAAAGATCCCTGTCAAATGAAACCCAAATAGAACTCTGTTTTATTCTAAAAACAACTCTGTTTTAAACTTGACTGTAAGAAAATAAATAAAAGTGTAATTTGATATCTAGATGCATATGGAGTTAGTGTAGAGACTTGCAAGTCTATTCCTAGCCTACAAAACTAATTCATTCTAACATAATCCATCACACTAACCTGCAAAATAACAATAAACAATTAAATCACAGCTAGCTAATTAAAACATAAAACATGCATGTACAGGAAATAAAAGACAATTTAAATTATGAAACGTAGAAACAACACACAGATCACCACCAGACTGCCGGTGGCCCCCCCAGCAAGTCGTGGCTACCCTCTACAAGCACACCACGAACTTCAACATGCCGAATTCACCATGAAAGTCAAAAACGCAGTTCTGGCACTATTCTGGCAATGTAAAAAATGAAAAATAGAATATAATGAGTTTATCTCCAATCTAATCGCTATTCTACTTGCCTAACAATATGATGATCATCCTGGTAGTATTTATAAGCTTACAACCCAGGTGGTCAACCACAGGAGGGTCAAACCACCTCTAAATTCGGCAAATTACATTAAATTCATCAATAACTAACAAAATGAAGGAACCCAATAAGCTCCCTCTTTGAACAAATGAAATCGAGTTGTCTTGATCTTAGTAGTTGGAGGGGGCGATGAAAAACAAAACCCATGTGCTCAATTTTTCCACCACTGGACGCCAATTCCATAACCGCCAACTTGCCTTGCATTTTTATGCAATACTGGGTGCTAGAATGAGTGCCAGATCGAGTACTGGAACAAGTTGTGGATCAAGTGCCAGAACAAGTGTCAGACCAAGAAACATGGTGCGTTTTTCCTTGTAACAGCAAAAAAACATGAATTAACTCTTGGAAACCATAAAATATGATAAATTAAACTTGATTGAATCACAAAACACGAATTATACGTACCTCATGCTGATTGTATCATTTTACCATAAAATTATTCAAAAAGATCCTTTGAAAGATAAAAAACGCATATATACATATGGAAAATAATGTATAATAATGTCATGAAGAAGATCATATCTCGGGCTCAACATGCCTACTAGACAAGACAGAGGTTAGTGTATGAATCAAACAATTCAATCACATGAAATAAACAAACAACTAAGCTAGAAACAACTAAAGAAATGACTAAAGAAATAAAACTAAAATGTATGAGGAAATTAGAACCAAAATCAATCAAACAAATGACCAATAATCATGCCACCAATGGATAACTATATTAGTGGGAAAACACCATAGAGAAAGGAGGACGCATGGATCCCCTCTTCCTCCTTGGGAGGGATCTTGAGTCCCCTATGCGAGAGATCTTCTTACAATGATAAAATAGAAAGAAAATGGTGAAGAAATCCAATCCTATTCCCTCAAGAGGTGAGGTGAATAGCTTATTGAGATGATGCTAGTATGCTCCAAGAAGAAAATAGGTTTTTTGAAGGAGAATAGAGGCAACATAACAATACAATGAGATTCTTAAATTCTTAGTGCACCCATGGCCTCCTTTCATAGCATGTCTTTGAGGCAATACTCAAACGGTTCTTCATGTGGACAAGGGGCCCTTTAGGGCACACTTAAGTCTTTGACCAACCCCCCACTCGGATTCAGCTCTGATCTGAGGGTCAAATCAAGTTGGGAGCTGGTCCAAAAGTGGGTGAAGGGCCAACAAGAACCATAAATGCATTGTTCACAGGAGTGCACAAATTTTCTCGTACACATTCACGCATATGGAACATTGTGCATTCTATGAGATTCTTTGGCTCGCACACTGTGCACGCGCTTCCTTTAGTGTTTTAGCACATGTCAATTTTTTGACCAATTGTATAGTTTTTGCCTCTTGGAAATGCTTTTTTGGTGTTGCAGGTGAACTAATAGGTGTTTGGAGATGCTGTATTCTTGTAACCATTTTCATGCGATGTTGCGGATGAAATTTCAGTGATAACATGGATTATTTTCAATGTAGATTGATACCTATTTTTATAGGAAAACTCAACCAAATGCAAGTAATCTTCCCACTTAGATGGATTATCCATCACATACATTCTTAACATGTCCTCAATCACTTGTTTGACTCTCTCTGTCTGCCCATCTAATTGTGGATGGTATGTTGTGATAAAGTTCATATTTGTTCCAAATCCATTGAATAATCCCCTCCAAAAGTTTGAAGTGAAATTTGTATCTCTATCTGATACAATTTCCTTAGGTATGTCATGCAACCTAGCAATCTCCCTCATGTAAATTTATGCAATATTAGTTGTTGTATGTGTCATTTTTACAGGGACAAAATGAGAATCTTTTTTCTATTTATCAACCACTACGATTATTGAATCATGTTTCTTTGTTTTCCTGGGCAATTTAGTTATAAAATCAATGGTTACCACTTCCCATTTCTTCTCTGGAATTGGTAATGGATGTAACAAACCCCCTAGGTGTCTATGCTCATCTTCCACTCTCTGGCATTCCATACATATGACGATGTAATTACCAACATCTTTCTTCATTCTTGGCCAAAAGAATTGGCTTCTTACTGCTGCAATTGTTTTCTACTAATTGAGATGTTCGACATATGGGACATTATGAATTTATTTTAATACCAAATTCCTAAGTTCTCTGGAACTAGGAACACAAATTCTATTTTTATGCATAAGTAATCCATCTTCCTTCATCTTATATTCTCTAATTTTTGTTGTACATTTTCTTTTACCCGCAAGTAATGTTGATCTGTAACAATGGCATCTAAAATTATTCTATTCAAATATGACTGATGCATACTACTTGTTGTAGCATGCATGAGATGTATTCTTCTACTAAGTGCATCAACAACTTTATTTTATTTTCCTTTGATATGCTTGATGTCAAAATCGTAGTCACCTAAAAATTCCAGCCATCTTGTCTACCTGGCATTCAAACTTGGTTGTTCAAAAAGATATTTCAAATCACTATGGTATGTTCTTAATTCAAATCTCTTTCCCAAGAGATAATGCCTCCACATATTCAATGCGTGAACGATGACAACAAGTTCCAACTCATGTGTGGCATATTTCCTCTCATGTTCTTTAATATTTTTGGACTCATAAAAAATTCCATGTCCATTTTGAGTGAGGACTCCACCAAGTCCTTCCTTGCATGCATCTGTACATACCACACAATTTTCATTTGGGCCAACAATTTTTAAAATAGGTGCACTAGTAAGTAATTCTTTCAACAAATTAAATTTCTCTTGACACTCAACTATCCATTTGAATTTAATTCCCTTCTTTTGCAAAGAAGTGATGGGATGAGAAATCTTAGAGAAACCCTCTATAAATCTTATGTAGTAACCAACTAATCCCATAAAATATCTGACTTCTGAATCATTCCTGGGTGTTGGCCATCATCTAATGGATTCAATCTTCTATGGATCCACTACTATACCTTGTTCTAAAATAATGTGTCCTGAGTAATGTATCTATTCTTAGTAAAAATAACACTTACTAATCTTGGTGTACAACTGATGTTCCCTAAAAGCTTGCAACACCAACCTCAAGTGATGTTCATGCTCTTCTTCTGACTTATAATAGATAAGTATGTCATTCACGAATACAATGAAAAACTTATCAAGATGATTTCTGAATATGACATTCATTAAGCACGTAAAGACAATTGGTGCATTGGTAAGCCCAAATGGCACCACTACAAATTCATAATGTCCATATCTGGTTCCAAAGGTTTCCTTATTGATGTCTTCTTCCTTGATTCTTACATGGTGGTATCCTGATCTCAAGTCTATTTTTGAAAACATCTTTGGCCCTCTTAGCTGATCAAAGAGGTCATTAATTCTGGGTAGAGGGTACTTGTTTTTCATAGTGGCTTTATTCAATTGTCTAAAGTCAATACACAACCTTAATGTTCCATCCTTATTTTTGACAAAGAGTATTGGTGCTCCCCAAGGTGAAACACTTGGACGTATGTACCCTTTCTTTATAAATTCTACTAGTTGCATTTGTAATTCCTTTAATTATGGTGTACTTATTATATAAGGTGTTTTTGGTACTGAGGAAGCTCCTAGTACTAAATCAATAGAGAAATCTATTTCCCTCTTTGGTGGAAACCCCAATATTTCTTGGAATACATCTTCAAACTCTTGCAATACTGAAAAATATTCAAGGATTGGCCCTTTTTTCTTTCCTGGATCCTCCTCATGGGCTGCATACAATTGAAATACTTTCCTGAAAAATCTCTTCAGTTGTAAGGATGAAATATCCCTTATAGAAATGGGTCTTGGAATTCCTTTCACAATGCTATGTTTTCCTTCTTCATCAAGGCATGTAAATGTCTTATTATGAAAGTCTAGGAAAACATGATACTTTTCCATCCAATCCATTCCAATTAGAATATCCTAATATCCGAATGGGATGATATTCATGTCAACAATTGTACCTACTCCATTCAGATTTATTGTGCAACTTTTAACAGCGTCATTGATCCTTCTTTTGGTTCCAGTGGCTAGCTGAACCAAACATGAATTCTCAAGCTTACTTTTCTCCAAATGTAATCTATCCACTATTTTAGGATCAACGTAACAATGAATTTCTCCTGAATCAATTAAGATAGAAACATGATGATTAATAATCTTACCTTCCACCTCGATCTTATTGGATTGGTACTCTTCTTGTAGATCTTCTAGGGATGCATATATTCTGCCCATATATTCTACTTTTGTAGCCACTTGGATTTTGTGCATGGTATTCACTTTATCTTTTATGCGAGGGAAATCCTTGTACATGTGATCTTCTTTTCATCCCCAACATTGGATTGGTGGTCTTTCCCCTTTTCCCAAGTATTATTCTCTCTTGGATTTATCCTTAGCAAACTGATCCTGGTGATTTTTGTTTGGGATATTTCTATTTAAAGGAGGTTTGAATCCTTTCCTTCTCTGATCAGAATTATCTTTCTTCTTATCCTTCTAAGATTTTTGCAAAGAATCTCTTCCCTTTCCTTTCTCATATAGGTACTTATCCTTCTTGGTGGTTTATGTCAAAGTTCTAAGTTCATCATATTGAATATTCTCTTTATAGAATGAAGGCAGTCCACTCAAAAACCTCTATATTTTCACTTTATCATCCTTTTATAAAACCCACATAATTTAGCAATACCAAGAACTTCTTTTCATACTCTGTCATGTTCATGGTTCCTAGCCTGAGTTTAAAGAAATCCCACATTTTCTTGTCATAGAATTTCTCTGAAAGGTACTCCTTCTAAAAATATCTTTTGAATTGTTTCCAAGTGATCCTACTCTCATTAATGTGTTCAACTTGCTTCAATTGATCCCACCACATAGCATTTTTTCCATGCAAATGGTATGTGGAAATTACTCCTTCAAGATTACGTGAATAGTTGTGCAATTGAAAATACTTCCTGATTCCGAGAAACCATGCTTCAACATCATCTTCCCTTTCTCTTTCACCATCAAAGGATAGTGTCTTAAGATTCCTTAAATCTCCTTCTAACTTGTCCAATTCATGTCTTCTTATTTGGTGTCTAATAGGAGACACCTATGGACTACTTACAAAGTCTTCATATGCATAAAGTTTCCTTGTTAAGTGAGGAGGTGAGTGCTGCCTATGAGTCCTACTAGCACTTCTAGAATAACTAGTTCGTATATAGTTATCTCTTCTTTCATGTTGTTTTCCTCCTTCCCCATGTATTGATCCCAATCCCTTCTTTACCTGTCTATGTAGTTGATTTATGCTTCACATTACTTGAGCATTTGTTTGGTTCTGTTCTTTTATTAATCTCTTATTGTCTGATTTATAACTCTGTACTTCTATTTTCAAGATTCTCACATTCTCTATTAATGTCTCTTGTTCCCCTCTATCCTTGTGTCCATTTGATTATGTCTCTGCATTTCCAAAACTGATGTTTTGACCCTGGGTTGCTTTATCATGACTGGAGTCTCCTCCCCCTTCCTCAATTTCTCATATATGCATTTTTTTATTGTTTATATCCTTTAATTTTGAAAAAGAGTGTGCATGTGACATAACATTTGTTAGCCAAAACAAAATCATAATCATGTATAATCATTTCTAGAAAGGATTATAAAAGAATTATATATATAAATTTTCTCTAAGGCCATCAATGATTTTATTCTGAATTGATTGTGAGTTGTGTTGCTCCAAACAATTTATTGGGTGCATAACTAAATTCCTCTCTTTGAGAGATTTCCATCGACTATTTTCTTGCTTAATTTTGAGCTCGGGGAAAGATGTTATGGACTTATGAAAATCCTTAGGTCATTATTCATTAAATTCCACTTTAATGTCATGTGGAATCCACGTGGCACTCAGTCACTTGTGTCATATGACATGGTGCTGACGTAGACATTAACATTTCATCTACCACCTGGTCCCTCAGTACCCCAATCAACGTTTCAAAATACTTCAAATCCTTTATTTATGGTCATAATCTTCTTCGTCAGAGTGCATCCACTCTAGGCTTCACTGCCCAGTCTGAAAGAACTAGTCCGACGACACCCTTTTGGTAGATCTAATGGTCCTCGGAGTTGGGGAACCAATGAATCTGATTGTTTTGGAGTCTCCACTTGCACACTGGTTACTCTACACTCTCAACACCCATTCTCCATGCTACACATGGGGCCCATGAGATCTACAGTTGATGTCGTATCTTCCCTCCTGTCATTCTACGGTTCATATTTCTTCTCAGATCCCTTTCCATTGAAGTATCCTAACTCCCGTTTCGCTAACCACTCCAACTATACTCCCTACAACAGATCCAATGATTCCTAATATCATTCTCCAATGGTCAGGATTCAGTCGGAGTTCAAAAATGATCAATAGTTAAGGTCCATCCCTTTAACTCTTCTTACTCAGCCCTGTAGGATATATATATATGACTAACGCTACCTCACACCCACTCACTGATCAATGACATATATTGTTCCTCATAGTTCCTTCCGTCAGAGTGCATCCCCCTCCAAGACTGCAACTGACTCTAACCAACACCCCTTCGATGAATGATTGAGATCTATCATCCTACAGATCTGAGAGTTAAGCCTTAAAGCAAAGGCCTAAGGGACTCCATGCCCAACTGGGACCACTCCTGTCCCATCGACCAACCAACTTTCAACACATATCATCCTTCGTGTACGTTTATTCCCATGTTGTCATCCTTGTTACCTTGATCACCGAGATGTCACACCACATCACCATGACATCACCATTCTATCTCCTCCTATTCGACCCACTCTAGATCTATGGATGAGATCATGTGCATATTTCCTCATAGATTGAAGATCCTCCTTCTCTCTCAGAGTTCCTCTCATCAGAGTGGCTCCACTTTGGGTATCCAAGATAACTACGAATCTTAGACTCCGACGACACTCACCACACGGGATCCAATGACCCAGATATCTCTGAAGCCACTCTTTGATGGATTAATGACTATCAGAGTCCCTTGTCATCTAAATTTGATACCAATATTTCACTTAGACATCACGATGGAAGTGTCCTCTGACCAATAGTGGAGATTCGTCCATCCTCATATCCAACAATTGTCAATTAAGGGCGACCAACCAAAGTCTTAGGCCCAACAAGGGCCCATTGTCTCACCTAGCACATCCATCAGCTAACACATGGAAATGGGGGGAATATCACCAACTGATAGGTTATAAGATACAAAGGATGATGGGGCATTGACTGGACATACAGACTGGGTGTTTGATGTGGCAATAAAAATTACAAAAGGTGCAACTCCACAGGGTTCCATGACTCTTCGTGCTTCACGCACCTATCACAAAGGTTTGGAATTTGTTTTTAAATTGTTCATTCACCTTTCCCCACATGCATGTGGAATACATATTTATGCAGTCCACAGATTGATGATGGATAACCCACTTAGAAGCTTGATCGATGGTGGTTGTTCATTGGTTTCCTCACTAGGAATACTATTGATTCAGAGGTTCACATCACAAAGGTAAGGCTAGTTGATATTCTAGGGCCACAATGGATCACCTGTGCACTATTTCCATGGTGATATCAACATTGTTACACCTCGACATTGTTCAATAACCAATAATTAATTCAAGAAATAGCACCAGAATTTTTATAACAGGCCCCTTCAGGGCCTCGTGTTGTAAACCTAGGGCTTTGATACGAATATGTGACACACCCAGAGAAACAAACCCCCCAAAAATTATTTTCTTTTAAATATGATTTGCTCCATTCTCTTCTCGAAAACATACCCACTTCCCGGGTATCTCTAAACTCGCCTTCTTGGGATATTTTTCATTTTTGATATCAATTAATTAAATGAAGAAGCACAAAATATACACATGCATTCATCAAGATTCTTGTTAACTATAAAACTAAAATATTAACATGTCATGCATGAAAATAACTAGCAAACAAGATTAGTATAAACACATCATATCTCAGAGATAATAATATTACAGAACGGAAATAAATATATAGCAGAGAAAACCATGACAGAGATAGAGAAATTATATTTATTAAATCAATCACCAACTGTTTGCATACCAAGGACATTCCACCCAAACATAGATGATGTTGTTCGAATTCTCAACAACAGGTCACCCCCGAGCCAAGGCTATGAATCCACAAGGATGGTTCTAGGGTGTCACTCAGGTTCCCAAAACAGGCAACACTCAAGCTCTCATAGGTTTCTCATCCCACAACAATATGAATTACACCATCTCTCTTCTTTCAAGCATGCACAATCCAAGAGAATGGACCCCCTTCTCTGTCATGTAGTCCCTCAGGTTATCCACCTCCTTCCAGGGCTCCAATGCATCTAGCCAAGAAACTCCATGTTGGGATTCTCAGGATTCATAGTTGTGAACAAAACTTAACACTTTCCAATGGATATCAAGAATGCAAGAATTAATTCATTGTTGGAATACAAAAAAAATTACTACATCTAATAAACAATGGCTTCATCCTCAACAATTCACGCCCATGTCCCAATCCAAGAAAAATAATGAATGAGGAATGATAAATGAGAAACAATGGATGAAAGTGTGAAATAATGAATGGAGAAGAACCCCCAACCTGCCCACAAGATGGGTATATATATATTTAAATGAGAAATCAAGAACCACATGGCCTTCCTCCAAGAAGCTCATGCAACCATCTCTCTCCATTAAAATAATTATGGGTAAATAAAAATATAATAAAATGACTTATCCCCTTAAGTCCCCTCTCTCGTGGAATCATAGCCCTCTATATCTCTTGTCCTTGTCCATCTAGAAACCAACATTGTATATTATTATTTATGATGACAAAATCATTACATTTCCTAGGCACTTTGACATATTTCAATTGTTTGGGCGCTCTATCCTTTCATCAAATAAACCAAAATACATTATTTAGTTTGGGGACTCAAAACTGGGGTATTACAGATTATGCATGTCTTTACCTCATGTGAATTCTTCCTACAATGGACATTGTGAAGGTAAAATATATTATGGGGATTATGCCAACCCCCCTCCCTATGAAATTATTCTTTCCACATCCTCTTTTACTACCTCATCCTATAGAACAATCATGTGATTGATTCTTCCCTTTTATGACTAGAGAAGGCATTTTATTTCACCAATAGCAGGAACATGGGAAACCCCGTGATTGAATAATAAATTTCAAAGGTTGGTGTGCCAAAAACTTGTAGAAAAACTTATAATGGAAGAAGCTCCAAAGGAACAACCAAATGAAAATCACTTCAAAGATTGGCCCAAATTCCACGACGCTTGATATCTTTGTTGAAATATTGGTTGTAATTGATGTCAACGAGTAGTGGATTGATTTCAACTGATATGATGGGTGTATTTGGAGAAGTTTCCAAAGTGGTCCCCTTATGGCATAGCTCTAAGCATGGCCCTCATGGGAAGATGCTTTGAAGAAGTCTACAAGAAACCCCTAAGTATGGTTAAGGGTCCTGTAGTTGATCATGGAATTAGGTCATGAAGGACAGAGTAAATGAATGTAACTCACTCATGGATGGATAGTCATGATCATGCCATTTCTAGTGATAGGTGGTATTCCATGTAGTTCCTCATGGTTGAGGAGTTATGGCCTTGTGAAGTTAGAAGCCCCAAAGAATGGTCAAGAAGCCCCTAGTTTGTTACAAGTCTTTAATGAAAGGGTAAAGTGGTTGTAACAAGAAAGTTAATAAGCCCCTAAGTTTAAGGAAAGAGGTTACCCAACAAAAGTATAAATACACCTCAAAGAGTCATTCACAAATACATTCACACACTTATTCATTGATCATATTTCTTGTGAACTAGTGATCTTTTGGCTAAGGTTGCGACAATAATTTACGAGGTTGCAAAGGAAGGAAGAGTGTGGAAGTCTCAAGGTTGCAGAGGAGAGTGATATTTATGAGGAAACCCTAAGTTACATGATCCCAGTGGGTCATGTATAGGGTGTCCCACGAGGACCCCGTGTGTTTCCCAGTAGTTTTCACGCGAGGCCCTGCGTGACATGATGTCTTAGTCCCGCGAGGACAAGACAAGTTTGGGAGAAATGATTGTTACAAGTCCCTGCGGTCAGAAGATAACTTCCAGGTCAACATTTCAGTGTATCAAGTCAACTACAGAAGTAATGGTATGTTCATCTACTTTTTTTGAAGGTAATGTTTGGTTATGATATGGTGTATGCTTGAGGAATATTTGGCATGTTTGGTATTGGCACATGGTTATGGTACAAATTTGTTACATGGTTGAGTGAGGAGCACTCTTGTATTTGGTTTAGTCTATGATATGGTTGTTGTGATTCATATATTTGATATGGTTGTTCATGGTTGAGGGATATCCTTGATGTATGGTGGCATATAGGGACACACATTGGTTCCTTGAGGGACTTCATTGATGATATGGTACAGGTATATACAAGTTGATGGCATATGGTACGGGTTATTCATATGATTGATGCTCTAGTATTTGGTACATGATTTGATATATTCTTGGCTACTCATTATTGATGTTATGGTATCTACACTTGACATATATTTTGGTACATGATTGATACACATATTGGTATACAATTGATGCATGGTATGGTACATATTCTAGTTGATTGATGATGAGATAGTGACAGAGACAATGACAAGTTGACCGTGACAAAGATAGTGACAGTTTGACTGTGGTAGTGCAGTGAAAATGGTAGTGTCAATTGGTCTACACTTATATTTAAGGGAGACAATATGGGGCAAGGATATGTGGTTTTAGCCACCTTCCGGAGAACTCAAGGGGTTGTAGCCTCCTTCTGGTTGGATCCATAAAAATTCAGGGAGTTATAGATTCCTTTAGGTTGGAGCCCGAGAATAGGGGGTTGTAGCCTCCTTCTAGTTGCAGCTGGAAAATTGGGAAGTTGGTGATTCCAATGAATGTATTCTCTTGAAATATAATAAAAACATTCTGTGGTTTTCTCCCATTTGGGTTTCCAAGTAAATTATGGTGTACTGTGCATTTGATGTGATATTTTTCATGTGATAATCCTTATGAGTATACTACTAATGAGATATATTGAGCTAAAGATAAACTGTTGAACTTTGTTGAATTATATACATTGTGGTTAAAAGTAATAAAAGTGATCATATTGATTCACCTCCCCCTCTCAGTATTCCAACAACTGGTATCAGAGAAGGTCCTTCAAGAAGTATTCTAACCACTAGAAGGATATCATGGAATACACTAAGATTGGAGCACCAGTATTTGATGGTCAGAATTATGGATTATAGAGTACAAGGATGAAAACATTTTTACAGGCACAAGGATTTGATGTATGGCGAGCAATAATAGATGGATACAAAGCACCAACCACTCCCCCAACATACAAGGATGGAAAGAAACTCAAAGAAAACAACTCAAAGGCTAAAGGTACTATTCTAAACAGTCTTGTTAATTCAATTTTTGTTAAGGTTATGCATTGTGATTCTGCAAAGGACCTCTAGGATAAGCTTCAAAATATTTATGAAGGAGATTTTAAAGTCAAGGGAAATAAACCCCAAAACTTTATAGCTAAGTTCAAACAATTGAAGATGAAGGAAGACGAAGAAATTGCAACCTACTTTCTACTAGTTAATGAAATAGTGAATACTATTAAAGGTCTGAGAGAAGAGATGAAGGAACCTATTGTTACACGTCAATATTACTCAATTGGATAAGTGTCGCATGTTCCTCTCAAGTGTCGTAAGTGTTGCACGATCTTCTCAACTGTCGCAAGTGTCGCATGTCATTCACAAATGTCACAAACATCAAACAAAGCATACTGCCATGATGACGACACTTAGAATACCTCAGACACTTGATTTGGAGGAGAAAGAATGATCTACTAAAGTCAAGAATCTTTTTCCATCTGAAAGGAGCTCTTAAACAAGGGTTTTGAAGGAGAGCGCTCCCCTATGGCATCCTTAGGAGCGCTGGTGCTCCCCCACAAGCTACTAGGGAGCGTTATAACAACAAACCACCTCTTTAAAGGAGCGTTACCCATCCTTAGAGCACTGGCGCTTCCCTTGAGCCTCCTAGGGAGAGTTATAGCGCCCTGATGCCCCTTTTGAGGGAGCACTATCTAATTTGAGGCAATGGTTGGCCCGTTGAGGAGAATAAGGGGAGGATCTCTCAATTTTAGAAGGCAGTTACATTCGAATTATTGGTTCCATCAAGAGATCCTTGATCTAAGGAGGGGATTCCTCAACTTATTCTAAAGATAACTCAGGAGGTTAAGCTTCTCTTAACCTATATAAGTAGGCTCTATGATGCTGAAAAGGGGGGAAGAATTGCTAGCATGAAACCTATGATCTCATAGGAAACACACAGTCAGCCAAAGGAGAGTGATCAGTGAAGTTGCTATCATCCAGGTTGTGGATCTTTCGAGCAAGGGTTAGACGAAGGGGACTTGACGAAGCTGTCGCATTCGCATCTACGATTGTAAGTACTGCTATCGTTATTCTCATTAATATGACATGCTTGGCTTGTTTCTTTCTAGTTTGTGTTTGATCTTACATAAACTTATCATTGATAGATAGATCTATTTTCAAGCTAATCTCAATAGAGTAGGAAGTGGTCGTACTTTGTTTGTCTACATGACTCATCGAGGAGCTCGACTCAGAGCGTGCAGGGACAAATGTCGATAAAGAGGTACTTCTATTCTCCTTCCTTMCCATGTATTAGTTTGTATATATTTGAAAGGAAGTCAGTGTCCACGTTAAGCACTTTCTGTCTTAGAGTTAGGGTCTAGCTCTTTGAGGCAATCTACCTGTCCGCAGGGAGATTTTCCTACAACAGAAACTGGCGACTCCACTGGGGAGTCCTCAAATCAAAACTTCTTATTTTTGATTTCTCCCCATAGACCTTGTCTTACTCCTTGATTGTTTTCAGACCTGGTTCACCCCCTTTTGATTGATTTCATGAGCTGATTGACTCCCTACCCCATCACACTTAGCTTGATTGTCGAGACTGAACTGTAATTTCTGGATTCTTGATACTTTTAGGTGCTTTCTGAACCTGGTGCCCCTGTCCCTATGTTAACAGAGCGCCAGTGCTCCCTGAGTTCCTTACACAGAGCGCTATAATGCTCCTTGCCCTTGACAACAGAGCGCCAGCCCTCTTTTGTCCAAAAAGCCTTCCAGAATTGTTTTTTTTCAAGGTTTTACCTCTGTGTTTCTCTTGCTGGGTCACCTTGTGAGTCAATTCTTCTTCCTTTCCATCTTTGACATATGTCTTTTTGAAGAAAAAACATCTTGCTGTTTGGATTTTGTAGCCTTCTTCACTATTGTTGTTGAGTTTTTTCTGTCATTTGGAGTTTAAAACCCATGCATTGTCTTTCTCTCCTTTTTGACTGAGCGAAAAACTCTGGTGAAGGTCATCAGAGGCCTACGGATCTTTTCATTTGATTTTAGTTAAGGTCATTGTTCTTCGACATTTATTTTGGTGTGAAGTTCTTGATTTTTCCTTGATTGTTTCTTTTCTTTCGCTTCTTGTTTTGATCACAACGAGAGGGTGTATTGTTTGTACGATTCTTGCTTGTGTTGGTCTAATTTTCATTGATCCAAAAAGATAATTAGCAAGACAAGCATTGTTTTGAATTAATCATTATTCATATACAAACAAAAAAAGAGACATCTTCATGATTGATTTTGCATATTAGAAGGTATTTCAAAAGTTTTAGCATCACATCAGATTTGATTGAAGAAAATTTGTTTGAGGACATTCCTTGTTAGTGCTTGTTAGTGAAAGGAGCTCTCTCTCTCCCTTAGATAGATCTTCATCGAAAAGAAATGACTTCTTATCATCTTTGATGCATTTTTGGGACTGATTCATAATTCCATCTGTTTCACTTCCATGCACGCCTTTTGAGTAAAGAACAACTATAAAATGAACGCTAATTAAAAATTGTCTAGAACTTTTTCTTTTCTAGGATCCTCCACCAACAGTAGACTAGGCTTAGTACTTTGGATTAGGCTGTGAGAATAACTCTCCAAAGTTTCCAAAACAAACATTAGCATCCTGAGTTAGGGAGAGTCAAATCCAATTATCGTATAAGTCTGCCTAGGATCCCCCTCTCGCACAGGGGTTACACATGAGGTCGCATTCGGGTGAGCTACGAAGATTATCACTCCGTGGTTTAACTGATTGTGGTGGTCAGATCACATTATGGGGATCGCTTAAAGGTAAATCCACAATTATTGCGTGGAATCCTTTTAGTTGATTTCGGGCTAGATACCCTGCCCGTACGTTCGGATCAGGCTGTCGACTGTACCCGCCCAGGGGCTAACTGCGAATTGGTAACCTTAGTGGCCATAATCTTTAGGATCTTACATAAGGTGATAGTGAAGGGAAGTCTCATTGTACCTGGAGCATACATTGGTCAAACTCACTCGGGCTCCTTGGAGGGTAAATCCACAATTACTGCGTGGAAGCTTGCACCAAGGCGTAAGTTCGTTAAGTAGGTCGCCATTGTAACTGTTCCACCACATCCCCTCCCCTTCTCGACTTGATCACGCAACGTTGGATTTCATCACCAACTAGTACGGTCATCGAAAGAAGGTCTTGTTTGCTTGGTTGTGATTCTTAGATTCTATTAGCGTATGTTGTTTCTTTTCGGTAGTTGGCCATAGATCTTTTTCATCGACTCTTTTTCACCAACATCGACCCTCCACGTCGTTCGCGGAGGCTACAGGGACTTCCTCCAGAAAATATGGAAGGGAACACCCCTTTACCCCCTCATTCTACGGAGGAATCTCCTCAACAGAGTGAGGTTCAAGATACTACAACTTCCCAAGAAGAAGTTCCCACTCCTCTAGAGAATTTTTGAATTGTTTCAGAATCTCCGGAAGATTTCCGCATTCCGGAGGGGTATGAACGACGTGTCCTCCAACTGAATTTAGTTGGTGAATTTTTCGTCGTCAATCCTTCTAACATTTTGATTGGGTCTCATTCGAACCCTTTGGTCGATGACCCCTTCTGGACCACAGACATTGTTCGAAGTCCACCGTGCATGGTGTGGGATCTTTATGGAGTAGGAGTAGGTGATGACGCACCTATCACCTACACTATACCTTCAAACCATTTTACCGGTACCACCACTTTTTCAGCCACACCATCCGTTGGTCCGAGCACATCATCCGTTGGCCCAAGGTCTACTTTTCCTCTCTAGATGGCCCATTCTACAATAGTCCCTCACATTCCGACTATTCCTACCGGTAATGCGGTGGTTAGCCAAGCTATGATTGGCACACCTATAACACCTAAACCTTCATCATCACTCCCTTTTGGGTATAGAGCACTCAACTTTTTCGCTGTTTCTACTACCCAAGTTATGTCGGGAAGTTCCATACCTATCCAACAACTCGGAGGGACCAGTCTTGGTGGTCTTAACCCGTTCAACACCATCGGTCAGTCATTTGCGTCTGGTTCTCAAATTTTAGGGACTCTACCTCAAGCTGGGGGGCATCCTCCCACCGGAGGATAACTTCCATTTGGGGGGAACCCCCATGCTGGGGGGAAGCTTCAACCGGGAGCCTACCATCAACCATATGGACAAAATGTGTCTGCCACACCTAATCCGTGGAATATCCCTTTTCCAAGAAACCCACAATTCTTGGCAGGACACAATTCTCAAGCTCCACAACAACCCCCTTATGGACAGACGCCAAATCCAACTTATAATCCTCAAAACCCATCCGGTTATCCTCTGCTCGCACATGTTTCTCAAAATACCTCAAATCCTGTGTACCCTGGTCAACACCAACCTCATACAAGAGGGCCCACTAGTTACAATTATCCACATAACCCAGTGTATGGCCCTACTAGTGTCCCCATGCCACACCAACATTACCCACAGGTTAACCGACAACTACGTTTTCTAGCTACCCTGGACCTTCCAGACCTGTCTCGGTTAATGAATGATCCTATTTATCATTCTCCGGTTTGGCCAGCTATTCCAGCTAAACTTCCTTCTGATATCCCAAAATTTGACAGAAAGTCTGGAGAAGACCCAAACAACCACGTGATGACTTTCCATTTGTGGTGTTCATACAAATCCCTCATGGATGATTCTGTATGTTTGCGTCTTTTCCAACGAACGCTTACGAGTTCTGCAGCAAAATGGTATATTGAACTACCATGTGCCTCTTTTCACGATTTCAACTCCCTCGCCATGTCCTTCCTCATGCACTTCCAACTACCCATTCGATACGAGATGAGTACTGAACTATTGACCTCCTTTCGTCATACAACCTCCGTACATATCTCCGATCATATTCATGAATGGAGACGACAACGAAGGTTAATCAAAGCGGTCATTCCTGACCAATTATTAGCGGGATGGTTCACTAAATCATTGTTACCCTAGATTGCTCGTGATGTTGCCATGGGTGGTGTAGTCACCGAGGAAGAAGCTATTTCCCGAGCTCAGTACTTAGACTTGGTCTATTCACAGTCTGGTACTCTGTATGAGTTGATACCGAATGCTACCCATGCCACTAATGATCCATCCAAACCATCGTCTGCCTCGCACGCGGATGGAGTTATTGGCTCCGTCAAAACCCAATCTACTTCCCAGTTGACTGGAACAGCTCAGCAGCCCGCTTCGATGGCTGCTGCCATTCTGACTGCACCCTCTTCTACCCCCCCCCCCAAACTCAGGTCTTTGAGGTGAATGCGGTCCAATCGACCCCTTCACAACAACTTTGGGGCAAGAAGAAAGCGAGAAATAAACCAAAGAAAAACAATAACAACGAACAATCAAAAAATCAACCACAAACCCCTGCTGCCGAAAAACAACCACAACGAAAACCGAAATTCCCATGTCTCATTTGTGGTGACGATCACTACACTCGAGACTTCCCACATCACAATGAAGTGGCCAAGATTTTCAAGGGAAATTCACAACCCACTGTGCTTACTCAGCCTTTTCCACAGCAACAATCTTTGGTTGCCCAAACCCCCACCGCAGGGGGCAGTTCCAACCAACCCCATGATGAGGCCTCGACAAGTGCCCACATTTATATGTTTAACGGGGTTAATCTGACCACTCTCTCTGCAACATATGACATGCCAGTTAAACCTGATAAGCCGAAGACTACTAATGGTTATGTACCAGACCCATTACCATCCTCCGTTAATCCTCCATCTGCTAACCCTCCATCTGGGCCACTTCAGATTGAGAAACCTTTGTTTGACTCCATTTTACGCCCTCCTAAGAGCACCATCCAAAAATCTACCTTCAATCCTAATTCACGGGCTGCCCAAAACTACAACATTGTTGAAGATTTGGCTCAAGCTCCGTGTGCTATGTCCACCTTGGAAGTTCTACAACACTGTCCCAGTCAACGTAGAATTCTCTTAGCTACCATCGATGCTTTTGATCCTGAGTCATCAAATAACCTCACGTTTAATCTGGATGATCATCAACTGCGACTATCCCACCAGCTAGCTTTCCAAATCGATGTTGTTGTTCATAATCAACAAATCCACTGAACTATCTTGGATGAGGGAGCCTCTACCTGTGTCATGTATCTAGCTTGTTGGAAAGGCTTAAAATCACCCGCCCTAACAAATCCCCTACGATGTTACGTGCTTTCGATGGACGAGGTTTTCATCCTCATGGACTATTACAATCCTTAGCCATTCAGTTGGGCAACAAAACTATTACCGTTGATGTCGAGGTGGTTGATGCCCCCCTCGATTACAACCTACTACTTGGAAGAAGTTGGTTCTACGCCATGACTGCCTTCGCCTCGTTGGTGTTTCGATGTGTACAATTCCCCCATCAAGGCAAAATTGTCACCATCGATCAACTTGATTTCTGTACACCTGATGCTCGCGTCCCTGTCACCAACAACATTCCTTTTTTGGGAGACCACCCAGTTACGTATGAAAGCGTTGGTGTTGGCTTATTGAAAGATTCTAGCCTTATGGGTACTTTCTCTACACCACTTCCACCTACCGCGCATCATATTGCCGCCGTCAATATGATTTTGACTATGCCTTATCAATCCTTGGAATCATCTCATCCCTGGATTGTACCTATTCCTCTGGAATTCGATGTTCTCTGTGACACCATGCCACTTAGCCCAGCCGAGGCCGCATACATAGCTATTCAATCTCCCTCTCCCTCTCCAAACAACGCACATTTATTGGCACCTGATGCCTACTCGATGCCCTCATGGTTGGATTCCCTATCATCTGTCGTCGATTACATTTCCCAAATTTTCCCTTCTGACGAATCTATTATGGAAATGCTTAGTATTGACGATCTACCTTGGGATGATAACCATCATCGATCCTCTTTTCTTCTGCCTTTGGAAGAAATTCACCAAGACATACACTTTGTCTTCCCTCCCAATGTAACTGATGCTCCACAATCTCCTATCCTCACACAAGATACTCTCTCTAAGGGGAATATGGGTAACATCTCTACTACAATCGTTATTGACATTTTGATCAAAGAAGGTGTCGTGGAAAACATTAACCTTGGTGCTAATTGCACACTCGAAGAAGTGGTCTCTTACACCGCTTTGTCTAAACAATTCCACGATGTCTTCACATGGAGCTACAAGGAAATGCCAGGGATCGACCCTTCAATCATCGTGCATGAAATCAAGACTTACCCTGATGCGAAACCTATTCGACAAAAGCTTCACCCGGTTCATCCCAAGAAAATCGCAGCTATAAAGGCAGAAGTTGAGAAACTTTTAAAATATGGCTTTGTCTATCCCGTCCCTTTGACAGAATGGGTCTCCAACCTTGTTCTGGTTGCCAAAAAGCAAGGGACCATCCGCGTTTGTGTTGACTATCGAGATATCAACAAATCTTGTCCAAAGGACAACTACCTTACACCCTTCATCAACCAAATCATCGATAATTGTGCAGGGAGCATAATCTTCTCTTTCATGGATGGATTTTCTGGGTATAACTAGATTGAAATCTTACCTGTTGATCAACATAAGACAGCCTTTATCTTCCCATGGGGAACTTTCTCTTATCGAAAGCTACCATTCGGTCTCAAAAATTCTGACACTACATTCCAGTGGGCCATGTCGTACGCTTTCCATGATATCAAGCATATCGTAGAGCCTTACCTCGACGATTTACCTGCCCACTCATCCAATCGATCCGATCACATCGATCACTTACGGGATATTTTTCTTCTATGTTGGTTCTACCGTATCCACTTGAACCTGCATAAGTGCATTTTTGCTGTCGAATCCGGTCGACTCCTCGGTTTCATTGTCTCCAAAGATGGGATCAGGGTGGATCCCTTAAAGATTAAGGCCATTCTAGCCTTACCCCCACCTACCAATTTAACCCAACTCCAAAGTTTGCAAGGTAAAACAAACTTCCTTCGTCATTTCATCTACAACTACACTGAGATCACTAAAGGATTCATGTGGTTACTGCAGAAAAACACCCCTTTCATTTGGGATGACACTGCCCAATAGTCATTTGATGCTCTCAAACGCACCTTGACCCACGCACCTTTGTTGCACCCTCCGGAGTATACAAAGGACTATATCCTTTACTTAGCCACCTCCACTTCCACTATTGCGATGGTGTTAGTTCAGGAGGACCCCAACGATGAAGAACATGTGATTTATTACCTGAGTAAGAGTCTATCTGGACCCGAACTCCGATAGTCACATGTAGAGAAACTGGCTTTGGCAGCCGTCATCGTTGTCCAGAGATTCTGCCATTACTTCTTATTATGTACCACCACGATGATTGCGGACTCCAACCCCATGTACCACGTATTGACACATCAAGTACTTGGGGGAAAATATTCCAAATGGATCGTTATCCTTCAGGAATTTGATCTTGAATTTACAAAGTCCAAAGCCAAAAAATCCCTGGTGTTCGCAGAGCTTATCTGTGCTCTCCCTCATGCCGATGAAGACATCGAACCTAGAGATTCTCTCCCTGATGAATCTCTTTTCCTCATCAATACCTCTGATCCTTGGTATGGAGACATCCTCCTTTAGCTTCAAACCCAACGTTTTCAGCCTAACATTTCTTGCGAAGAGCATCGACGTGTTCGCCACCATTCTCGTCGTTATCTCATTGTCGATGACACCTTGTATTGCTGTGGTATTGACACTATCCTTCGACGATGTCTAGTTCATGAGGAGGCTGAACGCATTCTGAATGATTTTCACCTTGGCGCCTATGGTGTTCACCTTTCTGGGATGGCCACAGCCCAAAAAATCCTACGTGCCGGCTACTTTTGGCCCTCGATTTTCAAAGATTGTATCGAGGCAGTCAAAAAATGCCCACCCTGCCAAGTCTTTAACAAGAAGGCACACACCCACCCTACTACGCTGCACCCCATTATCGCCATCGGCCCCTTCGCCAAGTGGGGTATCGATTTCATGCAGTGTAAGCCTACCTCAGCCGGGGGGCACGGTTATATAATCGTTGTCGTCGACTACTTTACCAAATGGGCTGAGGCTATGCCTACCTTCCTGAACGATGGTCGTACCATAGCTCTGTTTCTTTTCAACCATATCATAACTCATTTTGGTGTACCATGTGCCATCGTCACTAATCACGATGCACACTTCAAGAACCAGATGATGAGTGAACTGCATGTCAAATTGGGTTTTCTCCATGAAAACTCATCCCCTTACTACCCTCAGGCCAACGGACAAGTTGAAGCCATCAACAAAGTCTTGAAAACCATGATTCAACACATGGTAGTGGAAAACAAGACATCGTGGCATCTACAACTCTTTTCCGCTCTCTGGGCTTATTGCACTTCCATGAAAACTGCAACTGGATTTACTCCTTTCCAGTTGGTGTATGGCATTGAAGCTGTTCTACCAATCGAGTGTGAGATTCCATCACTTAAACTCAAAGTAGAACTCCTACCCCATGCTTTTTTTGAAGAAGAACACTTCTTATATCTATCCAAGCTGGATGAAACACGTCGTGATGTTGCTCTCATTAATGAGGCACATCAGAAACGAATTAAGAGTCAATACGACAAATCCGTCCACCCTCAGACTTTTGCAGAAGGGGACTTAGTCCTCGTTTATGACCAAGCCCACAATAAATTGGGGACAGGTAAACTAGAACCTCTGTGGCATGGTCCTTACATCGTGAAGCATGTCCTATACAGAGGCGCCTACGAATTAGTAGATTATGATGGAATTTCCCTAGGAGAGCCCTGAAACGGGCTTTACCTTAAAAAGTACTATGCTTAGATTACCCAGCATGTGTACTTTGTACATTATTGTATTTTAGTTTGGTGTGTATATTTCTTTCGTGTGCTCGAGTCTTTACTATTTCCACTCATGATTGTTCTTGTGTTTTCATGCGCAGATGACGTCTCCCTTTCCTATCTTTTTCGGATGGCGCTAGTCGAAATACCCAGAACATTGCTTCAGCAGCATGGGTTATTTACCAATTTGACAAGGTGGTGAGTTCAAGAGGTATCTGCTTAGGACCAACAACCAACAACATGGCAGAATATCACAGTGTCATCAGACTATTGACCCAAGCTTCCTCCCTAGGTATCTCTCGTATCATTGTTTACTTAGACTCCCAACTTGTGGTCTATCAACTCAACTGCATCTACGCTATCCGTAATCCTATCCTGCTACGTCTCCACCTACAAGTTTGTCGTCTTGAACGAATGTTCAATTACATTGAATATAGACACATTCCAAGAGAACTCAACAGTGTTTCGGATTCGTTAGCTAATTACATCATAGATCAGTATCTCGCCCACATATAAGATTTAAGGAAATCAAAATTGTACATCACATGTAAATTAAAACACATCACATAAATCATCATGTACAAATCATTGGCACTGTAAAAACTTGAAACTGTATATATATATATATGGCGTGACTGAAATGTTTTGATTACATCAAAAAAGTATGTAGAAGAGCAAAATGTTGGGTCTTTAAACCCCTACAACATCGCCTGACAAGGCATACAAAAATATGATCACCAGAGAGACTCTAATCTCTCTGCACTACATTGTGCTGCGCGTAACATATCATTGCACGCACTACGCATCTCATTAGAGAATTGACATTCTCTGGCACTCCCACAGTGTGCCTCTGCAGACGTAAAGGCACTTCTCCCCTCCGTAGAGGAGGAATGCCCATCGTGAGGCCTTGGAGGTTTCTTTCAACCTCCCAGAGACCTATCATAGGTACTCCCGGATCTGCTACAATCGGAGCACCCCCATGACGTCCTGGTATCGGTATATCGGCCAGGCGCACTGCTCCCTTGTATGCATGTTGAAAACAATACATCTTTTAAACACTCTTCTATGTACCTCAAAAAATACATATACATTAAAAACTTAAAAAACAAAAACTAGACAGGGTGTGGATCAGTCTCTTACCTGACACATCCTAGTCTTCCCCCATGGGTAGAATCAAATCCATGCTCCCGCAGAAATCTACTTCAGCATACGGGAATTCTTCTATCCAGAGATACTGCCGTCTCAGCCAAGCAAAGAAATCGCCAGTGAAACAGAACTCTGACTCCGCTACTAGCCTCAGAGACAGACTAGTCCACCTCTCCATCCTTGGTTCGTCCACTGGTCACACCGCCAGTGCTATCTGAGGCTGCATCTGGGGGATGCACTCTAGAAAAAATGAGACTAGAAAAGAGTCGTAACCAAACTGTTTCTGTCCCATCCTGCACCGTGAAACCTGTTCCTTCACATTTCGAAGGAACCCTGCACTCCAGTTGAACAGTGTTGGTTCTAAACACTGAACACCATAAGCCACCTGTGATCTTGATGCCATATGCACGCTAGTATTTCCCGTCACGTTCATGATGGCAAACAAAATGGACCAGAGGGGTAGCTCTCGGATATCCTTGATAGGGATTCTACCCCCTACCAGTCTTTCTCTTGGAATGCAGTGACATGCCAGATACACGCCCACTTGTTCAGGTAGCACCCTCTACCTGGAAAAAGATATGGGAACCCCTCTTTTCAAGAGGCCAGTCAAGAAATACACATATTCTAACTTGATGGTTAGAAGCTGTGTGCCAATCCAGAATCCTTGCTCCGCAACATCCCATAAACCTATCATGTGCTCGAGCAACAAAATCTCCTTCTTCATTTTTTGCAATTTGAAGAACTTTAGTAAGCCACAAGATCTTAATGCGGCCCACGTACAAGGACTCCACAAGGAGACTAAGTCATCCATCTCATGTTCTCGTTCTTTCCACTCGATCATGGTCGCCGAAAACACCTACAAAACAAAAATAAACAATTTCATCATTTCAACGTTTTGGCAATTTCGGCAATTTTCAAAATCAATCCAAAAACATGAAATCTAATGCCCACCTTATTTAAAGAGACCACACCCTCTTTTACAATCATCACACCCTCTCTTTGCCATTTAACAATCATCACACAACAATTAAAACATTTTTAAAATGAAAATGATTTCTTTATGGCTGCGTGGGAATATGTGAGGATTTTTCATGGGTTCTTTGCCAAAAACAACCCATCCACTTAGATATTAAGGCGTTGGCATCATGGCTATCCATTTCTAAAACGTTTTTGCAAAAATAATTCCCTTTTTCCATCGTTTTTAATAGAGACCGATTTGGTCCTTTTTGGGGCAACTTAGGGCTTCATTTTTTGAATTAAATGCTGCTATGAAAATGAATATTAAACCATGTAATTGAAATAAGGAGAGATGAAGATCTACCTGGTCTAAACGACAAAATAAACGGTCAACAGTAGCTTCGGTAGCAAGCGAAACAAGATCCACCTCTGAAATGAGAATCCCCACTACTCCAAAATCCTTGTGCAAAATGAAATGGTAAATGGAATTTTCATTGTATTTCTATTTATAAATTTCCATTTTTTATAAGGTATAGTCATTTATGGGTTTCTCTAACAATATAATGGCTTCACTAAACCCCTGGTTTGTAGTTTTGACACCGCAGGTTTCCTGGCAGTTCTGATGGGTTATTTACCTTGTCGCACTTATGAGCATAGTTTTAGTTCGTTCTCGAGCTCGAAAATATGAGAACGCACCGAGTAGACTTTTATCTCTTTTTTGGACCCGCATGGACACACGAAAAAGGAACCCCCCTGGAGTCATCTTTAAACTCTTTTCAGACTCTCTAAATATGAAAAGATTGTCGAGTGATTTTGCTTCCTTTCACGTTCGTTAAAAGGTTCGAAAGGGTGTCTTTCGAGCGATAGTTTATCTCTTTTTCGGTCTCGTTAGACTACTGTATGAAAAAGGAACTGAGATATTTCTCTTTTAAGTGTTTTTCCAGACTCTATAATCATGAAAAACCTTCGAGTTTTCTGTCTTTGGACTTGATAAAACACACATCGACAGGCCCATACGGGATCGAACTCTTACTTCTTCCAGTTCGTTAAACAAAGGAAGAGGAACTTACCGAAGGTGAGTTATATCGAGCATGTGTTATCCTCCTCGAGCTCATTAAATCAAAAATAGGTACTCGTCTATCTGGATGGGGGGAAATTTGAAAGAAGCAAGTCAAGCAGTCTCTTGAGAACATTATCAAGCAATTCTTAGAGTCACCCTTGAACACGACACTTTGTCTTTTGCACGCATTATAACCCGCTGAACCTCTGCACTGAGCCAATCCTTTGAGTTTCTTTCACTCCTTTGGGTCACCTGACGTAAGTCACAACATCCACTTCATCATCAAGTTTTGGTCCATGTCATGTTTCTGCTGTTGTGCCTCAGTGTTCAAGGGAAGTATCTTCCTCTAGAGTCAACCATCTCAAATATCTTGCCTCAAAACCTGTGTCAGTCTACGTCCTTTTGATCCACCAATTACATATCTATGTCCGTTTCGTGTCGTTGATGGGGGATGCATCAAGGCCCTCCCTTGACGAGTCTATTCTTGTCGACTTCAACATATTATCCGAGAATCAGGCTTAGAAACCAGTCAGTACTTTGGGACCTGCATGCCTCAATGGCAGGCCTCCTCACATTCGATAGTAGGTTTACATCATTGACCTCTGGTCGGATGATTCCATGGATGTTCGACTCCAGCTCATCCATTCACATTAGTTGGAATGTACTAGGGTACCTTGGGAATCATTGACATTAATGGTGATCTCCCTCGCACTTGTTAACGGTTCACACCATTGACCGGTAATCAAGTGGTTTCTACCATGTTCGACATCAAGACATCTATTCACATGGTTAGAATCGTACCACATTGGGATCGGTAAGAAGACCCTGGGTTGAGCCATCACTTTGATATGTACTTTTCCTAGGTTGCGAAGGAGTTTCTCTTGGACAAGTGATGCATACACTGTTACATAGATCCACTTTGTATTGGTCGTGGCTATGTCTTGTCACCTCGTAGATCCACTGTGTATTCTTCGTGGCTACGATCAGTTTGGGTCATCAGAGTATAGATCCACATTGTATATTTTGTGGCTATACCTTTTTATCAATACAATTATGGATCCGCAGTGTATTTTTGGCGGCCATATCTTGCAAGTCTTGATCACCCAAGCATAGGTATGTCTGCCTTGGGTTTTGAAATATGTCATGATATTTGTTGTATGTTTGTGTGCATCTTTTGTCATCTTCTCCGAGTCTATACCCTTGCTTGAATGTCTACAAAGCATTTCAGTTATCATTTCACATCTTCCAACTTCATTCTTTGGGGGGCAATCTATTACACGTCAATATTACTCAATTGGATAAGTGTCGCATGTTCCTCTCAAGTGTCGTAAGTGTCGCACGATCTTCTCAACTGTCGCAAGTGTCACATGTCATTCACAAGTGTCGCAAACATCAAACAAAGCATACTTCCATGATGATGAAACTTAGAATACCTCAGACACTTGATTTGGAGGAGAGAGAATGATCTACTGAAGTCAAGAATCTTTTGCCATCTGAAAGGAGCTCTTAAACAAGGGTTTTGAAGGAGAGCGCTCCTCTATGGCATCCTTAGGGGCATTGGTGCTCCCCCATAAGCTACCAGGGAGCATTATAACAACAAACCACCTCTTTAAAGGAGCATTGCCCATTATTAGAGCGCTGGCGCTTCCCTTGAGCCTCCTAGGGAGCTTTATAGCACCCTGATGCCCCTTTTGAGGGAGCACTATCTAATTTGAGGCAGTGGTTGGCCCATTGAGGAGAATAAGGGGAGGATCTCTCAAGTTTAGAAGGCAGTTTCATTTGAATTATTGGTTCCATCAGGAGATCCTTGATCTAAGGATGGGATTCCTCAACTTATTCTAAAGATAACTCAGGAGATTAAACTTCTCTTAACCTATATAAGTAGGCTCTATGATGGTGAAAAGGGGGGAAGAATTGCTAGCATGAAACCTATGATCTCATAGGAAACACACAGTCAACCAAAGGAGAGTGATCAGTGAAGCTGCTATCGTCCAGGTTGTGGATATTTCAAGCAAGGGTTAGACGAAGGGGACTTGACGAAGCTGTCGCATTCGCATCTACGATTGTAAGTACTTCTGTCATTATTCTCATTAATATGACACGCTTGGCATGTTTCTTTCTAGTTTGTGTCTGATCTTACATAAACTTATCATTGATAGATAGATCTGTTTTCAAGCTAATATCAATAGAGTAGGAAGTGGTCGTACTTTGTTTGTCTACATGACTCATCGAGGAGCTCAACTCGGAGTGTGCAGGGAAAAAAGTCGATAAAGAGGTACTTCTATTCTCCTTCCTTCTCATGTATTAGTTTTTATAGATTTGAAAGGAAGTCAGTGTCCATGTTAAGCACTTTCTGTCTTAGAGTTAGGGTCTATCTCTTTGAGGCAATCTACATATAGAGTACTCTTCATGGAAGTAGAATATTTTGAAGAAGATTTTTAAGAAGAAGGAGAAGTTGATCTTAGAGCAGAGTTGATCAATTCCTTAGAAGATCTAAGGAAAGAAAGAAAGAAAGACAATCAAGTCACTCAAGAGAGAATTAAAAAGGAAAGAAGCTTCTCAAAATTCCAACTCAGAAGAGGTTGAGTAGATGATCACATGTTAAGACCTAAATATTGGCACATTGCCCCTTAATTGGGGAATATTACATTAGTAATGTTATTTTATTTATGTCGGCTTGGGTCCATTAGTTGTAATTGTACCTCCTAGTCTCCTATATATACCAAGGAGACATTTTCATTTGGAATCATCTTGTATTTGGACATTTATGTGGTGTATAAGGAGGTTTCCCCCTCGAAGAGGCTTATTATCCAAATTTCTCTCTTTTTCAAGGCATTGAGTACTTATTCTGAGGTTTTTCTATGTTATATTGATATTTGGTTCTTAACATATGGTATCAGAGCTCAAGGTCTTGGGGATTTGTTGCTACATCTGAGACACCTTGGAATTTTCTCCATAAATTTTTTTCTATGAGTTTCATAAGGAACCCCTTAGAATATATTTATTAGACAGATCAAGGTACGTTGGGTTCAAATTTCATCTCTAGAGGCCTTACACTTTCCGAGATACAACCTGTGTAATATAGGGTTCTGGAATCATCCTGAATTGAGTCATCGCAGAATTTTTGCTATAAATTTTTTTCTGTAATGTTTCAGACTCTAAAATCCCGAGGATATTCACATAAATTATTAAAGTATTCTTGATAAAAAATTCAGCTTCTGGGTCATCTCACATTTGTAGATACACCTTGTGGAATATAGGGTATATGACTAGTCCTATTGACTAGTCTCAAGTAGGTGTTCTGGGTAAAAAAATCATAAATTATTCCTAGAGTATCCAAATTGAGTGAGACCAGCTTCATTGGATAGTGGATAGTTTGTAGTATTTCGGGTACAATTTTCAGAATTGTATATCAATTATTTTTGGTGGGGCACACTATACAAGTGAGATCTCCTGGAAAGGAAAAAAACCAGAAAGATGTGGGGAAGTTACCATAAATTCCACTTGGCACATCCAATTTTGATCAGACTTGTGGAATTGCAGAGAAGAAATATCAGAGAACTACAAAAAATAAATTTTCATACCCAGAAGGGCCGAAATTTTGGATATACAACAGAATAAAGATTGTCTAGCAGAACCACCTCAAAATCAAGGTTTAAAAGTGATACTTGGCCAACATGCCACCCAAAAAGGGAAATTCTACACCAAACAAGCCTCCGAAAAGTCCTAATTGGACTCTTTATGAAGGTGAAGAAATGCGTAGGGACACAAATGATATAAAAAAGAAGACAGTGACAAAAGATGAACTGCAAGGGATGATGGATGGTTTAAAAAAGGAGATCATGGAAGGATTTAAAAATTTCCTAATAGAGAGGACACCTAAAAGTGAAAATGTATCCCATGAAATTCATGACGAGGACACAATAAAGATGAATCAAGAATGGAGAAACTCCAACTTTGGGTTGAATACCAACCATGTTCCTAAGATCGATATGAGGAAGTTTGATGGCAAGGACCTAATCACATGGATACTTCAGATGGATAAATTCTTTGATCTACATGATGTGCCACATACAAAAAAGGTACAAATTGTTTCTTTATATTTAGAACCCAATCAATTTGTGTGGTATCGATGTATTTTTTCTCGCAAATCACTTGTCACTTGGACAATTTTCATAGAAGAAATGATAGCACACTATGAGGATACAAGGAGCAATACCTTCTTTAGCCAATTGATAAATCTCAAGCAAAAGGGTTCAGTTACATA
>ML776748.1:770962-796965 GCA_009831015.1 Picea engelmannii | reverse complement strand
TAACATTACATACCTTATGTTCATGCATGTACTTGGTAAGGGTTTCCTTTGCCTCATGGAGTTGAGTCTCCATCTCATGCAACTTTTCAAGAAGCTGGTCTTTCTCCTTCTTCATGGCCATCAACTGCTCTTCAAGGTCAATGCTCTCATTTTTGTCTTCACACATCTCTTTCATCAAATATCTCATGGTTAGAATTTCCTTCAACATCTCTTTGTCAAAGAACTTTGATTTTGAAGATGTATGAGAACTACCAATGTTTGAAGCTTCCTCCATCCTTGCAAGATATCAAACTTCAACACAAAACTTGCACAAATACCCCATCTACATCTCAAGCTATCAATGGAAAACACATGAGAAAAACAAACTATGCTCTGATACCACCTGATCTGAAAATAGAAGGCTGACTTTTTATGCTATGCAAGCACCCTCTACTTCATTAAAATAAACTTTACAGGACCTTGCTTCATGTGTTAAAATATGCAAGATGAATTATGTGTCAAGTTTATGCATCTTCTTTTAAATGTTCATGTGTGACGATCTGTTCTTTTAAATGGTTAAATATGTACTTTAAATAAATACACAACAACATAACTTGCAGCAAATAAACCATCAAACTCAGAACAATCACAACATGATAAAGGAGTTCACCCCCCTCTGGGCTACATCTCCTTGAGCCTCCATTAATGGACTTGGCTCTCTGGGATTAATTTGTCAAAAGTTATTTTACAAGCTGTTTCTCAACTCCAATGGAAAAATAGACTGTACCATTGGGAGAAGAACACATAAAAACCCCAAAAATGACTAATAAAACTCTGAAAACAGATCATGGCTCAGCCGGGCATGACCTCTTCTACATGTGGCCTTAAGCTTCCATGAGCTTCTCTATGGAAAAAACACATGTAAAAGTTCTCAAAAGCCTCTGAAACCTGTCCCAATGTGTTCATAGCATAACAATTAGCCAAAAATGACTATTTAGTCACAGAAAACAAACTTGGACTCACCAAAACATGTCCTCAATCAATGAGGGCTTCAAGCTCCCTGGAGCTTGCTGAAACTTCAATGGCTAAAAAACTACAAAATAAGTCTTCAAATGGCCTTGATAATAGTGCCAATGGATTCAGGATGTCCAAAAACCCCTAGCTGGGCTTTTACGGCACCTCAATCGGCCAAAAAATGAGAAAGATAGGCCTCCTGACATCCTCTTCCTTCAAGCTTGTTGGCTCTGGTTCGCCAAAACGCACCTCTGTGTGCTTGAACCAAGAACACGCTCCAAAATGCGTGTTTAAACCCAACACTGTGCATAACCACAAAAACGCTCAAACTATTGAACGGTTAATGAATTTTTGGCTCCAACCGCAAACCGTTGGGCATATGGGCACCATACGACCTCGTTCCCCACACAAAAGGGCTACATCTAAGCCAATGGGTAAATGCCACATATCGACGCGTGGTTATGGTCGTTAAAAACCCCTCGCGCACAAAATAAGGTCATATGGGCGCACATACGACCGTGGCTAAACTCCGTTTGAAAACCAAACTCGCGCCATAGCTCCGTATCCATTTGCAAACGCGCTGGTGGTCATATGGACAAAGTGTGTGACCATGGGCTGGGGCTAAGCCCCAGCCCGACCACCGCACCAACATGCACAATAGTCAAATTTAAATAAATATGAAAACGTTATATGATAAGAACTAATATGGTGGTGCATTGGCAGCTCGGATTGTGCAAAGACTTTACACGGTGGGGAGGTCCGGGGTTCGATCCCCACGGACCCCATAAAATTTTAATTAACAAACCATAGCCAATAACGGGGTGCCACGTGGCAGCCCATGACTGGGCCACGTGGAACCATACCATTTGCCCAATAACTGCCACATGTCGCAATGTGATTCACCCAAATATGTCAATGAGTGAAGGCCACATCACCATCTGCCACTTGGACGTATGACTTCTGCCACGTCAGCATACGGTCATGCCACGTCAGCATCCATACGGATTGTACGGACTGCACAGTCAACGTTCCCTTTTTTTACCTGTTTGGCAATTCGAACAGATCACAATATCTCTCTCTCCTGATGTTCGTTTGAGACGAAACGAGTTGCGTTGGGTTCGTGATGACGAGGGCTACGCTCTCGTTCATTTTGAGGCAATTCCAAGAACGTTGATTTTTGAGCTAAAATTTGACCCCTGGTCCAGATTTTGATCATGCCTTTTGGCATTACAAATGCACCTTCCACATTCCAAGGGTTGATGAATTCCATTTTCAATCCCTTCCTTTGAAAATTTGTGTTAGTATTTTTTGATGATATACTAATCTATATCAAGTCTTGGGAGGATCATGTGTGGCATGTTGACAAGGTGCTACAACTACTAAAGGAGCAACAACTATATGCCAAACCATCCAAATGTTTCTTTGAGGTCAAGGTGATAGAGTATTTGGGTCATATTGTATCTCATGAAGGTGTCAAGGTAGACCCTAACAAGATTAAGGCCATGATGGATTGGCCGATTCCCAAAACATTGAAGAATCTTAGAGGAGTTTTGGGTTTGACAGGTTACTACCACAAGTTTGTTTGACACTATGGAAGAATAACAACACCTTTAACAAAACTAACTAAGAAGGATGCATTTTCATGGACTCCATAGGAAACTAAATCTTTTGAACAACTTAAAGAGGTGATGTGAAAAGCTCCTGTCTTGACCACTCCAAACTTCACAAAAACCTTTATTGTGGAATGTGATGCCTCGAGAAATGGAATTGGTGTTGTCCTAATGCAAGAAGGAAGGCCCCTAGATTTTGAAAGTTAGCCACTCAAGGGAAATGACTTACACAAAACCATTTATGAGAAGGAAATAATGGAAATACTACATGCATCGAATAAATGACGCCCTTACCTAATAGGTAGGAAATTCAAGGTCAAAATAGATCATGATAGTCTTAAATACTTCTTGGAACAAAGACTATCTTTGGAAGAACAACAAAAATGGGTGACCAAGATATTGGGTAATGATTTTGAAATCGTCTATAAAAAAGGAAACAAAATGTTGTGGTAGATGCACTCTCAAGAAAGGATGAAGATGTTGAGGTCTTTCTCTGTGCTATCTCGATCATCCAACCCGATTGGATAATAGAAGCAAGGGATGAATGGAAGAATGAAGAAAACGTGTGGACTCTCATTCAAAGGTTGCAACATGATTCCATTGCATTAGATACATTTACATGGAAAAATGATTCACTATGGTACAAAGATCACTTATATTTATGTAATAACTCCCAACTCAAACAAAAGGTACTATTGGAATTGCACACCTCTCCGGTAGGAGGGAACTCTGGATTTTTGAAAACTTACCATAGGGTCAAGAAGGAATTTTTTGGGATGGCCTTAAAACTGATGTTCAAAGGTTTGTGGCATAATGTTTGGTTTTCCAACAAAATAAGGTGAAAACAACTAAGACCCCACATCTTTTACAACCATTAGCCATCCCAAGTCAGCGATGGGAGGAGGTTTTCATGGATTTCATCAGAGGGTTACCGAAGTTTGAAGGAAAGAGTGTCATCATGGTTATTGTTGATAGACTGATCAAGTATGCACACTTTTGTGCACTCTCTCATCCCTTCAAAGACAATACAGTTGCCACCACATTCATGGAGACAGTTCAAAAGCTACATGAATCCAAAAGATTATTGTAAGTGAGAAAGATCCCATCTTCACTGTACATTTTTGGACTGAATTATTTTCTTGTTTGGGTACTCAATTGGCTCATATCTCATCCTATCATCCTCAATCTGATGGACAAACCAAGATAGTGAACAAATGTCTAGAAGTCTATCTTCGTTGCTTTGTCTTTGATAAACAAACACAATGGTTCAAATGGTTACCCTTGTCAGAATGGTGGTATACCACTTCCTTTCATACTGCAACAAAAATGACACCATTTATGGCATTTTATGGATACCACCATCCTTCCATCACTTCTTCTCTAAAATAAAAATCTAAGTTTCAAGCAGTGGAAGATCACATCGAGCATCAACAACAAGTTCTCCAAATCTTAAAGGACAACCTGACCATGGCACAAAATCGCATGAAACAACAAGCAGATCAACATCGTAGTGAAAGAAGTTTTGAAGTAGGGGATTGGGTGTTTTTAAGACTACAACCATACAAACAAATGTCCCTCAATCAATCCAAGAAGGATAATAAATTATCACCAAAGTACTATGGCCCTTATAAGGTGTTGCAAAAGATTGGTACTATGGCATACAAAGTGTAGTTTCCTGCATCTTCACGAGTACACCCAGTTTTCCATGTTTCATGCTTAAAGAAGGTTATAGGTGAAAAGATCCCAGTTCAAAATATATTTCCAAAACTTGATGAGGAAGGACAAATTATATTGGATCCTAAAGCCATCAATGACACAAAAATTTGCCAGCTGAGGAATAAATCCATTTCAGAGTATCTAATTAAATGGAGGAAACTACTGGCTGGAGATTCCACTTGGGAAGATGAGTCTTTTATACATAAGCATCCATAGTTACTCAAGCGTTGTAGACAAGACTTGTATCAAGGGGAGGTGCATGCTAAGCCCTAAATAGTGGCACATTACCCCTTAATTGGGGCATATTACATTAGTAATGTTATTTTATTTATGTCATCTTGGGTCCATTAGTTGTAATTGTACCTCCTAGTCTCTTATATATACCAAGGAGACATTTTCATTTTGAATCATCTTGTATTTGGGAATTTATGTGGTGTATAAGGAGGTTTCCCCCTTGAAGAGGCTTATTATCCAAACTTCTCTATTTTTCAAGGCGTTGAGTACTTATTCTGATTTTTTTCTATGCTATATTGATATTTGGTTCTTAACACCACAAAGTTAAAAATCTAGGTAGAATAAGACAAAATAATTAATTAAGCACTTAGAAATCACTTGGAAGAGAAGGACAAGATGATTGAAGGCTTGGAAGTAGAAATAGTCACTCTAAGAAAATATCTTCAGATGAAGGACATGCAACATAACAACACCAAAATATTGGAAGATATCATTAGTAGTCAAAGGCCATATTATGACAAATCCTTACTAGGATACAACCAGACAGAGAAAGGCTCAAGCTCAAAAACAACATAACAAGAAACATAACAAAGAAGTTATGCAGAAATAGTTAGAGGCTCTCCTAAAAGGGAAGAAGGCAAGAAGGTCCAAGAACACGATTACAAAGACACTGCACCACCTAGAAGATTCATAATTCAGAATCAACAACATCGAGAAATGGAAAGACCTCAAGAAGAAGAAGGATTCAAAAGAGAAACACAATTAAGAAGATCTCCCACCCCCAGGTATCAAACTCCTTTTTTTTGTTTATGTTATTCATGCAACAACTTTGGGCACAAAGCTATGAATTATAGAGTGAATATAAAAAGAAGAAGAAACTATGAAGGCTACACAATAAATTCTTATCCAAGAAGACCTCATGAAGAACAGAGAAAAAACTACAACAAATTTGAATCCTCCTTGAGTAATGAAGTATAATGTTGCAATTGCAACAATTTTGGTCACATGGCCAAAGATTGCAGACTGACTATTCCTCCAAGGGAACCAAATCATAGTATTAACAATCATAATTAGGAACCACAAAGAATATGGGTAAGGAAGCAAGATCAATTCAACACTGAAGAATGCATGCTTTCTCTACAAGCCCAACAAAAGAAACATGGATGATATGTTGACAATGGTTGATAAAATCACATGAAAGGTGATAAGGACATATTTCTAACTCTGAAAAGGGAAAGAGATGGATCGCTTTCATTTGGCAATGACAACTCAACCATAATTATAGGAAAGGGTACAATCAAGCTTGGAAGCAAGGATGCCAAGGCATAAAATGTACTACTGGTCGAAGACATGAAGCATAATATACTAAGTGTAAGTCAAATGTGTGATCAAGGATGAAAACTTGTTTTTGACTCAAAGAAATGTGAGATAAGGAAATCAAGATCAGGAAAATTGGTAGCTACAACTAAAAGAACTCCAAGCAACATATATGTACTAAATGAAATTGGAAAGGAAAGATGTTTCCTAGGAAAGGATAATGAAAGTTGGCTCTGGCATAGAAGAATGGGTCACATAAATTTTGATAATCTTGTCAAAATAAACATAAGGGAACCAGTAAGAGAAATTGTTGAGATCTTGAAGCCATCAAACACTCTATGAAAACATTGTCTATAGGGAAAACAAACCAGGACCAAATTCAAATCAAAGGAATACTCCACAACAAAACTTCTAGATATTGTACATACATATCTATGTGTACTGAGAAGAACAAAGTGATTGAATGGAGAACCGTACTTTATGCTACCGGTTGATGAATACACAAGGATGACTGCAATTTTATTTCTCGGGAAGAAGTCAGAGGCATTTGAACACTTCAAGATATACAAGGAAATGGTCGAAAATGAAACAGAACAAAAAAACAAGTGTTTGAGATCAAACAATGGAGGAGAGTTTACATAAAAGGAATTCATAGATTTCTATAACGAACATGGGATAAAGAGACAATTATCAACAACCAGGACACCTCAACAAAATGGAGTTTTCGAAAGGAAGAACAGAACAATGCAGGAAATGGCCAGAACCATGTTGAAAGACTCCAAGTTGAAAGAAGTCTTTTGGGTACTAGAAGTGCATACAAAAGTTCATATCCAGAATAGGGGAATGCTCAGAAATAACAATGATAAGACACCCTATGAGATTTAGAAAGGAAGACTAGAAAATCTGAAGCATTTCAAAGTGTTTCGAAGAAAATGTTATATCAATAGAGAAGATGACAAGATTGGAATATTTGACTCTCGAGTTGATAAAGGCATACTAGTTGGGTACTCAAGCAAAAGAAAAACATACAGATGTTTCAACTTAAGACTCAAAAGAATAGTGGAAAGAATCAATGTGACGATTGATGAGATATATGGACAAAAGATAAAATAAAGAAGCAAAGATTTAGTGGAACAGGATCATGAAGAAGATTTGAAATATGAATAATAAGATGAAGAAGAAGAGTAGCCAGAAGAAGAGAAAGAACAACAAGATCTTTAGGTACCTCCAAAGACACCTAGTAGACAAGTGCAGAAAAATCATCCTCCAAAACAGATCATTGGAAATAAATATGCAGGAGTTGAAACTCAAAGAAGAATACATTCACTAGAACAACAACACCTGACATTGTTATCCACAATTGATCCAAGCATTTTTGAAGAATCCATCAAGGATGAGTATTGGATCAAAGATATGGATGAAGATTTAGATCAAATAGAGAAGAATGACACTTGGAAATTGGTTCCAAGGCCGAAGAACAAGAATGTGATCAATACAAAGTGGGTCTTCAGAAACAAATTGAACGAGGATGGACAAGTTGCCATAAACAAATCAAAATTGGTATGCAAAGGATACACTCAGGTTGAAGGTATATATTTTGAAGAGACCTTTGCCCCAGTTGCCAAAATGGAAGAAATCAGGTTGATTCTAACTTATGCATGTTCCAAAAACATCAAAGTGTATCATATCAATGTAAATTCAACCTTCCTAAATGGAGAGTTATAATACTAAGTATACATCAAGCAACCAAAAATATTTCAACTATCAGAAAAGGAAAACTATGTTTGCAGGTTAAACAAGGAACTATATGGTCTCAAAAAATCCCCCATAACATGGTATTCAAGAATGGAAAGATGCTTACAACAACAAGGGCTTAGAAAAGGAAATGCATACAATAATATCTACATAAAGGTAAATCAAGATAGTATCATGTTAATTGAATTTTAAGTTGATGATATTATTTTTGGAAGTGATGATGACAAGATGAGTCAGAAATTTTCCAAAGATATGCATGATGATTTCGAGATGTCATTACTTGAAGATTTTTATTTCTCTTTGGGACTATGGATATGTCAGAGCAACATAGGTATCTTCATATCTCAAACCAAGTACATTAGATAAATTCTAAAAAGGTTTGGAATGGAAGATTGCAAACAAGTCAATACTCCTATGTAGACTAGTTGTAAGTTAAGTAAGGATGATGATTCTAAAGATGTAGACCAAAGACTATATAGATTGATGATTGAAATATTACTCTATGTGAAATATGCACAATATTAGAAGAGCCCTGACCTCATCATAAAAGTCCACTTTTACAGAACTTAGTTGATTAGTAACTATATTAAATTCATTTAAATGATCTGTAACAGACCCACCTTCTGGCATCTTCATATTAAATAATCTCTTCATTAGAAATACCTTATTGGACACTAAGGTTTTTTCATACATTTTAGCCAATGCATCCATCATCTCCTTCGTTGTATTTGTGTTCAAAATATTGAAATCCACCGACGTTGCTAGGCTTAGCCATATCGTTCCTAGAGCCTTTCTGTCAAGAATCTCCCATTCTTCATCCCTCATGGCTGTGGAATTCTTTTCTATTCCACCCAATGGTAGAAATAATTCCTTCTGATATAAATAATATTCCATTTGCATCTTCCATAACTGGTAGTTTTGGCCATTAAATTTCTTGACCCTAAACTTTCCATCTTCCGCCATTGCTCCCACTCAAGCTAGGAACCCTCTTTTCTTGCGAGTTATCTTTCGCTCTGATACCAGTTGTTGGAAAAAAATGATTGTGAAGAAATAAAATAAAACAAATGCAAAAATAAAACACAAAATGTACACAATACAATAAAGACATAGATATACGTGGTTCATCCAGTGTGGGATACGTCCAACCGAGAAATTGCCAGGTCCTTCCTTTATTATTATCCAACAAATGAAGGGATACAACCTACAACACACCCACTATAACTTCCTCTTCTTTCTCTCACAGTCTCCTCACTCATAATACAATATTTTCCATGATACATAGGCGTAATAAATTTCCCTCATAAAAGAGGGTTTCCTTCTAGGGAAAAAAACCCTAACATAACTTCTACCATCATATCTACGACCTGATAATGAACGGTCTAGATTTACTATGAAATTACAATATACATTTACAACGAAAATTTTCCTTCGGGAGCTTCTCCCCCGAACCCCCATCGAGGAACAATGTCCCCCGAACCGCCGTTGGGGGCCTGCTTGCCCCCAAAACCCTTGGCCAAGGGGATAGTCCCCCCCGAATACAGAAGGGGGGGTAACCCCCCCTACACTCCCCTGCGTGGACGAGTGTACATTCTTCTAGGGTGTAAAGTATTCATGAGGTAAAAACACGACTGAAAAACAAAGACCTCTGTATCATGAAGATAATCAGGCTCCACAACCAACATGCCTGATATCATGGTTAAGCAAGAAACAATCATCGGTACTTTTGTCTACAATAGAAGAAAATTATATTGCAACAACAACATGTTGTACTTAGGTTCTATGGATGAAACAAAGTTTAAAGGATATGCAAGTTGAATATGATGAGCCCATTCCGATATTTTGTGATAACACTAGTGCCATAAGTATCTCGAAGAATCCAGTGATGAACTCCAAGAAAAAACACATTCCGATCATGTTTTAATTTATATGAGAACAAGTTGCAGAGAAGAAAATTAGGGTCGAGTATGTTGGGACAAAAGAGTATATTGCATATATCTTCATCAAACCTCTTCCAAGGGAGGCCTTTGATTATCTTCGACAAAATATTAGAGTAGTTTCTTCCCAATAATGATTTTTGAATGATTTTCATATATTTCATGGATTTACATGAGGAAGAACCAAACCGAGTAAAAGGATAGTTCAGACAGGGGTAGCAGCCCAAAGGACAATTCATACAGGGGGAGAAACCCCAAAGGGAATTTACCCTTTTCCATTGATGTCAAAGGGGGAGATTGTTGAAATATTGGTTGTCATTGATGTTAATGAGTAGTGGATTGATGTCAAATGATGTGATGGGTGTATTTGGAGAAGTATCCAAAGTGGTCCCCTTATGGCATAACTCTAAGCATATCCCTCACGAGAAGATGCTTTGAAGAATTCTACAAGAAACCCTTAAGTATGGTTATTGAATTAGGTCATGAAGGAAGGAGTAAATGAAGGTAAATCAATAATGGATGGATAGTCCTTGTCATTCCATTTCCGGTGATAGGTTGTACACCACATAGTTACTCATGATTGAGGAGTCATGGACTTGTGAAGTTAGAAGCCCCGAAGAATGGTCAAGAAGCCCCTAGTTTGTTACAAGTCTTTAATGAAAGGGTAAAGTAGTCGTAACAATAAAGTTAAAAATCCCCTAAGTTTAAGGAAAGAGGTTACCTAGCAAAAATATAAATGCACCTCAAAGATTCATTCACAAATACATTCACACACTTATTCATTGATCATATTTCTTGTGAACTAGTGATCTTTTGGCTAAGGTTGCGAAGGTAATTTTTGAGGTTGAAAAGGAAGGAAGAGTGTCGAAATCTCAGGGTTCCATAGGAGAGAGATATTTCTGAGGAAACCCTAATTTACCTAATCCCAACAAGTTAGGTATAGGGTGTCCCGTGAGGACCCCATGGGTTGCCCAATAGTCGTCACTCGAGGCCCTTCCTGACAGGATGTATTAGTCCCGCGAGGACAAGACAATTTTGGGGTAAATACTTGTTCTAGATCCTTGAGGTCAGAAGATAACTTTCGGGTCAACATTTCAATGTATCAGGTCAGATACATAAGTACTGGTATGTTTGTCTACTTTTTTTTAAGGTACTATTTGGTTATGATATGGTGTATTCTTGAGGCATATTTGGCATGCTTGGTATTGACACATGGTTATGGTAAAACATGGCTACATGGTTGAGTGAGAATCATTCTTGCATCTAGTTTAGTCTATGTTATGGTTTTTGTGATTCATATATTTGAGATGGTTGTTCATGGTTCAGAGATACCCTTGATGTATGGTGGCATATAGGGACATGCATTGGTTCCTTGAGGGAATTCATTGATGATATGGTACAAGTATATACATGTTGATGGCATATGGTACATGCTATTCATATGATGGATGCTCTAGTATTTGGTACATGATTTGATATATGATTGGCTACTTATTATTGATGTTATGGTATCTACACTTGGCATATATTTTGGCACATAATTGATACACATGTTGGTATACATTTGATGCATGGTATGGTATAGATTATAATTGATTGATGATGAGACAGTGACATAAATAGTGATAGTCTGACAGTGACAGAGACAGTGATCGGTTGAATGTGGTAGTGCGGTGATAGTTGTAGTGAGAGTTGGTCTACACTTATATTTCAGGTTGGTAGGATGGAGAAAGGATAGGTGGTTGTAGCCACCTTCCGGTTGGTGTCAGAGAACTCAGGGGGTTGTAGCCTCCTTCTGGTTGGAGCTAGAAAAATTTAGGGAGTTGTAGCTTCCTTCAAGTTGGAGCCTAAGAATAGGGGGTTGTAGCCTCCTTCCAGTTGCAACTGGAAAGTTGGGAAGTTAGTGCTTCCAATGAATGTATTCTCTTGACATATAAGGAAAGAATTATGTGGTTTTCTCCCATTTGGGTTTCCACGTAAATTCTGGTGTACTGTGCATTTGATGTGATATTGTTCATGGGATACTACTTATGATTATACTACTGATGATATATATTGAATGCTAAAGATAAAATTTTGAACATTGTTGAAGAATATACATTGTGGTTAAAAGTAATAAAAGTGCTCATACTAATTCACCATCCCTCTCAGTATTCCAACATTCTTAGCATGAAATACATCGAGTCTCACTCAATGTGCACTAATTTAATAAAATAATATTTTTCCAAGGAATGATATGGGTTGTGCTAAATAAATATGGAGAGGTTCTAGATTTGGTGTTGCCTCCATCTAAAGACAAGAAAATACAAGTCGATGTTGTAAAAAGATAGTACATGTGAATCTATTGTTGGACAATTGGTTTGGATAGTTGGTTTTCATTGATTTCAACCCTTGGAGAGTGATCATAGAGATTGATGTCAAACCTTGGAGAGTTATATAGATGTTGGAAAGTTGATTGACACCTGTATGATCAATATTGATGGTGAGTTAGCTGGGTACATTTGATGTAGTCTACATGTAGCCACAGAGGTGTGGTTATGGGAACCAAATTTGATTAAGGAATATGGACAAAAAGGACAATAAAATTGTAGGTAAGAATATCATATATGGATAGTAATCATCGTGCCATTTTTGGTGACATGTGGAACGCCACATGGTTCCTCATGGTTAAGGAGATATGGCCTTGTAAAGTTGGAATCCCCTAAGAGTGGTCAAGAAGCCCCTAGTTGGTTACAAGTATTAGTCAAAGGATAAAGTAGTTGAAACAAGAAATCTCTAAATTAAGGAGAGAGGTTACTATGAAAAAAGTATATAAATACCTCAAGGAGTCTCTCATAGGTACACACACACACACTTACAATTGAACATCTATCTTGTGATTGCTATGATCTAGTATTGTGATATTTTGGCTAGTTTGTGATGACATTTTTTCGGAGGTTGCGAAGGAAGGTTGAAGGTGAAAGTATCGACATTGAAACAAGAAAAAAACCCTATTTTTTGAGGTATCTGTGAGTTGCAGGTCAACATGGCACAGATATATGCGGGTATAGTGGAGGAAAACACAGATATCTATGGGCTGTAGAAGAGAAACTCATGTATATGTAAAAGGACTTGTGAAAGGTTGTGAATGGATGTTGGTACTAGGTTTATGAGGACCGTGGAAGAGTTACAGATCAATATTACAAAGTATCAAGTTAGCTACAAGATCAGAGGTAAGTTTTAAGAGCTACATTTATGTGATTCTATCATACGCTTGGTGATGGTATGGTACACGTTTGAGAATCATGTCTTGTTGATGTATGGTACATCTTGGTGATCATATGATACATTGTTAGTTGTACATTCTTGGTTGGTTTGGTATGGTACATGGTTATGAGTGTAGGCACATACTTGAGGCACATTGTGTGAGGCATATTATTGTTACATGTATGAAGTGCATGTCTTGGTGATGTTGGTACTTGGTTGAGGTACACCACTGATAGTACTTGCTTAATATATCCTATGGTACATGGTGTATGGAATGATTGAGAGTGATATGGTATATGATTGAGATATGTTGTTGATGTACATGATTGATGTTCACGGTTGGAACATGATATGGTACATAGTATGGTACATGTGTTGATGTACATGGTTGATACATGATTGGTACTTGGTATACATGGTTGATGGTTGAGGCATATGATATAGGTTGAGGTGCATGATTGATGCACGATATGGTACATGTGTTGGTGTATGGTTGATGCACTTGTTATGGTACACAGGTTGATGCATGGTGCATGGTACATGTTGGTACTTGGTTGAGACACGTATGTTGTGATGTTATGTTGTTGATATTGGTACATGCTTGGTAGAGGAATGTGTTTGTGATGTTTAAAATCTAGTTGAGAGGTGTACTTTGCATATGATCCATGTGATAGGATCTGGTTGAGTATCAGTGACAATGACATGTTGGACAGGTTGATAGTGACAATTTGACAAATTACAGTTTGATGTGACAGTGACAGTGAAAGTGACAATGAAAGTGATAGTGGAAGTGACAGTGTAAGTGACAGTTGGTCTACACTTATACTTCAGGGTAGTTGGATGGGGAAAGGATAGGTGGTTGTAGTTGGAGAATCAGGGAGTTGTAGATTCCTTCAGGTTGGAGCCTAGGAATCAAGGGGTTGTAGCCTCCTTCTGGTTGGAGCCAAAGAATTAAGGGAGTTGTAGCTTCATTTAGGTTGGAGCCTAAGAATAGGGGGTTGGAGCCTCCTTCCAGTTGTAGATGGAGACTTTGGAAGTTGGTGCTTCCTATGAATGAATTCTTGATATATATAATAAAGCATTCTGTGGTTTTCTCCCATTTGTGTTTCCACATAAACATTGGTGTATTATGTATTTGATGTGATTATGTTGATTTTGTGTTTTTTATGATTATATGCCCATGATATATTGAATATACAATGATGATATACTATTGAACATTGTTTTTAAAGTGAAAGAACATATATTGTGGTTAAAAGTGGTATAAAGTGCTCATACTTATTCACCCCTCCTCTCAGTATTCCAACAATTAGTATCATAGTGGTTCCTTCAGGAAAAAAAATTAACCATTGAAAGGTAGATCATGGAGTGCGGTATGAATGGAGTACCAATGCTTGGCTAGAGTGGTCTAGAGTATGAGAATTGGATATTAAGGACACAAACATTTTTAAAGGCACATGGATATGATATTTGGAAATCAGTTGTGACAAAATACAATGCCACAAAGAAACCTAAGACTGCAACCGAGAAGGAATTAAAGAAGAACAATGAAATAGTAATGGATTTCATTTTGGAAGGACTATATGACTCGGTAAGGGACAAAGTGGGTAAATTATCATAAGCTAAATAACTTTGGGATAAGCTACATAATATATACTATTCTCCCATCACAAAATCAGATAATGCTATAGAAGATATAGGTACAGAACAATACGAAATATGCTCATCATGCCAGATAGATTTAGAAGAGAAAGAGTGTGAAATCAATAGAGGTGAGTACCTTTTCCTTAATTGTGAAGAGCGCAAGCATATTGAAATTGAATACCTTTATTTGAATATTGAAAGTGATGAGATAGAAAATCCCAATGAAATAGAAGACAACCCTGAGATTGAAAAGGAAAAGAATCATGAAGCATAATTCAGTCAATGAGAAGGATAACTTGAAGATGAAATAATCACATTGAATATCCAACTTGAAGAAGCAATGAAAACATAAGAATTCATGTGGAATTAGATGTTGAAGAAAGAAAAATGTCAAAACGCCAACTCTAGAAAAGTTGAGTAGATGATCATGATGTTAAAGGGTCAGCTATAAGAAGCCATAAGAACTGAAGAAACTCTCAAGGATCAGAAGAAGTGGTTGGAAATCAAAATAGTAACACAAAAGGAAGAAGCAAAAAATAGAGAATAGATATTGACAAATCATCTTAAGGAAATAACTAACGACTTAAATCATCTTGAAGAATAATTTGGTCAAGAAGAGAAAATAATTGAAAAAGAAATCATCTCCTTGAAGATCCAACTTGAAGAAGAAAAGAGGAAGGAAGAAGTCATGAAGAGTCGAATGATGAAGAAAGAAGAAGAGGTTGAGAAGCTTGAAGAATAATTTGTCACATTGAGAATCAAAGTCATAAAGCTCAACAAGAATATTGAAGAGAGATAAACATCCGCATCATTAGTAGAGAATGTTGAAGAAAATCCCTCCAGGTCACTAGAAAAGAAGAATGAAGAAAAGAGTAAGAGTTATGCAGGAATACTCAAAGAAAAGAATCATGGTCAACATGAATCAAAGAATAAATAGCATAGTAGAGATACATATTCAACAAGACCTATCACATTCGGGAAACAAAGAAGCTTCAACCATGATGAAGAGATCCACAGAAGAGAAGATCATGATCAGCGAAGGCATAAATTCAAAAGGACTACACAAAAAGAAGATCATTCACTCCCAGGTATGTAAATTTATTTTATGGTCATTGTTTTTATTGTACTAACTTTGGACATAAGGTTGCAGATTGCAGGGCTTATGAAATAAATGTTCAAATAAGAAACGCTTATATGGCCCCACATGACATTGAATGTTACAAGTTCCATAACTATGGACACATATCTTGTGATTGTATAAGCATGATGGATACTTCTTTGAGAAAGAACACTAATATTAGATATAAGAAGGTTTGGAAAAGAAAAAAAGAACAGGTAAAGGAAAATTAGATGAATGAAGGAAATCCATAAGTCATACTCTCAATATTGGCAATAGTACAAGTTGAATACAAATATACAAAGAAAAGGGAATATGTCAGATACATGAAGGTTTGGAGAAGAAATAAAAAACAAGAAGAACATGTGAATAAATAACAAGTCCCAGAGATCACAGGATTTGCAGTAGCATGAGAAAGAAAAGACGAGCATGTGAATAAAGATTAGGTTCAAGAGATCTCACTTTCAAGAAGTTTAGTGCAAGATCAATCCACAGGAAGAAAGGAATAAGTCATATTTCAAAAATATGACGAGTCTACAGACGAAGAGGATGATTACTCTGCATCAGAGTAGTTATTTTTCTGAGCCATACGGCTTGGAGACTTTAGTAAATATGTATGTTGAACAGTGAGAGTCCATGCTTTAGACACTACAGATCATATAACCATATTTCAAGTAGTATGAAATGTTTGCAGAGACATATTCAGAGTAGTTAGATAGTATAAGTACACAATAACAAATTGATCGGTCGAGAAGTAGTGTTCCCAGACATGTATCGGTTTGCAATATTTTTTTTATGATTATTGCATGTATGTATTCATGAAGGGATATATTAAATATAGGTTTTTCTAGACATGCAGAGTTTGATGAGAAGATAGATCAGATCAATGGACATATTTGATTCTGTTTTATCAACATGAACATGTGATGATCAGTTTTAGTATATTCAATATAAGTCTTCAGAATAGTACAATGACAGATGGGTCAACATTGTGGATAGTTGAGTAGTAGGGTTATGAATAGTTTGTGACATATGGACAGAGATGGATTCATGAGATGATTAGTAGGTACAAAGAGCATGGGTCAAAGAAGATGCATAGCAATGGATTTACAATTGGAATCACTGGAATCAATTGGAATTAGTTGGTCACAAAAAGACAAGCAGTGAAAGGCACAATAGAACATGGAAAGAGAAACCATTAGCAGAAACTATATCATTAGAAGAACATTGTTGAACATTATGGTCAAGTGAACATGAAAAGTAAATGAAGAAATCAAATTTGGAATGATTTTTGTATATGTTAGTGAAATTTAAGAGGAAGCACCAATGGAAAATAAACAACACTGGAAGAGAGGAAAGGGAACATATATAGGTAGCCCTACATTGATCTACAACTTACAGAAAAGTCAAGGGAAGAAAAATCATCAGAGAGAGAGATCCAAAAAATATGATTATCATCATACAAACATGGATACATAACCACAGGGGGAGCTATTATTTTACCCATTATTGGTTATAGTAGGTACAATATCAGGATGAGACATATTGATAGGGGGAGTTAACCTTTTGGTAAAATATGAAGAGAAATAATAGAGGCATGAAGATAGGCGGAGAAACCCTAAGGAAATATACCCTTTTCCATTGATTTAAAAGGAGGAGAGATACAAAATTTGATGAGGATAAATGATCACAGAGGGTGAATTATCATGAGTGTTTCCATGTCTAAGTGTTTCCATCAATTCCAAAGGCAGAGATTTTTGGAATTTTGGTTTGGACAGTTGGTTGTCATTGATGTAAACCCTTGGAGAGTGATCTTAGATATTGATGTAAACCCTTGGAGAGGTCTAGATATGTTGGAAAATTGTTTGAAACTTCTATGATCGATATTGATTGTGATTTAGTTGGGTACATTTGATGTAGTCTACATGTAGCCCTAGAGGTGTGGTTATGGGACCCAAATTTTTATTAAGGAATATGGACATGAAGGACAATGAAAATTTAGGTAAGAATATCATATATGGATAGTACTTGTCATACCATTTTCGATGATATGTGGAATGCCACGTGGTTCCTCATGGTTAGGGAGATATGGCCTTGTAAATTTGGAAGCCCCTAAGAGTGGTCAAGAAGCCCCTAGTTGGTTACAAGTCTTAATCAAAGGCTAAAGTGGTTGCAACAAGAAATCCCTAAAGTAACGAGAGACGTTACTATGAAAAAGTATATAAATACCTCAAGGAGTCTCTCATATGTACACACATGCACAATTACAATTGAACATCTATCTTGTGATTGCTATGGTCTAGTATTGTGATATTTTGGCTAGTTTGTGACGACATTTTTTCGGAGGTTGTGAAGGAAGGTCGAAGGTGAAATTCTCAAAGTTGCAACAAATAGAAAATCCTAGTTTTTGAGGTATCCATGAGTTGCAGGTCAACAGGGCACATATATATGTGGGATGTAGTGGAGGAAAGCACAAATATCCATGGGTTGTAGAAGATTAAGTCACGTATATGTAAAAGGACTTGTGAAAGGTTGTGAAGGGATGTTGGTACTAGGTTGTTGAGGACTATGTAAGATTTACAGGTTAGTATTACAGAGTATCAGGTCATCTACAGGATCAAAGGTAAGTTTTAAGAGCTACATTTATGTGATTGTTTCTTACACTTGGTGATTGTATGGTACATTCTTGAGAGGCATGTCTTGTTGATGTATGGTACATCTTGGTGATAAAATGATACAATGTTAGTGGTACATTATTGGTTGTTTTGTATCTAGTTTGGTAAGGTACATGGTTATGAGTGTAGGCACATACTTGAGGCACATGGTGTGAGGCATATTCTTGGTACATGTATGAAGTGCATGTCTTGGTGATGTTGGTACTTGGTTGGGGTACACCACTGATAGTACTATCTTGATATATCCTATGGTACATGGTGTATGGCATGATTGAGAGTGATATGGTATATGGTTGAGATATTATTTTGATGTACATGTTTGATGTGCATGGTTGGCACATGATATGGTACATGTGTTGATACACATGGTTTATACATGGTATGGTACATGATTGGTACTTGGTATACATGGTATGGTACATGATTGGTACTTGGTATACATGGTTGATGGTTGAGGCATATGGTACAGGTTGAGGTGCATGATTGATGGATGGTTTTTTACAAGTGTTGGTGTATGTTTGATGCACTTGTTATGGTACAGGTTGATGCATGGTGCATGGTACATGTTGGTACTCGGTTGAGACACATACCTTGTGATGGTATGTTGGTGATATTGGTACATGATTGGTAGAGGCATGTGTTTGTGATGTTGGACATCTAGTTGAGAGGTGTCATTGGTATATTATCCATGTGAAAGGATCTGGTTTAGTATCAATGACAATGAGAGTTTGGACAAGTTCACAGTGACAGGTTGGATATAGTGACAAGTTGACATATTATAGTTTGATGTGACAGTGGCAGTGGCGATGAAAATGACAGTGACTGTGGCAGTGAAAGTTGGTCTACACTTATACTTCAGTGCGGTTGGATGTGGCAAGGATAGGTGGTTGTATCCACCTTATGGTTGGATCTGGAGAATCAGGGAGGTGTAGCTTCCTTCAGGTTGGATCCCGAGAATTAGGGGGTTGTATCCTCCTTCTGGTTGGAGAAAGAGAATTCAGGGAGTTGTGGCTTCCTTCAGGTTGGAGCATGATAATAGGGGGTTGGAGCAAGAGAATAGAGGATTGGAGGCTCCTTCCAGTTGCAGCTAGATAATTTGGAAGTTGGTGCTTCCTATGAATGAATTCTTGATATACATAAGAAATAATTTCGTGGTTTTCTCCCATTTGGATTTCCATGTAAATAATGGTGTACTATGTATTTGATGTGGTGATGTTGACATGATGTTTTTTATGATTATATGCCCATGATAAATTTAATATACATTGATGATATACTGTTGAACATTGTTTTTAAATTGAAATATTATAAATTGTGGTTAAAAGTGGTATAAAGTGCTCATACTCATTCACCCCCCCTCTCAGTATTCCAACATCTACTACATATGAAATAATCATATAACACATGTGAAGTTCATTCTTAGGCTTATCTTGATAAAATTCCATTGTTCCATAGTCACACACATGTTTAACATGAATAATTATCCACATTCCTCAGTGTTTCCAGGACAAAATGACCTGCCATTTGAGGGAAATGCCTGATGGTAGGTCCCAATTAGACCCACTCTTGTTTGGAGTAGCACTTCTGAACAAATTTTGCCCTGGTTACCAACTAACTAAAATATGAATCTGAGAACCAAAGGTTCCAAAATGAATTAAAAAAAATAAGATAAAAGAAATAAACACAACTAACTAACATTTAACTAAGAAGTATGATTATTATTCTAAGACGTAGTCTATAAACTAAAGCTATTTAAATTATCCTATCCTGATCAGGAGAAAACTAACAGATTAAATGAATACAGTGAATATTGTGCAATAACTTGAGTATAATAAATTCATGACACAAGTTATACATGAGTTTGATAGCATAATCTGTTAGAACCAAAGAATTGATAAACTGAATGATATTATACTATTACTATACTCATCCTGAAAAAAATGATAGCTACAAAATGCAAACATTAATTTAGAAGTATTTCATCAAATAACATTCACAGACTACAAATAGATAGATACATAAAAAACTTAATCTTATTCACACATATCAATAACATAATATTCCAATTTGGAATGTCTCTTGGATTCAAATTAACATGCAGCCAAAATGTTGTCTTGCTAGCTTCAAAAACCAAAATCCCCTTCAAATGGGAAGAGCTCCCTTTATATAATGAGGGGAGAATATTTACAATTGTATTTTCTTGGTAATCATAAAATTTTGAGGCATTTCACAAAAAGACTCTTCACATTCCAAAATAGATTACAATATCGGAAGAAAACATCTGGAGAGAACTGAGGAATTCTGCAATCATGATGTGGTCCTCTCTCGTTGATGGTATTGGTATTCTTTCCAAGTGGATTAGTAGTTTAAAATACCCTTGAAATTGCTTCATTGCAATCTCTCTAAGACTGATTCTCTGTTACAGACTTTTGTGGACACTTCTTGATATAACTGCTCTGTCGTGGCTTTTACAAAGGATTGAATCTTGTGGGTGAGCTGGGTAGGAAACAAAAAATGTTCTTCAATTGATTTTTCATCAAACAATGTTAGATCTTGAATGATTGTCTGACTAGATTTATTTAGATCTTCCACTTCAACTATCTTGGTGCTGACAAAAGTTGTTTCATCTATAGACTGCAATGGTTGTACCCCTACCTCTGCAACGAGATAATTTGCATCTTTCCACATTCGTGCACACGTGTTAAAAACTAACCCTTGAGTGGAGAGAACACTCACAAAGAGAGGTTTGTTGGTGTTGAAAAGCATTTGATACTTGAGTCTTTCTCTTTTCGAATATACTAGTAGGGAAGTAGGTGAAGGTTGGTGCCCATCTTGCCAAGTAACCATCTCCTCAAAAGCCTTGCTATCTTCCCGATACCTTCCATGAGTTTCTATCAGAGTGTTCTGCAAATTAAGTTATTCTTGCCACTCCCCTCGTATGTTGATAAACATATTAAGGAGTTCATTCCTTTCCTTTGCTAAACTTTCCCTGACATCCAACGCTTGTGCATTGACATAATCCATGGTACATGTAGAGGCTCTAGTCTCTTCCATAGCGGAATTGAGTTTATGTATTTCCACTTCCAACTCATTCCTATGGGTGTCCTATAGGATTTGCATCCTATTTTCAAAATATTCATTCAAGTGGTCTCTTTGTGCCTATAGGGAACCATTGATATTACATGTGTTTAGACTTTCAGTTGTGATGACAACTTACTAGACATTTATCGAGAGTTGGTATTTTACAATTTTCAACTCTGTTTCTAGCTCTATTACTCGGGTCCTAGAAATGTTCAGGGAATTAGTTACATCCAAAACATAGGAGGTATTTAATCCTGCAAAGGTGTTGAGCGCTGAAGTTGCTTGAACCACGTTCTCTTCAGGATCAAGGCTGACCTTTCATTCCCAAATCCTTCATGCATATGACTTAGACTTGGTGTTTTCTCCTCTTTTTATTTTCATTGATCTCTTCTCGATGCTTCTAGTTATGTTGTCGAAATAGTAGTCTCCAATAGCGACTATAGATCATTCGAAATTGAGAGCTTGAGAAGAGAGGGAGGAATCCCCTAGTATGGAGCTTATGGGGGTATATTGCAGAGGAGATATATTTACAATGCCTATGATCGACATCAATGGAGTGCATGGGGTCTGGTTTAAATTTTGCTTCAAAAGATCATCAACTTTCCTCTTTGATTCAACCTCATCGACCAATCGCTTCACCTCTGCCTCTTTAGCTAGTTTCCTAGATTGTGCTTCATTAGCTAGCCTTATGGATTCCTTGTCCTCTACAAAATTTTTAGCTTCTTCATCTTTCTTCTTTTGTAGATCTTTCTGATTTTCCGTGCACTCATGCTCTAGCCCAATGTTTTCCTCAATCTACCTTCTTTGATAATCTTGCTCTGCTTGGAGCCTTTTCTGCTCAAGGTGCTTTTCTTTTTGGGTCTTCTCCTGTTCCTTGACATTGCCGATATATTTCTCTTGCTGATAAAACTTCTGGAATTGAGCTAAAGTTTCCATCTTGAATTATTCTTGTTCAAAATCAATTTCTCTCTTTGCTGCATCATGGGGCAACTGGTGTAAGACTTCATTGTACGAGAGTACTCCTTTAAATTTATCCTCTTCAAAATCAACAATGTGAATATTTTGATGAGTGGGGACGACATACCTAACATGGATGATAGAAAATTGATGAGGATCATGGCCTTTAGGCTCACCCGAGAACATGATTAACTCCTGTAAGGTCTCAACTTCCTTCCTTGCATGTTGAGCATTGGAAATGGAATAGTTTCCAATGTGGAGAGGGAAGATTGGCCACATCCTCTTACTGTTGGTTTGAAAAAGTGTGGTGACTCCATACCCCATTGTTTGGTATGCTATTTACCTCATTAGTAGTCGGGCTGGGACACAATATGGAAAGGGATGTGGGGCCCCTGTGGTCCCATAAACCCTGATGAATGAATAATACTTGTAGAAAAACCAATCAACCACCCCTTTCATCCCATTTATATCCTCAAAGGATATATTTTTTGGGGGGAAGATGAAAAGGACAAAGTGTAGAGGGGAAAGGAATAAATTGCAAATCACATAAAATGATGTTTGGAATTTACACTCCATAATTGGGAGAAATAAACATGAACGGGGGGATGACTTCGGTCCCAATTCCATCCCAGTTCGGGAAAATTTAGTCAGGAACAAATGGCATCTATCATATAAGAAGACATATAAAATCATGACTTATTAATACTTGGATATTCTTTGCATGCATACATATGTTAAAGGCTAGGATATCCACCCAGTTGAAGATCTATCCTGTTCTAAGGACGATGTGTGCCAAAGGTAACGAGTCAATTTGGAAGTGCATACTTTTTTATTCACCATATAAACGACAGAGCATGGCCACCAACAACTTGCAAGGGGTTTTAATCCTGTGGGTCGGGACCAATTTCTGACCTTGCTTAAGGGTTTCATCCTTTTCCACCCACCAATGTTTCATTTGTTTTGTTGGTCCTTTTCTTTCTTGGGCGAATCCATTTAGGAAAGGTTCATTTAGTGAGAAAGTAGGAGTGAGAAGGTGATATCTGGTGCTAATATCCTCTGGTCTGAGAGAAGCTACTCACCTCCCTTTCTTTCTCATGATGTTCATCGTGTAAGCATACAATTTCCCGAGAAACCAATGTGCTGCCTCATTGTATGGGAATAGATGTGGCTTGGAAGCTACATGGTGAAAACTATTGAAATGGGTACATGACACTGAGAGGGGGGCTTGAATCAGTGTCACAAAATTTATTGACAAATTTTCCACTTTTCAAAAATTAACTGAATAACAAATATTCATTTCATTTTCTCAATCAATATATATAAAACAATAAATAATTTCTTTATTAAATAAATTGAATGAATACATAAGATCAATCTTTGAATATCATCTTCATACAATTATGAGAGACCCAACTCTCTGTTACAAGACCCAGCTTGTAGTTCTCAGATCCAACCGAGAAATGAGGAATCCAATCCTCATAACAAGTCCCATCTTGTTGATATCAGATCCAACTGAGATGTGAGGAATCCAATCCTCATACAAGACCCAACTTGTAAACATGAACCAACCTGATAGAATTCACTTCCATTCAATCCATTATATATAAATATATATACTTCAACAAATTCAACTACATTCTTCTCACCATTCCTTTTGTTTTATATAGTCTTCCAACTGGTGTGAATTTGAATCATTGTGTCTTTTCATATTTGAACCATTGTATCTTTTCGTTTAAAATGATAATCTTAAACTTTAGTTAATATCATTTTCCTTTTTATTATTTATTCATGTTTTCATGTTTTAACTATATTTTAATCATGACTGTGTATCGGTTCATTTTTCCTCATGAGTTGATAACAAACATGGATCAACTCATTAGATCATACTTGTGCTTTTGCTGCGATCTCGTTTCACCAACTTGATCATTTTCGATCATTGTATTGTTCTGGTGTAACTCATTGTCAAATGAAACCTATATGAGGCGCTTCCTTCAACCCATATGATCACATGCGTAGAACCACATGCTTACCAATTTAAGCACTGTGTTATCTTTTGCCTTTATATTATTTCATATGACCAACGATGGTGACCAAATGCTAGGCCAAACAAGTGCTTGAGCATTTTAAAAAATCAACGGTCATGATTCAATCTTATGACAAGATGGACGACTGATGAGACTTTTCCCTTTAGAACTTATGGATTTGAAACCTTTCAAAACTTCTGAATCATATCTCCCAAACAGATCAGACGGTTTACGTCTATTTTGCTGAAATGTATCAATCGTCAGATTTGATTCTTTACAAGGCTTAATATGACGACCAAGAATTAATCAAGCGTTAAGTGTTAATCCCTAAATAGTGACGCATTACCCCTTAATTGGGGCATATTATATTAGTAATTTTATTTTATTTATGTGGGCTTTAGTCCATTAGTTTTAATTATACCTCCTAGTCTCCTATATATATACCAAGGAGACATTTTCATTTTGAATCATCTTGTAATTGAACATTTATGTGGGCATAAGGAGGTTTCCCCCTCAAAGAGGCTTATTATCTGAATTTATCTCTTTTTCAAGGCTTTGAGTACTTATTTTTAGGTTTTTCTATGCTATATTGATATTTGGTTCCTAACATATGGTATCAGAGCTCAAGGTCTTGGGGTTTTGCTGCTACATCTGAGACACCTTGGAATTTTCTCTATAATTTTTTTTCTACAATGATTCAGAAGGAACGACTTGGAGAATATTTAGTAGATGGATCAAGGTACGTTGGATTAGAATTTCAGCTCTTGATTCCTTATAATTTTAGAGATACAACCTTTCTAAGATAGGGTTCTGGAATCATCTTGAATTGAATCATTGCTTAATTTTCTCTATAAAATATTTTCTGTAATGTTTCAGACCCTGAAATCTAGATAATATTCACAGAAATTAGTAAGGTATATGTGGTAACAATTTCAGCTTCTGGGTTATCTTAAATTTGCAGATACACCCTCTGGAAGATAGGGTATCTGACTAGTCCTATTGACTAGTCTCAAGAAGGTGTTCTGAGTAAAATAATCATAAATTCTTCCTAGAGTATTCAAATTGAGTGAGACTAGTTGCATTGGATAGTGGACAAACCTTAGTAGTTCGGGTACGATTTTCAAAATTTTATATCAATTATTTTGTGCGGGGCACGCTATACAAGTGATATCTCATGGAAAGGATAAAAATCAGCAAGTTGTGGGGAAGTTTCCATAAATTCCACTTGGCACATCCAATTTTGATCAGACCTATGGCATTGCAGAGAAGAAATATCATAAACCTACAAAAAATAAAATTTCATACTCAGAAGGGCCGAAATTTTGGAGATACAATAAAAGGAAGATTGTCTAGTAGAACCACCTCAAAATCAGGGTTTCAAGTGATACTTGGCCAACATACCACCAAAAAAAGGAACTTCTACACCAAATAAGCCTCCAGACAATCCTACTTGGACTCTTGATGAAGGTGAAGAAATGCGTAGGGACATAAATGATTTACAAAAGAAGATAGTAACAAAATATGAACTACAAGAGATGGAAGCTAAGTTTGAGGCAAGGATGGATGGTTTAAAAGAGGATATCATGGAAGGATTGAACAATTTCATAATAGAGAGGACACCTGAAAGTGAAAATATATCCCATGAAATTCATGATGAGGACACAAGGAAGGTGAATCAAGAATGAAGAAACTCTAACTTT
>ML776748.1:754235-767528 GCA_009831015.1 Picea engelmannii | reverse complement strand
TTTTAAGACTACAACCATACAAACAAATGTCCCTCAAGCAAGCCAAGAAGGATAATAAATTATCACCAAAGTAATATGGCCCTTATAAGGTGTTGCAAAAGATTGGTACTATGGCATACAAATTGGAGTTGCCTGCATCTTCATGAGTACACCTAGTTTTCCATGTTTCATGCTTAAATAAGGTTATATGTAACAAGATCCCAGTTCAAACTATATTTCCAGAACTTGACGAGGAAGGAAAAATCATATTGGATCCTGAAGCCATCACTGAAACAAGAATTCACCAGCTGAGGAATAGATCCATTTCAGAGTATCTCATTAAATGGAGGAAACTACCGGCTGAAGATTCCACTTGGGAAGATGAGTCTTTTATACAGAAGCATCAATATTTACTCAAGCGTTGCATAAAACAATTGTCTCAAGGGGAGGGGCATGTTAATCCCTAAATAGTGGCTCATTATCCCTTAATTGGGGCATATTATATTAGTAATGTTATTTTATTTATGTCGGCTTTAGTCCATTAGTTGTAATTATACCTCCTAGTCTCCTATATATACCAAGGAGACATTTTCATTTTGAACCATATTGTAATTGAACATTTATGTGGGCATAAGGAGGTTTCCCCCTCGAAGAGGCTTATTATATGAATTTATCTCTTTTTCAAGGCGTTGAGTACTTATTCTGAGGTTTTTCTATGCTATATTGATATTTGGTTCCTAACATTGAGTTGGATGGCCACCATTTACTCCAGGTATTAAGACTTGGGAGATTTAATATCTCAACCCCTTATTTCCTCTAGAGTGATCACCTGCCATGGTAAGTCATGATACGGTGGATATTGCTTGTTGTCGGTTAATGTTTCCACTTACACTATCCTTCCACTATAGTAGATCGATGGTCGAGAATACAACCAAACATCAGATCGATGATTGAGATCTCTTTCAGGTCTCTGGACTTCAAATATCTTGAGTCTCAAACCATTTCTTTCCTCTAGAGTGATGTCACTTACTTACGTCACTTTATGACATGTCATGAGCATAGTAGATGCCACGTGTCACTCGGATTTGTGATTTGCACGTACCTGAAATTCCGTATCAACTTAACACTTTTCATTGTCTGATTGCGCCATGTGTCCTTGTTGATGTAGTCTTGCTGACATGGATCCTCACATGCCACATGTTCATGCTAACATGGTATTCCACACATACTTGATCACGTGGTCTGTTGACAAAAAACCCTGATCCAACGGTCCTCATATGTCCTCCAAATTTGACAGTTCTCATTCATTTCAAATTTTTGGGCTTCGGGTATTTCGGATCTCAAACTTTCCGGAGCGTAACCTCCTCGCTTCTTTATACCCGAAGTGAATGATGTTCATTTGATCTAGATCTTGTATCAACGGCTCAAACTTTCTACAATGCTTCTTTTCTATCTTATCCCATCCTTCCACTCGAAAATGATCCGACGACTAACGAAGATTCACATTTCGGGAATTTCATATCTCAATTTTCCGAAGCGTAACCTCCTCGCAACTTTAGACCCGAAGTGAATGTTTTTCATTGATCAGGGTCTTAGATCGACAAATTGATCTATCTACAGTGCTTCTCTTCCATATTATCCTATCCTTCCACTTTAACACGATCCGATGGCTGATGTAAATCGGGTTTGATCCGACGGTTGATGGGTATTTGGTTAATCAAAATATCAACCTTTTATATTATCCTATCCTTCTAGTAAAAAGTGATCCAACGGTTGTGAAGACACTCAAAGCAGATCAACGATCTCAAATGATTGCAGAACCACAACTTGTGAGTGATTTAACTCGTCACCCAATCTCCGGAATTGGAAGTTGTGCGCTATTGGTGAGTCAACCACAATCGTTGATCTTCGAAGCTATAAGATCGGATGGTTCTGACTAATTGCAGGATTGGAACTAGCACAATATTTAATTCTCCTTTCGATCTCTACAATTCATCCATGCCGTTGATTTGGCGATTGCGCATCCAACGATCACGATTTAATCTGGCTTAATCTCATCATTTGTTGGATCAATAGTAGTCGTATATATTTGGAGCTATGAGATTTGAAGATATAAGTCAATTGCAGGATTGGAACTAGCAAGTTGTTTAATTCTCCTTCTGATCTCCACAATTTATCCCTGCCATTGATCTTTCTTGCAGATCGATGGTCATGATCCTCCAACGGTCATGAAGCCCACGATCACTCATATGACCGATGTCCATTATATTTAGATGATCAACATGGTCAACCTTTTGATCGGCCAACTGTTGAGTCTTCTCACTCTGATCGAGCAGATGCTGAGGCTTTTCACTCTGAGATTACTCTTTTCCTTCCGAGCTTTAATAACTATTTGTGCATTCTTTTATGCATTGATAGTCAATTATTAATTCTCCCGAGCTTGATCATAGGAAAATTGTTGATTCAATTGTGATCAACAATAATCATGAATTTGCTAATTCTCATGAGATTTGATCATAGGAACATTGTTGATCCTATCGTGATCGACAATAATCACGAATTGCTTATGTACTATGTTTTCCCTGCTGAGCATTAATCTCTGCATATTGTTCACTCCTCCTCCTGAGATTATGCTTTTGATCTGTGCGTACTGTTTGAAATTATCTGATGACTGATATACTGTTGACATTAATGATAATTCATCATAACAAAAAATCATCACATCATAATGACATCGACTGTTGACATCAATGACAACATATCAATGACAATGTGTCCAACAATCTCCCCCTTTGTCATTGAGGGCAACATACTAACTTCATACACAAACTCCCCCTGTGATGATGCTTTTGTATATGAAGTTCTCTATGAAGTTACTCTTCCCCTTTGACACCAATGGAAAAGGATTGATCCCCTTATAATCAACATCTATTTGTCTGGATGTTGTTGGCCAAAATATGAACTTAGGTAACTCCCCTTGGAATCATGTTTTGCCTACAATAATTAAATGACTTCCCCTGTCAATATGCTCTCTCTCTTCTTCTGACTACTCTCCCCCTTTGTTTCTTAAAGGTTAGCTCTTCCTAACAAGGTCTCTTCCCTTGTCAATTTACTAATTTCTTATCTTAGTTTATTGGGATTTTTGAGTTTGAATAAGTAGTCTTCTTGATACAAATTTTTGTAGTGATCAAGTCTTTTCAACACTTAATCTAATTACATTCTTATTTAATAACCAAAATAATCCTCTTGAGTTTTTATTGACTTCCCTTTGTCAAATAGAACAAGAGTATGAATCTTACTGATATTTTTGATTTGCTTCTTATTTTTCTTTGATATTTCACAGGAATATCAATTTAGAAATTATACCAATTGATTTAAATGCCAATTTTGTTATCAATTGATCTTTGTTGAATGATACTTCTTGAATTTCTCTGCTTCCTTAAATTTTCTTCTTCTTCTTCTTGTGTTCTACAACTAACCCTACCAATGATTTTTCTTTTGACCACTAATCTGTAGATAGTCAAGATTTTCTAGATGTTAATTTAGAAACTCTTTGGCATAATCCTTTGATTTAGTAAAGACCAAATTTAAACCTTTTTTTTATTTTCTTTCTTTTGCTAACAACTTATGACATCATCAGAATTTGATATTGTCCCATATTCTTCTATAGGTATTTCCTTTTCTTGAGATTGATTTATCTCATATTGAATTTCACATTCTTTATTAGGACTTTTACCCATCATGTTCATATTATTAGTTTCTTCATTTTCATGTGTAATAACATCTTTCTTTCTTTCTCCTTCAGATTTTCTTCTCCATATCTTTCTGTGATATATTTTTCTTTTTGGATCTTCTCTTTCTAATTGTGTTTTTGGATATTTATCATCTTCTTTATTCCACCGTTTATTAGGACTTGTCATTGTCTTGAATGACTTATTCAAATATTGACTTTTTGTATTCTTGCAGTTTTGGGATTTGTGCCCAAACTATCATAGTTGTAACATCTCATTGTATGACAAAAGTTTGTTGTGTGCCCAACAAAATTACATTTCCAACATCTAATTGAGTTTTTGGATTTTCTTGTATATCCTTTCTCTAGTTTCTTGCAGTCCATTGCTTTATGTCCAAATCTATGACAAGAAAATAAATAGCCATTGAAGGTGTTTCCATTCTTGATTTTATTTTGGCTTGAAGGATTTGTCATTTGATTTTCTTCTTCCTTTTTACTTCTATAGCTATCTTCTTTCTTATTGTATCCAAGGCAAGTTTTGTCATCAACTAATCTATGGCTCTTCCAAATCTTATCTAGGATAGCTAAGCTATCATGGAAATTGACAATCTTGTTTGTCTTTTCATTCATCTTTCTGAGATTGATTATTTCTAACTTCAACATGTGACATAATTCTTCCTTTTTAGTCAACTGAATCTTCAGGGCTTCTTCCACTTCTTTAGCATGTTCAAGTTGAGTCTTTAGATTTATGAAAATTTCTTTTGTCTCATCCAAGAATTCTTTTCATTTAATAGTTTTTTCACATGTTTTCAGTTCTTCCATATCTTTTGTTAGATCAAAAAATTTAGTTTTCAATATTTTGATTTCTTCCTCGTATTCTAGTTGAATCCTTTTGAGGTTGATATCTTCTAATTCAAGCTTTTGACACGATTCTTCCTTTTTAGTTATTTGGATCTTTTGAGCTTCTTATATTTTCTTAGATTCTTCAATTTGAGTCATTAGATCTGCATTATTAATTTCATTTATCTTTTTGAAATTGATGATTTCCAATTCCAACATGTGGTAAGAATTTTCTTTCCTTGTTAACTGAATTTTTAAGTCTTTTTCACTTTCTTTAATTTCCTCAAGTTAAGTGTTTAGTCTGTTAACTAATTCTTCTAATTATTTTAGTACTTCTTTTCTTTTACTGTCATGTATCTTTAATTCTTCCATCTCTTATGTTATATTAATAACTTCGGTTTTCAAACTTTTGATCCCTTCTTCTTTGTTTTCTAGTTGAAACTTTTGTTCATGATCTTCATGGTTAGATTGATCTAGCTGTTGAAGTAGCATCATTTCTTTCTGATGGAGTTTCTCCAACTCTTATAGAGTGCACATGGTTATGGAATCAATAATGTCAAGAGCCTCCACAAGAAATTTAATAAGAATATAATTTCCTTGTTTCAAACTAATCTCTTCTATAACAACTGCAACATCAATTTTAAGATAATGTAATTTTTCTTTAATGAAAACTGAGGTATTCCTCAATTCCTTGATGAGGTTGTCTTATTCGCTATTGAATGAGATCGAATCCTTCATTTCATTAAGATTATAAATCTTTTTCTCTGAACTATGTTCTTCAATCTCATTGAAATTTTCTTTTTCTTTATCTTCTTCATTATCTTGATAAAAACTCTCTTCTTCTGAGTTTTGTTCTTTATTATGATAAGAATCATCTTCTTTAGAGTCTTTTTCCTCTCTTTCATTGAATTTCTCTTCTTCTTGTGTTTCATTCTGATAACTGTTTTCTAGTTGAAGCCATAATTCTTTGGCAGATTTGTAGTGCTTCATCTTTTCTTTGACTTGATCTGACAATCCATCTTGTATTGGTTTTAAGGATACTGAATTATTTCTCTTGGCTTCCTTTGCAGTTTTGGATTTTCCCTTTGAAGTAGTTAAGTGCCAAGGCTTACTTACTACCAAATCCCAAACTCCAGATCCTGTTGACTTCAAATATCTTTTCATATTTTCTCTCCATGATAATTAATATGTTCCATCAAATAAGGGAGCTTCATTTGTGGAGATAGCAATCTGTCCACCCATTTCTTCTGGATATACCTTCAGTGTTTAAACTGTGTTGAAGGAACCCCCTCTGATACCAATTGTTGAAATGGGTACTTGACACTGAGAGGGGGGGGTTGAATCAATGTCATAAAACTTATTGAAAAATTTTCCACTTTTCACAAATTAATTGAACAAAAAATATTCATTTCATTTTCTTAATCAATATATATAAAAAAATAAATACTTTATTTATTAAATAACTTGAATGAATACATAAGATCAATCTTTGAATATCATCTTCATACAATTATGAGAGACCCAACTCTCTGTTACAAGACCCAACTTGTAGTTCTCAGATCCAACTGAGAAATGAGGAATCAAATCCTCATAACAAGTCCCATCTTGTTGATCTCAGATCCAACTAAGATGCGAGGAATCCAATCCTCATACAAGACCCAACTTGTAAACAGACACCAACCTGATAGAATGAACTTTCATTCAATCCATTATATATAAATATATATACTTCAACAAATTCAACTACATTCTTCTCACCATTCCTTTTGTTTTATATAGTCTTCCAACTAGTGTGAATTTGAATCATTGTGTCTTTTCATATTTGAACCATTGTATCTTTTTCATTTAAAATGATAATCTTAAAATTTAGTGAATATCATTTTCCTTTTTATTCTTTATTCATGTTTTCACTATCTTTTAGTCATGAATGTGTATCGATTCATTTGTCCTCATGAGTTGATCATAGACATGGATCAACTCATTAGATCATACTCATTCTTTTGTTGCGATCTCGTTTCACCAACTTGATCATATTCAATCATTGTATTGTTTTGGTGTAACTCATTGTCGAATGAGGTGCTTCCTTCAACCCATATGATCACAGGCATAGAACCACATGCTTATCAATTTAAGCACTGTGTTATCTTTTTCCTTTATCTTATTTCATATGACCAACTACTATCACATAAATCGGTAAATGCAAACATAAACTAATCTCCCTAGATCCACCTAGATCTAGAACAAAACACGATAGGACATGGTGCTTTCCCTAGGCTCTAATCATCGAATTTACTACTAAACAAAATACGAGAGACATACCTTTAAATGTCGCTTCCTTATGTCTTTGTTGTTCCTATTTCTCTCCGGTGCTCTTGTGATACTGATCCTGCATTGAGACACAAACCAACCAAAGTGAAAACAACAAAAGTATATTCAATGAAAACCTATGCATATGATCAAGGAATTATTAAATAAAATGCTAATGATTTTATGGGAAAGAAACATGCCACTGTATTATATAATGTGGAAGAAAGATACAACCAGATGCCTTGATGTCGTCAGGTTCCTTCCAACAGTTCCTTGCTTCCCACACACTTCTTGCTACAATGGATTATGAGACTGTGTATCTGATAGCTACTCACAATCTATCTTGACAAAGAAAAGCTCAAATCCAACGTAAATTTCCCAAGCTCAATCCCACTAAATTTCTCCATGAGAGCTCCTCTCCTTTTATAATTTGAAGAGGATAAGGTAAGGAGGTTAGGATGATCCCACTAAATCATTAAAGTGAGTAAGATCCAAACCATTCAGAGGCAACCTCACCATAGAAGCTTCTCCTTCTAGAAACATCGAGAAGAAGCTCATTTTTCCCACGTACGAAGGCTGGTGCACCTTGGCTATAGAGAAACCTGCGGAAACTCTACGACCTAGCTATAGTGAAACCTGCGTAAATCAAACATTTCCGCACCCTATGTATATAACAACCTGCGGAAATCCTCCAAAATAGGGTTTTTACAGAGGAAAACACAACTTCTTCTCTCAGGAAAAGTTCTTCTCCCTTCTTTATTTAGGAATTTAGGCTATTGATCCTTCTAAAGACAAAGGATAGGTTTACATCATTAATGGTCATAAGGGTGACAAAAATAATGTGTAACAGAGAGCCCCCCAAAGTATGAAGTTATACCAGAGTGATAATTGAAATACTTTGTCGAGTGTGTGTAGGGAACAAGGAACACGTTGGTCGGAAACCTGACAACAAACAAGGAAATACAGTACAATAATATATCATCACTGAGGTAGGAATTCCCATGCTCATAATACAAATGACTCAAAGAATAAGTGCTAACATGTGAAAGATCCATGTCAAGTAAGACAGGTCATCACCACGAAAAATACACAGTGGATAGATGCCAATATGACTCAAATATGAACATAGCCACCAAAAATACACTATTGATCTTTGTGTTAAAGACTCAAATTTGAACATAGACACGAGACATACAATGTGGATCTATGCTTGGACCTAGTTTCAAATCCACTCTAACCAAACTAACAATCTCAAGCCAAAAAAACTAACTTTCTCCATGAGAGCTCCTCTCCTTTTATAAGATGAAGAGGATAAGGTGAGGAGGTTAGGATGATCCCACTAAATCATGAAAGTGAGTAAGATCCAAACCATTCAGAGGCCACCTCACCATAGAATATTCTCCTTCTATAAGCATCTAGAAAATTCTCAATTTTCCCATGTACGAAAGCCACCTCACCCTAGCTGTAATGCAGCCTGTGGAAACTCCGTGACCTAGCTATAGTGAAACCTGCGGAAAGAAGGCATTTCCACACCCCATGTATAGAGAAGCATGAGGAAATCCTCCTTTATAGGGTTTTTACAAAGGAAAATTCAATTTCTTCTCTCAGGCAAAGTTCTTCTCCCTTATTTCTTCAGGAATTTAGGCCACTGACCCCTCTAAAGGCAACATATAGTTTTACATAATTAAAGGTAATAAGGGTGACAAAAATAATGTGTAACACCAATGATGGTGACCAAATGCTAAGCCAAACAAGTGCTTGAGTGTTTTAAAAAATCAATGGTCATGATTCAATCTTCTTACGAGATGGACGGCTGACGGGACTTCACCCTTCAGAACTTCTGGATTTGAAACCTTTCAAAACTTCCAAATCAGATCTCCCAAATAGATCAGATGATTTACGTCTATTTCACTAAAACGTATCAATCGTCAGATTTGATTCTTTACAAGGCTTAATATGATGGTGAGGACTTAATCAAGCATTGAGTTGGATGGCCACCATTTACTCTGGGTATTCAGACTTCAGAGATTTCATATCTCAACCCCTTCTTTCCTCTAGAGTGATCACCTACTATGGTAAGTCATGATATGGTGGAGACCGCTTGTTGTCGATTAACGTTTCCACTTACACTATCCTTCCACTGTAGTAGATTGACAGTCGAGAATAGAACCAAACATCAGATCGACGACCAAGATCTCCTTTGAGTCTCCGGACTTCAGAGATTTCGAGTCTCAAACCCTTTCTTTCCTCCAGAGTGATGTCACTTACTTACGTCACTTGATGATGTGTCATGATCCTAGTAGCTTCCACATTTCACTCGGATTGGTGATTTGCACGCGTACCTGAAATGTCGAATCAACTTAATGCTTGTCATTGTTTGATTGTGCCACGTGTCCTTGTTGACGTAGTCTTGCTTACGTAGTCTTGCTGACGTGGATCCTAATGTAGCACATGTTCATGCTGACGTGTTATGCCACACGTCCTTGCTGACGTGGTCTGGTGACCAACAACCCTGATCCAACGGTCCTCATATGTCCTTCAAATCCGATGATCCTCATTTATTTCATATTTTCAGGCTTCAGGTATTTCGGATATCAAACTTTCCAGAGCATAACCTCCTCAAAGTGAAAGATGTTCGTTCCATATAGATCTTGGATCAATGGCTCTATCTTCTACGATGCCGCTTTGCTAGCTTATCCTTTCCTTCCACTCGAAAATGATCTGATGGCTGACGGAGATTCACATTTTGGGAATTTCACATCTCAATTTTCCAGAGTGTAACCTCCTCGCAACTTTAGACTTGAAGCAAATGTTGTTCATTGATAAGGGTCTTAGATCGAAGAATCGATCTATCTACAGTGTTTCTCTTCTAGCTTATCTTGTCCTTCCACTTTAACATGATCCGACGACTGACGAGAATTGGGTTTGATTCGACAGTTGACTGGTATTCGGTGAATCTTTTATCTTATCCCATCCTTCTAGTAAAAAGTGATCCAACGGTCGTGAAGACACTCGAAGCAGATCCACGATCATAGATGATTGCGGAACCACAACTTGCAAGTGATTTAACTTGTCACCCAAACTCCACAATTGGAAGTTGTGCACTGTTAGTGAGTCAACCACAATCATCGATCTTCAAAGCTATAAGATCGGACGGTCCTAACTAATTGCGGGATTGGAACTAGCGCGATATTTAATTCTCCTTTCGATCTGTGCAATTCATCCCTGCCGTTGATCTAGCGATTGTGCATCCGACGATCATGATTTAATCTGGATTAATCTCATCATTTGTTGGATCAATCGTAGTCAGAGATATTTGGAGCTATGAGATCTAACGATATAGGTCAATTGCGAGATTGGAACTAGCGATTTGTTTAATTCTCCTTCCAATCTCCGCAATTTATCCCTGCCATTGATCTAGCTTGTAGATCGACAGTCACGATCCTCCAATGGTCCTCAAGCCCACGATCACTCATATGACCGATGTTCATTATATTTAGATGATAAACACAGTCAAACTTTTGATCGGTCGGATGTTGAGTCTTATCACTCTAATCAGACGACTACTGAGGCTTTTCACTCTGAGCTTATGCTTTTCCTTCCGAGATTTAATAACTGTTTGTGCATTCTTTTATGCACTAATAGTCAGTCACTAATTCTCCTAAGCTTTATCATAGGAACATTGTTGATTCAATCGTGATAAAAAATAATCACTAATTTGTTAATTCTCTTGAGCTTTGATCATAGGAACATTGTTTATCGTATCGTGATCAACAATAATCATGAATTGCTTCTGTACTGCGTTTTCCCCATTGAGCATTAATATCTGCATATTGTTTGCTCCTCCTCCTGAGCTTACACTTTCAATCTTTGCATACTATTTGACATTCTCTGCTGACTGATATACTATTGACATCAATGACAATTCATCATAACAACAAATCATCACATCATAATGACATCGACTGTTGACATCAATGACAACATATCAATGACAATATGTCCAACATATCCTCTGGTGCTAATATCCTTTGGTCTGAGAAAAGCTACTCACATCCCTTTATTTCTCATGATGTTCATCGTGTAAGCGTAAAATTTCTTGAGACACCAATGTGTTTCCTCATTGTATGGGAATATATGTGGCCTGGTAGCTACCTGGTGAATACCACTTTTCAGGATATTTTGGTACACCTCTAAAACTTTGTCATCTTTAGGAAACTCTATGGAGTTGAATATCCTATAGATCTCTTCAAATCTAGGGCAATGGTCCTCACCAATATGTAGAATTGTGTTAGTCATGAGAGTTTTGACCGGTCGAGATGATGATTCGGGGCCCGTAGCACCTTGGAAGTACACCGAGCTCCTAGATGTTTTCAGGTTCTGGCTCGTCATGACGAATAACCAAATTAATCTGCAATAACACATTAAAAGGAATATAAACTTATCTTAAGTATAAAACATTAGCTATAATAATGAAAAATTGGTTAAGCGATAGAAAACAAAGGTTTCTTGTAAACAAGAAGTTGCATTAATATAGAATGTGCTCTTAGTAAGCAAGGGAGTCTAGACAAAAATCAAACTTCACGGGCTATGCTTCAAAAACATATAGTGGAAGTTGTGTTCTGATAGGGTGTTGTTTATAACTCGTAATGCACATATAACTAGCACGAGTATGCCATAACTCAGGTGTGTTTGAGGATATTACTAAATCCGATCTTAGATTTTCTCGTTAATGCATGTCATTTCCATAATTAAAGCTTATTAAGTAGGACATGTGCATTGATTAAAACATCAAGGGAACTACTAAACCAAATCTTTGAGTAAGACCCTTATCGAGGTCGATATTTCAGAGTATGAGAGATCGTGGTTTTTTTGAACCTCGAAGGGAAAGGTATCGAAGGTATATTCCCTTGTACATGGACCAATTGGTAGGCCTGGTGCACCAATCAATGAATAGTGATATGGAAAGAGGTGGAACCCGTCGGGGTGTTGGCATCGGGGTAAATTAGGATGAGGGAGAAACTGACACCCGAGGGGAAGGTATCGATAGTATATTCATTGTTTTTTAGATAGGAACATAAAAGTATATGATTTATAGGATTTTAGGACTTGTGAGCCGAAGGTTTGAAGGATATGGAAAAGTTTGAGCTCTGATGACAACGATATCGACGAATATTATTTTGGCCTAGGAGAAAGTGCAGGACACATGCGAGAAGGGTCAAGATGTAACATCCTGATCTTGCATGCACTGAGAAAACTTATTCTTTGAGGACACTTGCTTGCAAGTGATTCAGATTATTATTCTATTGGTCGTTTGATTATGATTATGAGGCATTATGGATATGATGATATGTTAATTTGTGTGTTTACATGGACAGGTGCTATTGACAGGGTTCTCCTGAGTGTGCAGGACCTTGGACCTCGAGGATGCAGAGGAATCGATGAAACCCCTTGAACTTCGGATTGAGTCATGGAGTGGACTATTGGGGTTTTATTGTTGTTGATATGACATATGTGCATCTGATTATATGTTATGATGATTGATTATTATTGCTGACATGATTTGTTGATGATGCAGGATGACGATAGCTTGTCGGCTAGACTCATATGTGGAGTAGAGGGGTCACACACGACAACAGATACATTGAGGGAGAGGTGTGGACAACAACCCTGCCACATTCTACTAGCACTCCCACCATGGCTCAAACTGTAGGTTAACAATTACCTAGTTCGAGAAGATCCACAATGTTGTGAGGGAAGACTGCAACAGTCACTCACGATGATTCTAATGGGTGTGCAATAAGGCAGGGGCCTTATTCCTTAGAGGCCCTTAGTCTCCCACAAGATCACCTGGTGGAGTATTGACTCCAGGGGTTTTTGATGTCTACCAAGTCAGTCAAGAGGCGAGTGGCACCCTTGGAGCACGTGGTGCGTCCTGAAGGGAAAATCGTGCAAGAAAAACAAAAAGAGGCGAGTGGCTCCCTTGCATCACGTAGTGCATGCTGAAGGGCACGTCACGCAATGAAAACGAAAAGTGGCGAGTGGCACCCTTGGAGCACCTAGTGCATCCTGAAGGGCACATCGTGTTTTGAACTGATAAGTGAGTAAACCTAGACGGCCTTAGAACGAATGATGTGTCATGTAAGATTTAAAAACTTTTTTTCCTTAATAAAAATGTCGCCCAGCCTAGTGAAATTAAAAATCTAGGTCTAAGTGACAATTGTGGTAAAAATTAATAATCACAATTAAACATGTGACAAGAAGGGGGTAAGAAATTCGATTAATTTATTAAAATCAAATTACTTGGGGGGATTAATATTTTAAAAGGGAAAAGATTGTTTTTTTTCATTTACTAATTAAATAAATAAATCAAAAATAAAAAGGGGTAAAGGTGGTTTTTCTACACTTGCTAATTTGAGTTTTTTTTTTTTTTTTTT
>ML776748.1:714740-754209 GCA_009831015.1 Picea engelmannii | reverse complement strand
CGCTACCACTATAACCTCCAGGTGTGCCCACGATTCCCCTTACGCGGCACACAAGGTAAGTCGGGGGGAATTGAACTCGAAACCTCATGGAACTTCATTTTCACGGCACTTGCCAATTGAGCTGCCCCCCCGGGGGCTTGCTAATTTGAGTTTTAGATAAAAAGGGAAAAGAGGGAAACTTAAAAGAAATAAGAAACTAAGGGAAAAAGGGGAAACATAAAGAAAAAAGGAAACGTAAGGAAAAAGTTGAATGACTAACTTAGTAAGGAATCTTGCCTTTAAGAACTTTCAAATTATGAACTCAACTAGGATTCAGTAAAGGCGTAAGTCATTTAAAATGTGTAAGGGAATATTGGGACACCAAGGAGCATTTTTAGGAATGATTTTTGGTGGGTGAGGGAAATAGGAATAATTAAATAATTAATGAAATTAATTTATGGTGCAACTAGGGGGATGGATGAAATGTGTACGGGGGAGGTTTTATGTTGATTAAAATATTGAAAAAGAAATTAAATGAGAATTTAGGAAAGAAATCACTTAAAACCTCTATAAAAAGGATGGAGGAGGAGGAGTATGGATGGGATCTTTATGCATAACGTTACGCTGCAGAATTTTTGTCTTGACTAACTTATCTTGTGGGAGTTGGGATACCCAACTTGGGCAACGAGTGGTAGCTCGACCTTGCGAGGCGAGCTGAGTGCTAGTTGTTCTATGATATAGTGTGTGTGGCCCCTTTGTGGCTCAGGGGGCTTAGGGGGAAGAAGAGTACCCCTAGCGTTGGCTGGGAGGTACCGGTGAAGTCACATCGGTCGGAAAGTAGGAGATGGATAGAGCACATGTGGGACAACAACTCAGAGCTGTTGTCTTGGGCTATGGTACACATGTGTTTATTTTGAATGGTAGATTAATATTTCTCTTGTGCTTTCATTACTGTACTTCTATTTTGTAGAGAAATGTGTTTTACTCTGCGTTTTGCACTTCTATTGTGTAAAGAAATGTGTTTTACTCATCTTTTTTAATCGAGAAATTAAAGTCGTCATAGTTTTGCGCTCGTTGCATTTGAATTGATTCCCTTGGCAACCCGATCCCTGATTGCTACGTCTGTTTTTTTTTGTTTTATTGGTTATTATGAAGAGATTGTGATTTATCTTCTGTCCTTATCCCTAGATCATAAGTCCATTCCTGAGCAATCGGCCAAGAGATGAATCGACGGTTGTCACTTCGGTGTTTGTAGACCTATAGATTCTAATGCCCTACTTTTATGTGCATCGATGATGAGCGAAGGATAATTTTGCCCAGCTATCTACCCCTGTTGATTGTTCATGGTTGAATGATTGTCTTGCACCTTCTTGCGATTGAACACTTCTACGTATTGTTTATCTTTTCTCTCTGCGATCAACTCAATACCCTCTGTGTTTTATATCACCTCTGCATTTCAAAGGGTATTTTATTCTTTGCGATTTTCATGACAGTTCTTAGCTCTTAAATGGAAGAATCTCAGCATTGTCTACTTGAATGATAGTGTTTCCTTGTACCTATTTGTGACTGCGATTTGAACCTTCAGACAACGTTTTTATTTACCTATTATTGACTGTGAAATGGGTATAGCCATTTACATTTTGACTGCAATTTATATAGCCAATTCGAATGAAAAATTATGTATTGACTGTGTTTTATGGAAAATAATGTCTACATTTATTTCTTTATTTGTGTTTTACATTGAATAACTGATTTACATCTTTAGTTACTCTGATACTTGGAAGGCTTGCAACCAATTTCATTTAGCTACAATGTCTTTCTTCGTAGGCAACAAACTTAATTGAATGACAAAAATAATATTTTCAACTCAACAATACAAGATATGTAATAGAGTGTGGTATTAACATCTCTAGACCACGTTTTGGCATTACTTACACAAATATCTAGTAACTTTTAGACAACGAATCTGCTTTGTAGAGACAATGATTTTGGGTGATATATAGACCCTGATTTTTGGATTACTTGCACAGATATTTTCGTAACCTGTAGGTAGCGTCCATGCTGTGCATTTGGGGGTATTCTATTGTGTAGCTGGTGGCATTTTAATGACAACATTTAGTTAACTAATTGGACTGTGATTGAATTTATTTACTTGATAGATAAAAATTGTGAGACAATGTCTTCGTTTTAACTAATTATGACTACGATTGAATTTATTTATTGACAGTTTACATTGTATGATAGCGTCCCCCCCTTTTTTTTACTTATTGTAACTCAACGATTTTCCAGTTTTGCTTTGCGATTATATGTACTAAAGGAAAACAATATTTGTCATTTCACTATGCGATTCGTGCATCCATTAACAGACAACATTCTTCTTAGTCCTGCAATTCATCCTTATCATGACAGCTTTATCCTTTATGTATTGACGATGAATTTACCTGTTCCATTGACTGCGAACTTACACGATTTTACTTTATTTTGAGTGCAAATTCAATGCGATTTTAATATATATTTGACTGTGATTTTACCTGTCTCTTGACTGTGAATTCACAAGATATTCATACTACGAACTTACATGCCTTATTGAGTGTGATTTATTGACAATTTACAATGTATGACAACGTCCCCCTTTTTTTCTTTACTTATTGTAATTCAATGATTTTCCAGTTTTGCTATGTGATTCTATGTACTAAAGGACAACAATATCTTTCATTTCACTTCGCAATTCATGCATCCATTACTAGACAACATTCTCCTTAGTCCTTCTACGATTTCATCCTTATCATGAAAACTTTATCTGTGATGTCTTGACGACGATTTTACCTGTTCCATTGACTGTGAACTTACACGATTTTACTTTATTTTGAGTGCAAATTCAATGAGATTTTAATATATATTTGACTACAATTTTACCTATCTCTTGACTGCGAATTCACAAGATATTCATATTGCAAACTTACACGCCTTATTGAGTGCAATTATTCATGATATACACAACGATTTTGGCTGGGCAACATCCATCGTTCTTAGCAATTAAATTTCGCTTAATATGTATTTATTCGACAACGATTTATATGCACCAAATCAGTAATGGGTAGTGATTCCTTGATGGGTAGTGATTACTATGCTGACAACCATCCTTTTTGACAACCATTCTATTTTTATATCTTGTTTCTATGTCAACGTTTGATTCTATATCCTGCTATATTTACTAGGCAATGATTCATGCTTTAATTAGACAATAGTGGTGTATATTAATGAACAACGTACTTGTTGTCAAGCATAATAGTTCACCTTTACATTTAGACAGTGTATATTTTGACATTGTATATGTATGTTTATATTAGACAGTGTATTTTAGACAAGCTTAATGTAAAGTGTATGTTTAGACAGATATTTGTTAATGGACAATGTATACTAATGAACAACGTACTTGTTGACAAGCGTAATAGTTCACTTTTATATCTAGACAATGTATATTTGACTTTGTATATTATGTTTATATCAGACAATGTATTTTTAGACAAGCATAATGTAAAGTGTATATATAGACAGAGAATTGTTAATGTTAATGGACAATGTTTTTTTTAATGGACAACGTTTATTGTTGACAAGTGTGTTGATTTTGTTAAGCGCATTTTAGTTCACCTTTTTGATAACTTGTGATAATAGTAACCATATTTAATATTTCACATCCTTGGTCATAGTTGGGACACTTTTATGATAATGTTAACATTTCTTATAGTTCACTGCTTCACACTTAGACACCATGTTGAACGGATAATGTCTTATGGTCAGATGGAAAAGTCATTTCATAGCTGGCACAATTTAATTTGAGCAATGTCACCTTGCGTCTTGTCGACTATTTCTTGGGTGTGTGGGTATAGTCTTCATGCATTTCGTCAGTTTATTTAGTCTTCTAGCGCGTCGGTTTCAACTTGGGTTAAGGGTCCAGGATTACCTTCATGCCTATCGCCTTGGGATGACATGATTCTTGATGAGGGGACCACTGTGTGCCCTAATGGATCGATGTGAATGATAACTTGGCCGAAGTCTATGCTTCTTGATGTGGGCATTCATTCATTGTAATTGAAGTTGGCACTTGGTTGTAACGCCTTAACACGTTTTGGTTTTGCGCACCGTAGAGGTTTCCAGTTACTGGCCGTCTAGGCTGTTGTATTGGGATTATGGATGTTGTCCTATAGCCTATAAGCGTTGTTGTGTTTGTATCAGGAGGGTAGTCATTTCTATCTGTCTTTGATTTATGCATGTTTCACCTACTTGCTCGATGTGATATTGTGTTGAGTCGTTGTTGTATGTTTCTTGATCTACGTGCATGGTGTTTGTTGTTAGATGGTGTGGTTTAACTATTGTCATCATTGCCTTCCTTCTTAGATAAAAAAAAGAAAACACTTTTCGCTTCACTTGGAGTCGTAACGAGTGGGTTCGTTACATATAGTATCAGAGCGGGTTCGACGCATGACTTGGGATCACTATGAATTTCATTGATTTGATTTCTGATTATAAGGTCACTAATTAATTTGATTTGTATTCGTGTAGGTAATCATGGTTAGAGGACGTCGTGGAGGCAGACGATGGGGTGTTAGGGGAGGAGGCACGACGCCCCCAGTAGCATCCATGCCTAAGGGGTATAACCCCCAGGGAGATGAACAAGTTGTTGGGTAGGAGCAGATAGCAGTGGGTGATGTGGTTGGGTTGATGAGGTCCTTTTAGCGGATGTTTGAGGCACTGATCAATTGTTTGGACAAAGATGAGGCCAAGGTGCCGACACCCCCTAAGGGTCCACCGCGCGCTCCGATTGGTACTGGTGGAATTCACCACGAACTCGAGAAGGTCAAATTTCATGAGTTCTTTGGTGCCCTGGATGGTGCAGCCACCGAGGCATGGTTGGAAAATATGGAGATGTGCTTTTCACTTCACGACTATACCTCCAACATGAAGATCTGCATGATGGTCTTTCAACTGAAGGGGAGCGCTCTCCTCTGGTGGAAGACACTCCTGACACAATTGAACATGGACATCGAAGACATGTCATGGGAACTATTCGAGGAATGGTTCTAAGAGAGGTACCTATAAGAGGAATTCATTGAGCGTCAGCTCAATGAGTTCAACACCTTATGACAGGGCAGCCATACGGTGCCCGAGTACGAGGCTCATTTTATGGAGTTTCTTCGGTATGCTCCACACCTAAATACTGAGAAAATTAAGTTCAAGAGGTTATTTTTTGGCCTTAATGTCATCATACGTGAAAAGGTTAGGATTGTGATGCCTCAGACCTTGCATGATTCCATCCAGAAGGCCCTCATAGTAGAGGAGGATCTTATCAGCGGGGGTCAGAGAAAGAATCTAGTAAGACCAGCAAGGCAGGTGTCATCTGGTGCACAACAAAATCAGACACCAGCTAGACATACACCAAGATATCATGGCTTCCATAGAGGATCCACTTTCATTACACCTCAGTGACCAATGCCTAAGAAGTGGACTCCTTACCGAGAACCACAACATCAACAACAACATCGACCGCAACCACTATAGTTTAGGCCTGTTCAGCAGAACAGACCAGGATTCCAAGCCAGTGGGTCATCGACTTCCATTTCGGGTACCAGGAGTACTGGACCGAAGAAGGGGTGTTGGAAATGTGGGGAGACACACTACCAATGCGACTACCCAGTGGAGAGGACTACATCATCTAGATCATTCAGACCCACTACCATTGGAGATTTGGGAAAGGCCCATTAGATTCATGCAGTGGTGAATAACCACTAGGCAAAGGACTAGTCGACTGTGCTCAAGACATCAGGTACCATCGCTGACCAAACACTTAGTATTTTGAGAGATCCCAGTGCTACGGAGAGTTTCATTTCTGGTGCAGCGCTAAAAAGGATTAAGGTAAAGGCAGTCAAATAGGACGATTTAATCTCTGTAGAAATGGATTCGAGAGCCAAACAAAAGGTTGGAGGGAAGGTTACGGGTTGTACCCTTAACATGGGAGAGTTTTTCACTAGGGCCAACCTGTATGTCACGATCTTAGGATCTTATGACGTCATGATCAATATGGACTGGTTGGAATTGCATGAGGCGATACTCAACTATAAGACAAAATGATTGATCTTGGTCGATGATGAGGGACAAATATGCGTTATTGTAGGTCGAAACCAGGGATTTTCCCCGAGGTTAATCTCTTCCTTGTAGCTACGGAAGAGCATGTGCAAGGGGTGTAAGATTTATGCGATCCTTGCATTAAACGAAAAGGGAGTAGAGGAAGGTATAGAACACCTTCCAGTGGTGAGAGAGTTTGTGAACATCTTCCTAGAGGAGTTACCTAGGATGTTGCCAAAGAGGGAATTGGATTTTACCATAGACATAAAACCAAGCATTGAACCGATAACTAGAATTCCTTATCGAATGTCAACTCTAGAGTTACAGGAGTTGAGAATGCAACTGAAGGAGTTGCTGGACATGAGACTTATACATCCAAGTGTGTCACCATGGGGTGCACTTGTTATTTTCATACGAAAGAAGGATGGGTCATGGATACTCCACATTGACTACCATCAATTGAACAAGGAAACGATCAAGAATTAGTATCAATTGCCAAGGATTGATGATCTGTTTGATCAGATGAAGGGTGCGGAAATGTTTTCAAAGATCGAATTGAGATCAGGGTATCACCAGTTATGGATCAACGAGGATGACATCCCTAGACCACCTTTAAGATGATGTTTGGACATTACGATTTTACTGTTTTACCATTTGGACTGACGAATGCCTTAGGGGTGTTTATGAGTTTGATGAACGGGGTGTTTTGCGAGTACTTGGAAAAGTTCATCCAAGTATTCATTGACGATATTTTGATTTACTCTTGGATGATGGAGGAGCATGAAAAGCACTTGCACTTCGTACTACAATGTCTGCGAGATAATTTTTTTTATGGGAAATTGTCTAAATGCTCGTTTAATAAATCGAAGATTCACTACTTAGGGCATGTCATCTCTAACGAAGGTATCACCATGGATCCATCAAAGGTCAAGGCTATTATGGAATGGTATGTGCCGAATAATGCCTTGGAGGTGCGTATCTTCATGGGTTTAGCAGGATACTATTGACGGTTCATCGAGGGATTTTCAAAGATAGCAAATCCGATCACAGAATTGCAGAAGAAGAAAAAAAAGTTTGTTTGGACCGAGAAATGCATGAAATCCTTCGGAGGCTCAAAGAGATGTTGACAACAACACCGATACTAAAGGTCCCTGACATGGACGTAGACTTCTTGGTATGCACTGATGCCTCCAAGGAAGGCTTAGGCGGGGTATTTATGCAAGACGGTCGAGTGATCGCTTACATATCAAGGAAATTGAAAAGGCATGAGGAGAACTATGCGATGCATGATTTGGAGTTGTTAGCCATTGTTTATGCCTTGAGAGTTTGGAGACACTACCTTATTGGATGAAAATCTGAACTAAAAATGGACCATTGTAGACTACAACACATCTTTATGCAAAGCAACCTGAATGCGTGAAAACGGTGTTGGTCGGAATTACTTAGCGAGTACGATTTCAAGATTACTTACATAAAGGGAATAATGAACTGAGTGGCGGATCCATTGAGTCAGAGACCACACATATTTTTGGTGTTGACTCTTCAAACAAATCTATGTGAAAATATTCTAACTTTACAGTGCGACGATGAATGGTAGAAAGAGGTCAAGGATTTTACTGGACAAAACACAATGATGGTACCAAGATTTGAAGGATTTACATTTGACGACGATGGATTTTTGAGATTTAAAAATCGAATTTACGTACCACCGAACGACGAGTTGAGGAGTTTGATCCTAAATGAGGCTCACAGAGCAGTGTACATGGCTCACCCAGGGGTCATGAAGATGAGGGCGGACCTTAAACCCTTATTATTCTGGAAAGGAATGAAGGCAGGCATAGTCAACTATGTGGCCAGATGTCTAGAATGTCAGTAGGTGAAGGCTGAACATAGACATCCAGCCAGATTACTACAACCACATGCTATTCCAGAATCGAAATGCGAGGTCATTTCAATGGATTTCATTGTTGGATTGCCATTGATGGCAAGGAGACACGACTCAATTTTTGTGGTAGTTGATAATCTGACAAAGAGTGCTCATTTTATTCCTGTACGTACGACATATCAGGCTCATGACATAGCTAGAATTTTTATCAGTGAGATTGTGAGGCTACATGGCATGCCTAAGAGGATTATATCTGATCGAGAATCAGTGTTTACTGGATGATTTTGGACTAGCTTCCAAGAGGCCTTGGGAACCCAACTTAAACTTAGTACTACATATCACCTAGAGACTGATAGGTAGACCGAATGAACAAACCAAATCTTGGAGGACATGTTGCATATGTACATGATGGACCAATAGGAGCATTGGGAGGAATTATTTCCACTGGTAGAATTCACATATAACAACAGTTACCATAGCACCATTAATATGGTGCCTTTCGAGTTTATTTACGGGAGATCGTGTCAGACACCTTTGAGTTGGGATCGACTTGAGGATATGGTTCTAGTGGGACTAGAAGAGATACAAGAAATGGAAGATAAAATGAAAAAAATAAGACAAAGGATCAAAGAAGCGCAAGATCAACAGAAGATTTATGCCGATGCACACTGTGTCGATTGTAGTTACGAAGTTGGCGATTGAGTCTTCTTGCGAATAAAACTGCATAAGAGTTCAATAAATTTTGGAAAGGGTGCTAAAATATCTCCTAGGTTCATGGGACCTTTCGAGATTGTGGAGAAGAAGGGACCCATAGCCTATCGACTAGCCTTGCCTGATTCTTTGAGGCGTATGCACGATGTTTTTCACCTATCTATTTTGAGACATTATATTAGTGATCCTACACATGTTATTGACATGAGTTCCTTGTAGGTATCAGATGAGGGTGCACTCACGGCTGAGCCGATATGCATCCTGGATCATTGCATTCAAAAATTAAAATGTCGAACAATAGATTAGGTCAAGGTCCAATGGGACAACTATATTCCGCACTCGACGACCTGGGAGGACACATATGATATGCACCAACAGTTTCCTTTTTTGTTTGATAGATAGACTTATGATATCGTGATACACATTATTTCGACACTTATATACTATGAAACTTCGGGACAAAGTTTAGACCAAGAGAGGGTGTATATAACATCCCGCTCTTGCACGCACTGAGAAAACTTATTCTTTGAGGACACTTTCTTGCAAGTGATCCAGATTATTATTCTATTGGTCATTTGATTATGATTATGAGGCATTATGGATATGATGATATGTTAATTTGTGTGTTTACATAGACAGGTGCTATTGACTAGGTTCTCTTGAGTGTGCAGGACCTTGGACCTCGAGGATGCAGAGGCATCGATGAAACCCCTTGGACTCCGGATCGATTCAGAGAATGGACTATTGGGGCTTGATTGTTGTTGATATGACATATGTACATCTGATTAGATGTTATTATGATTGATAACTATTGCTAACATGATTTGTTGATGATGTAGGCTGACGATAACTTGTCGACCAGACTCACATGTGGATTAGAGGGGTCACGCACGACAACCAGAGATGTTGAGGGAGAGGTGTGGACAACATCCCTGCCATAGCCTACTAGCACTCCCGCCGTGGCTCAAACTATAGGTTAATGATTACCCAGTTCGAGAAGACCCGCGATGTTGTGAGGGAAGACTGCGACAGTTGCTCATGATGATTCTAAGGGGACAAAATAAGGCAGAGGCCTTATTCCTTAGAGGCCCTTAGTCTCCCACAAGATCACCTGGCGGAGTATTGACTCCAAGGATTTTTGATGTCTACCAAGTCTGTCAAGAGGTGAGTGGCACCCTTGGATAACGTGGTGTGTCTTGAAGGGCACGTCGTGTAAGAAAAATGAAAAGAGGCGACTGGCACTCTTGGAGCACATACTGCGTCCTGAAGGGCACGTCGCGCAAGGAAAACAGGAAGTGGCGAGTGGCACCCTTGGAGCACCTAGTGCATCCTGAAGGGCACGTCGCATTTTTAACTGATAAGTGAGTAAACCTAGACGACCTTAAAACGAATGATGTGTCAAGTAAGATTTAAAAACAATTTTCCCTAATAAAAATGTCACCCAACCTAGTGAAATTAAAAATCTAGGTCTAAGTGACACTTGTGGTAAAAAATAATAATCACAATTAAACATGTGACAAGAAGGGGGTAAGAAATTCAATTAATTTATTAAAATCAAATTACTTGGTGGGATTAAAATTTTAAAAGGGAATTTTTTTTTTTTCATTTACTAATTAAATTTTATGAATTAAAAAGAAAAAGGGGAAAAAGCTAGTTTTCCTACACTCTCTAATTTGAGTTTTAGATAAAAAGGGAAAAGAGGGAAACTTAAAATAAGTAGGAAACTAAGTGAAAATGGGGAAACATAAAGAAAAAAGGAAACGTAAGGAAAAATATGAATGACTAACTTACTAAGGAATCTTGCCTTTAAGAACTTTCTAATTATGAACTCAACTAGGATTTAGTAAAGACGTAAGTCATTTAAAATGTGTAAGGGAATATTGGGACACCAAGGAGCATTTTTAGGAATGCATTTTGGTGGGTGAGGGAAATAGGAATAATTAAATAATTAATGAAATTAATTTTTGGTGCAACTAGGGGGATGGATGACATGTGTACGGGGGAGGTTTTATGCTGATTGAAAAAGAAATTAAACGAGAATTTAGGAAAGAAATCACCTAAAACCTTTATAAAAAGGATGGAGGAGGAGGAGGAGTATGGATGGGATATTTATGCGTAATGTTATGCTACAAATTTTTTGTCTTGACTGACTTATCTTGTGGGAGTTGGGATACCCATCTTGGGTAACAAGTGGTAGATTGACCTTTCAAGGTGAGCTGGGTGCTAGTTGTTCTTTGGTATAGTGTGTGTGGCCCATTTGCAGCTTGGGGGGCTTAGGGAGAAGAATAGTACCCCTAGCGTTGGCTGAGAGGTACCAGTGAAGTCACATTAGTCGACAAGCGGGATCTGGATAGAGCGTGTGCAGGACAATGACTCAGAGATGTTGCCTTGGGCTACGGTACACATGCATTTATTTTGAATGGTATATTAATATTTCTCTTGCACTTTCATTACTATACTTCAATTTATTGGGCAATGATTCATGCTTTAATTATACAACAGTGGTGTATATTAATGAACAAAGTACTTGTTGTCAAGCATAATATTTCACCTTTACATTTATACAGTGTATAATTTGACATTGTATATGCATGTTTATATTAGACAGTGTATTTTAGACAAGCTTAATGTAAAGTGTATTTTTAGAAAGAGATTTTTTAATGGATAATGTATATTAATGAACAACGTACTTGTTGACAAGTGTAATAGTTCACCTTTATATCTAGACAATGTATATTTGACTTTGTATATTGTGTTTATATCAGACAGTGTATTTTTAGACAAGCGTAATGTAAAGTGTATATATAGAAAAAGAATTGTTAATGTTAATGGACTGTGTTTTTTTTAATGGACAACGTTTATTGTTGACAAGCGTGTTGATTTTGTTAAGCGCATTTTAGTTCACATTTTTGATAACTTGTGATAATAGTAACCATATTTAATAATTCACATCCTTGGTCAGAGTTGGGACACTTTTATGATAATGTTAACATTTCTTATAGTTCACTCCTTTTCACTTAGACACCATGTTGAACGAATAATGGCTTATGGTTGTTGGTCACTATAATTGCTTAATTGATTCAAACAACCAAGTGATACATAAATTATCAACCCAGGGAAGTCTTTTATTTCAAAGATAACCACGCACTATATATGCTCAATTCCAAAAGCAACTTAGTGTTGTAGTAAAGAAACTTATACTAATCACACTTGCTTGAATAAACTGAAGTTCTGAATTAAATCACAGGAAAGCAACTTCCCTATTGTAGATCTTGAAGATTAATCTAAGAATCCTGGATTACATTAGAATAACACTTGCAATGGGAAAGAACAACTATTCTGAAACCAGAGAACAGGACCCTTACTCTCAAACAGAGACTTCAGTGCTAACACTCTTTTATGAAAACAGTAAGCAAAAGACAATTAACTCTATCTAACAGAGAACAAGGTTGTCTAGTTCCTTCCTTTCTAAGTAGGAGCCTTAAGCCCTATTTCTGTTTTAGCACACTTGTGAATTTGAGGTTTACAGAGAACAAGATGGTCTGATCCCTTCCTTTCTAAGCAGGAACCCTTCACCCAATCCATGGCTAGCACACTTGCAGAAGTAAATGAAATCTACAGAAGATAAGGTGTTTTGATTCCTTCCTGTCTGAGCAGGAACCCTTAAACCAATCCCTGGCTAGCAAACTTGCAGAATTAAATGAAATCTACAGAAGACAAGGTGTTTTGAGTCCTTCCTGTCTGAGCAGGAACCCTTAACCCAAGCCCTGGCTAGCACTCTTGCAGAATTAAATGAAATCTACAGATGACAAGGTGTTCTGATTCCTTCCTGTCTGAGCAGGAACCCTTAACCCAATCCCTGGCTAGCACACTTGCAGAATTAAATGAAATCTACAGAAGACAAGGTGTTCTGATTCCTTCCTGTCTGAGCAGGAACCCTTAACCCAGTCTCTGGCTAGCACAACTACAGGAATAATGGAAACCTATAGAGAACAGGATGTTCTGGTTCCTTCCTTTCTGAGTAGGAACCCTTAACCCAATCCCTGGCTAGCACACTTGCAAAAGTAATTGAAATCTACAGAGGACAGGATGTTCCGATTCCTTCCTGTCTGAGCAGGAACCCTTAACCCAGTCTCTGGCTAGCCTCATAAAATCATCGCACAAGATTGTTGATAAAAAGAATTACGAATTTCATTCAATAAACTAAGACAGAGTCAGTAGTGTTTCAGCAAAGCAGAATTCATTAAAAGCAGTGTTTCAGCAAAATGAAAGTTAATCAAAATGTAAACAGAAATTGTACTAACACACTTCTAAACTAATGGGTGAATCTTGTGAAGAAGGTGGGCCCTCCCTTCTCACAAGATTCCCCTGAAACGAGAAAACTAGAGAAGGATACTCAAAGCAGTCTTTTATTCATTTGTCAAAACATCATATTACAATCTGAAATGGAATACGTCCCTCTTCTCTGGAGCTTCTTCAATACATAAAATTTGGATCCCTCGAATGATGATTTCCTCTTATTTAAAGAGGAAATCCCTTCGATACAATAATTACAATGCATATCTGAGTCCTATCCTTAGTCGGATCTACTTTCTAAACCAGCATAGGATGTCCTAGTCTCACGCAACATAATGCTATTACAGGAGCTGAATGAGGTATTGTTGTTACGACTAGTGTAAYARCTTCTTCCCGTTGTTGCTGATGTTGTTTCAACATCRCAATTCACGAGCTGTTTCAGCCACGTGAATTGCGCTCTGACTATGTCGGAATTCTTGTGTAGGAGTGATGGTTATAGCTTTGTTGACCGCTGACTGTAATGATTTCCTTTGTGTTTCAGCATCGTCAGTCCTGGCGGTTTCCTCTGTGTTTCAGCATCTGCAACTCTGGACTGTGTAACAGCTCCGTGTTTCAGCATCTGTGACCTCRGACTGTATAGCAGCTTTGTGTTTCAGCATCTGTGACCTCGGACTATAAGGCAACTCCGTGTTTCAGCATCAGTTCTGTGTTTCAGCAATAGGCCTCAAATGCTAATCTGCAGTTTTGAACACTTATGCATTTCTAATCAATGGTCAAGTACGAGAGTGATGCAAAATATTATGCAAAACAGATTAAAGGTATAGTAATGAGAAGGGACATTGTATACCTTTGGGATGATCAGATAAAGTGATAGTATGAGTCTAAATATGGGTGATCAAGAGTATAATAGTGGCAAAAAGTATAGGCAAAAAGGTACATTGTGTGGTCCTAACAATGGTCGGATGGCAAAGTCATTTCATAGCTAGCGCAATTTAATTTGAGCAATGTCACCTTGCATCTTGTTGACTATTGCTTGGGAGTGTGGGTATAGTCTTCACACATTTCATTAGTTTATTTGGTCTCCTAACATGTCAGTTTCAACTTGGGTTAAGGGTCTAGGTAGGTTATGTTGCGCCAGGATTACCTTCACGCTTATCGCCTTGGGACAACACGATTCCTGATGAGGGGATCACTGCACACCCCGATGGATAGATGCGAACAATAACCTGGCCGGAGTCTGTGCTTCCTGATGCGGGAGTTCATTCGTTGTAATTGAATTTGGTGCTTGGTTGTAATACCTTAATGCATTTTGGTTTTGTGCGCCATAGAGGTTTCATTTATTGACCATCTAGTCCATTGTGACGGGATTGTGGATGTTTCCCTATAGCCTATAGGTGTTGTTGTGTTTGTGTCGGGCGGGTAGTTGTTTCTATTTGCCTTTTATTTCCGCATGTTTCGCCCAGTTGCTCGATGTGCTATTGTGTTGAGTCATTGTTTTCTGTTTCTTGATTTGTGTGCGTGGTGTTCATCGTCAGATGGTGTGGTTTAAATATTGTCGTCATTGCCTTCTTGCTTAGATAAAAAAAAAAAAAAACACTTTTCGCTTCACTTGGAGTCGTAACGAGTGGGTTCGTTACACAAAAGGCCATCAGATTTTTCTTTTCAAAGTGTGATAAGATGGTCTTAAAAAGGATCTCGACGAGGATGGTATCGAAGGTAATATTCCTTCGATACCTTGGAAACACTTTTATGTCCCAAAAGCAATAAAAACAACTCATTGGAGAATCGATAAAATAGGAAATCAACAATCGAATCTTGGGATGCCACTTGAGGAGGTGGTCGTTTGATAGGCCATCATGAACTTTAGGGCTCCATGAAATGAAACATTGTAAGAGACAAAGTGATTGGAGTGTGAAGACCAGAGTCTAAAATAATACATTAAAAAGGGACTCTGACGAACGCGATTGTGAAATAGATTTGAGTTGATCTTGGGTTGTCTTAGAGAAGTAAGGATACAGGTCTTGTAGGGTAAAATATAGGCACAAAGGAAAAAAGAGAAATATTTTTGGGGCCGCATAAAATTTAGAAAGATGGGGGTGTTGTTGTGGAATTCCCCACAACAAATGGCGACTCATTAGAAAGAACCAATTATCTCTGAATTTCAAAAAGAGAAAGTGACTTCAAATAGATAGAAGCAATATTTAACTTTTTAAAAGTCCATTCAAGATTCAACTTAAGGACCCCACATTCAATGGTCTATTTTAGCGCCGTCATTTTTTTAGTTAGATTTAGTCTTATTTGAGTCATATTTTGTGTGTCAAAGCATGTGAGATTAGGTACTGAACAATGAATGGGTCGAAGTCAGCAAGTGGATGGTTGATCCTTGGAGTCGGAAAGAGATGTTAGAACCAAAACATGTGTAAGTGGTAAAGGTATTTTCCCAAAGAGTCAGGTCCTATCAGAAGAGAAGGTTTTATGTGCCAAAGGTCGAGGAAAGTTGTTAAATAGAAGTCACGTCGACAGACGAAGTGACCATCATCAACTCATTATGAATTCAGAAAGAATGAAAAATCGCAGTGCTCATATCACGTATTCTCTGCAGATATTATTAGCTATACTTTACATACCTTGAAGTGTACCCTTCATGTGGATGTTCTACGAAAATATTCATCTTGCTTTGAAACCTCCAGTCACCATGGATTCAATGTCCCCTGGCACGATTCCATCTCTCGCCCTCCCAATTATAAATTACGATCGATATGCATATATTTTGTTCACTAGCCAAGTTTATGCAATGCCTGTAATTCTTCTCATGAGCTCAGGTCAATCAAGATTACCGCCTTGGGCCCGTGCCAAATCCACTGCGTGTAAACAAATACACATTGCACCATGGAAACATCCCAAAACATAAGGAAGGGTGCGTGAAGTGGAAGGAATGCTGGGATGGAGCCTAAAAAATTGACATTGGTCAACAAAGATCCAGAGGTTAGAGCATCTTTTGAATAGGTTATATGCATGGTCTTTTGAAAGAAAATCCAAGGATTCAACATGAAACTAGTGGAGTAGTTTGCACTCAGGTTCGACGGGTTTCGCGTGGTAATCACAGGTGTCACTTTCCAGGTGATAGTGGAAACTCGTTCAACCGCAATAGAGATCCCTCTGCGTGGAGAAAGTTGGTTTAAAGGCGGAGAAAGTTGGTTTAAAGGCATGCCTTTGGACACACGGTGCTATGAATATTTCATCAAACTAGACTATTTAAATGGGAAATTCGAAGTGGGCATTCCAAGTAGATATCTGTAGGAGCCTTTTCAGAAAATCCTCGGAGTGATTAGGAAATATTTCACCTATGAGCGAAGGTTTGACAGAATACATTCACATCACATTAGATTTTTGATTCATTTCATAGGGAGAAGACAGTTAAATCTTCCTTTCTTCTTACACCAAAGCCTCCGAGAAATGGAAGACAATGCCCAGGCTGAAGAAAACCAATCGAAGAAGAAACTATCTCATGTCTCACTAATTAAATTGTTGATAGTTGAGGAGTTGAGGCGATTGGGAAACAACTGGGATTCATTTCTACTTACAGCGGGCAACCCCAGGGATCCAAAAGGAGATTCTTGTCTACATGGAGGAGACGTGCGATACTGAGAACATTCCCCCATTCTATGTCAGTCTCAAGGTCCATGAAATGACCTTTCATAATGCCATGCTAGATTCATCCCAAATCCCTTCTAAGAATCTGGTTATGGACATGGTCATGGTCGATATACCCCCTGAATTTGGCATGCTATTATCCAAGTCATGGGTTGCGAAATTCAAGGGAACTCTGCAGATGGATATGTCATATGCCACCATCCCTGTCTTCATCCAAGAGAGACGGTTATACAAAGAAGTACTGCTTAAATACATGGTGAGTAGTAAGACGCAGCCGAAAAACCACTCTATCTTCTCTGTCGACACTGAGATAGGTCCTACGTATTTTAAAATGAATTGAGCTTTGAAGAGGAAGAACCAGCAGTTGTCATGACTGTCGATGATAAAGTCACGCGGCGAGCAATAGAGTTCACAAACCCAAGGAACCGTGCAGAGAAAAAGATGTGGAACATGAGTTTCGATGGAGATGTTAGCAAGGAAGGGGCAGGGGACAACATATGGATACGTCCTCCCAAGGTGGGCACAAAACTCTTCTCATACAAACTCACCTTCGACTGTACAAATAACATGGATGAGTATGAGGCACTGATTTTGGGCCTGAGAGTTTTGAAAGAGTTGGGTGCAAAGAGGATAGCGATGCATGGAGACTCCGAGCTCATTATAAACCAAGTGAAAGGAATATACCAATCCAAGCACCCCGTACTGAGAGCGTACAGAATCCTAGTGCTGGACCTCCTCAAAGAATTCTCGGAGTATAATTTATCAACGATCCTGAGGGGGTAGAATCAAATTACGGATGCCTTGGCCACCCCGGCCTCAATTTTTAAAATTCCCATTTTTCCCAATATAAAGTATGAGATCGAAGTCAAACACAGGTTGATGGTGCCCGATAATATCAAGTATTGGTAGGTGTTTGAGGATGACAGACAAGTGGAGACATTTCTCCAAATGAGCGACGAGTTCACTAACGTAAACATTGATGACGAGTGTTGTTGCAATGAAAATGAAAGTACAACTGCACACAGCAACAACGACCCTTTCCAAAACCATATAGCTGGAAGGGACATAGTACAACTAAAGAATAATATCATCCCAAAAGGATTAGTTCCATTGGAAAGGTTTTTTGATGAAAACGATGTGGCTAGAGAAATCCCAAGATCACTGCAAACGATGAGGATGTCGAGGATTACAACATTGGGACCCAGGAGAATCCGAAGATAATCAAATTATCAAAGATGCTCTGTCTGGAGGTCAAACAGGACTACATCAAACTCATGAAATATTTCCCAACGTTTTCACCTGGAGCTATGACGACTTGAAAATCTACGACACTAAAGTGATTCAGCATGCCATTCCTCTCAAAGAATACCAAAAACCTTTCAAGCAAAATCTCAGATGAAAAAATCCCCTGCTACTACCGCTAATTGAAAAAGAGGTAAAGAAACTCTTCGAAGCCAAAATTATTGTTTCTTTAAGGTTCTTGAAATGGGTTTCCAATCTGGTGCATGTAAGGAAAAAGAGCGGTGAAATAAGGTTGTGCATGGATTTTTGAAAATTGAACAAAGTATCCCTCAAGGAAAACTACCCTCTCCCTAAGATGGACTATATTCTGCAGAAGGTAGTTGGGTCCCAGAATATGTCTATGATGGATGGATTTTCTGGTTACAATCATATCATGGTACAGCCGGATGACTGAGAAAAGACAACTTTCACGACACCATGGGGGATGCTCATGTATCCCAAGATGCCTTTCAAATTGATGAACGATGGAGATACCTTCCAGAGGGCGATGGATATATCATTTTTCGAGGAAAAGGAAAAAATTATCATGATATATCTATATGACATCACGGTGTATTCTGACTCCGACGAACAACACCTTGAGAATCTGAAGAGGGTCTTCCAGAAATGCAGGAGGTTCGACATATCGTTGAATCCAAAAAGTCACATTTCATAATGAAAGAAGGGAAAATATTAGGGAACATCATCTCAAAGGAGGGTATAAATATAGATCCCAACAAGGTAGAAGGAATCTTGAAAATCAACACTCCACGCAGCAAGAAGGAGGTGTAGTCCTTCCCAGGAAAGGTGAATTTCTTGAGAATATTCATCCCGAACCTGGTGAAAATTATAAAACATATCACCAACATGCTCAGAAAGGGGAACAAAATCAAATGGAACCCCGAAGCCAGGAAACCATTTGAAGGTATCAAGGTAGCGCTAACCAAAGCTCCTGTGTTGGCCAATCCAAACTTCATGAAGGAATTCATCTTGTTCTCGTTCACCTTAGAGCATACCATTGCTGGCGTACTGTTACAAAAAGATGATCAAAAATTTGAGAAGCCTATATCCTATTTCACCAGTATGATGAGGTATGCCATTATGGAGAAAAAAACATACGCCTTCGTGAAATCCCTAAAGGAGTTTGAAACTTACATATTACATTCCCACGTTATCGCTTATGTTACCAACAACTCAGTTAAATACATTCTGACTAAGCCTGACCCCGAGGGAAGAAGAGGTAAGTGGATCATGGTCATGATGGAATACAACCTCGAAATCAAGCCCACAAAGCTGATCAAGGTTTAGGGCCTCACAAAACTGATGGTGCAATCGAATTGCAACATTCTGGGAATCAACTTCATTGTTGATCTATTAGAGAATCCTCAGGAAGAAACAAACGCAAAGGTGTCTCATAAGTTCATCAATTCACCTTGGTATACATACATCATTTATGTGTTGATGAATTTGCAAGCTCCTCCAGGGTTAAGTAAGACCAAGGCCAAATTCTTAAAGCTCAAAGCTACTAAGTTATGCATATTGGATAACTCCATGTATTGGAAATATACAGGAGGGATATTGCTGAGTTTCTTACTAGAAGACGATGTGAAATAGGCTATTAGATAATTCCACAAAGGTGACTGTGGAGGACATCACTATTGGAAAACCATCGCACATAAAATTCTAAGGGAAAGTTACTATTGTCCCAACATCTTCGCAGACGTATACAAAGAAGTTTCCAGTTGCCATGAGTGTCGAATTTTCGATGGAAGGAGAAAAGTGAAACCCTTGCCGATGAAACCTATCTCGTTCAAAGTGTCGTTCATGCAATGGGGCATGGAATTTATAGGAGAGATTCATTCACCATCCTCGGTGCAACACATATGGATACTTACGGCCACAGATTACTTCAAAAAATGGATCAAAGCAATTCCAATGAAACAGGCTATGGACACGGTCATCATTCAGTTTCTGGAGACCAACATCTTGTCTAGGTTCCGATGTCCTATCAAAATCATCATGGATAATGCGACTACATTTAAGTCTAAGAAAATGGATAATTTTTTCCAGGATTACAATATAACCCTAGGACATTCTACAACGTATTACCCACAGGGTAATGGGTTAGCAAAATCATCCAACAAAAGCTTAACCAGAATCATTAAAAGACTCCTACAGGACAATAAGAAGGCATGGCATAAAAAACTCATTTACGCACTATGGGCGGACAAATTCATTACCAAAAGGTCCATCTCCACGTCACGCTTCCAAATATTATATGGCACGAACGCGATTTTCCCTACTTCGCTGGGATTTCCCATCAGGAAGTTGCTGTAAGAACAAGAGGCTGAGCTAAACGACACACAGAGAAGGATAAATTAGTTGATTCACATGCATCAGATGAGGGAACAAGTTTACAACCGATCACAACTTCACCAAGACAGGATAAATAAACCTTTCGACAAGCACTCTAAACAAGAGGAATTTCAGGTGGAGGATATGGTGTTGAAGTAGGATGCGAGGAATGAAGATAAAGGAAAGAACAAAAAATTCGATCATATTTGGATGGGTCCTTTTAGAATCAACACTTATCGCGGGAACAATGCATATCTACTAGAAGAGATTAATGGAGAGTCCACTAGTTGGGGGCCTGTAAACGACATGTTCCTCAAAAACTATCGGTTGCAGTAAGGTCCGTTTATTTTTCATGTCATTGTAAATAGTTATTTCATTTTTTTTTTCAAAGAAGGCATTTCAAGTCAGTGTGTCAGCATAAAATTGAAGCTCGTAGTGAAGGCCCTAAGTTTATGCTCAGTTTGGTCGAAACTATGTCAAGAAGGTCTAGGTTATGTTTTTATTTTCCGTTGTTTCAGAGTCTGGAAGTCGAATAAAGCCCAATGGTTAGGCACCTGGTCTGCTATTCTTTGCCACATCACTGGGAGGATAGAATCCCCTTTGGAGCTAGCTATTAGCACCATCCTTTTTTTAGTTAGAGTCAGTCTTAGTCGAGTTAGAGTCTGTGTGTAAAATCATGTGAGGTCACGTACTGAAAAATGAATGGGTCAAAGTCAACAAGTGGTCGGTTGGCCCTTGGGGTCGGGAAGGGATGTTAGAACCAAAACATGTGTAAGTGGTAAAGGTATTTTTCCAAAGAGTTGGGTCTTATTAGAAGAGAAGGGTTCACGTGCCAAAGGTCGAGGCGAGTTGTTAAATATAAGTCGCGTCAACAGACGAAGTGACCATCATCATCTCATTATGAAGTCAGAAAGAATGAAAAATCACAACACTCCTATCACATATGCTCTGCAGCTCTTATCAGTTGTACTTTACATGCCCCGAAGTGTACCCATCATGTGGATGTGCTGCGAAAATCTTCAGTTTTGTTTGAAACCTCTAGTCACCATGGATTCAATGTCCCCTGCAATGATTCCATCTCTCTCTTGCCCAATTTTAAATTCTGATCACTCTGCATATATTCTGTTCACCAACCAAGTTTATGCATTGCCTGTAATTATTCTTTCGAGCTTAGGTCAATCAATATTACTACATTGGGCCTGTGCCAAATCCACTGCACGCAGAACAAATACGCGTTGCACCATGGAAACATCCCAAAACATAAGGAAGGATGCATGAAGTGGCAGGAATGTTGGGCCCGAGCCTCAAAACTTGATGTTGGTAAACGAATATCCAGAGGTCAGAGCATCTTTTGAACAGGTCGGATGCATGGTCTTTTGCAAGAAATCCAAGGATTCAACATGAAACTAGTGAAGCAGTTCGCACTTAGGTTCAACGGGTTCCGTGCAGTAATCGCATGTGTCACTTTCCAGGTGGCAGAGGAAACTCTTTCGGCCACAACAAAGATCCCCCCACATTGATAAAGGTGGTTTAAAGGCATGCCTTTGGATATGTGTTTCTATGAAGATTTCATCAAACCAGACTATTTAAATGGGAAATTCGAAGCGAGCATTCCAAGTAGATATCTGTAGGAGCCTTTTCAGAAAGTCCTGGGAGTGATTAGGAAATATTTCACTTGTGAGGGAAGGTTTGGTAGAATACATTCACATCACATTATATTGTTGATGCATTTCACAGGGAGGAGACAATCAAATATTCCTTTCTTCTTACACCAAGGCCTCCGAGAAATGGCAGACAATGTCTGGGATGAAGAAAACCAACCAAAGAAGAAACTATCTCATGTCTCACTGATTAAATTGATGATAGTTGAGGAGTTGAGGTGATTGGGAAACAAATGGGATTCGTTTCTACTTACAGTGGGCATCCCCAGGGATCCAAAAGGAGATTCCCCTCTACCTGTGGAAAGAGTAACATCACACCGCGCAGAGGCTGAAGCAGGAAGGGTTGTGGAGGAAGGAAAGTCATTGGAGGCTCTATCTCCCCAACAATCGATACCCTAGAGGAGGGGTAGGCCAAGGAAGAACAAGGAAGCCGAGGAGACCCAAGTCCTGAGTGACCCATGCACAAAGTCGAATGTCAAAGAGTTACTCATGCGTTCCATTCGACTAGAACCTGTCGAAGGTCCAAGTCGAGAAAGTTGGGGCATAAGGAGGAGGAAAGAAACTGAAGGCACAAATATTTGCGAGTCGTCACAATAGCTGAATCAAGCACAACTCACTCTTGTTGAGATATACTAGAAAAACATGGAGCTAAGACAACAGTTAGTAGTGAAGACCCTCGAAGCATCAACATCATAAGACTGCGAGGGAAACATGACTTGGCTCAAGAGGTAGCTCAGGGAAGCACAAGATGCAATCATACAACCGTGCAAAGAAAAAAGGATGCCAGAAGAAAGAAATGAAAATCACTTCAAGGAATGTGGACCGACCATGGAGAACATTCGCATGGCTCTGGCTAGTGCACAGAAGAAGTTGAAAGGGGACGCAGTTCTACAAAGTTAAGTGATGAATCTAAAAAGGAGAAACTGATCTCTTCGGAGAATGTTTCGGGTATCGACACTGTAGACGAGACCAGAAGCATGATTAACCGACTCCATTTTTTTTCTTTTTAGACATGTCACGGATTTTGTCTCCCCACGTCTTGTTTCCTATCAGGAGGTAGGGACTCTGACAGACACCCTCTTGACGCACAACGATGGTATCCCATCTATTGCAAAGGATATGTGTACATTAGACATGTGACACACAATGATGGAATCCCATCTATTTCAAAGGATATGTGTACATTAGACATGTGATGGTTTGAAGAGAGGCGTCATTCCCTAACTGAGATCATCATTTTGGGAACACCTACGACGGTCTGTAGTCACCCGCCACATGCATGCTTCGGTAAATGATCGCACAACAAAATCAAGGCCGTTACAATGGGTGGCATGATTCTGATAGAGCACTTGATCATCCATATACCCTGTCAAAGGAAAGAATCGACACATCACTCTCTAACGATGAGACCTTAGTTAGGGAACGATGCCTATCTTCAAACCATCGCATGTACGACGTAGACATTGGGAAAACCTGTGATGGTATGCATTCACCCGCCACATGCATGCTTTGGAAAATGATCACATGACATAAATAAAGGCCATTACAATGGGTGGCAGGAGTCTGATAGAGAACTTGATCATCCAGATACCCTGTCAAAGGAAAGCATCGACACATCACTCTCTAACTATGAGATCTTCCTAATGGTCGGACTGCCATGGAAAAGACGAGCGGTTATGGTGCGACCGATCACAGTCAATTTCTATTTTTGGTAAAGTTCCATACAAAGAGCCATCTAGCAGGGAGTAGTCAGAGCCTAATTTCTAGGGATAGCAGCTAGAGTGCAGGGTAGCCCGAGTGGCACACCTTTGTCTATATATTCCATCTTTTCAATGTAATCCATGTTGGTTGGAAAAAACAGTGTAGATAGTGACTATTGAATGTAGCTTTTGATCTGATTGAAACTTAATGCAAAGGTCCTAAAGCTTTGGTGAAAATATTCTAATGATGGTAGTTTGATGTATTGTATTTTCTCTTTGTGTACGTGTTTTCCTATGTTATTTATATTCATATCTATATTTTTTTCTAAATCAGAACATGATTTTGAATATAGAATTCACCACGCGACGCTCTAGATTCGCACCATTTAGACGATTGTGTTTCTTCTAAGAGAACTCTGAATTCATCCCCAACGGTGCTCCGAGTTGCTTCATGTGTTTTTCTCCCACCACACACAATGATTTTTAATTGAAACACTGTTTCTCATTTAGCCTTTATCCTCTCAAGTTCAGTCATTAATTCATTTGTTTCTATCGTTTTCTTAAATTGACTCTATATCCCAAGGTCTTTCTTTCTTTCGCCAATAGAGCCAGAAATACTATATAAAAGTGTTAAATCTAGCCGATAGTTTAAAGCCATATCCTTTATAGAGACGAAGTCTCCATAGAGAGCCCTCTCTAGGTCGGAAAGGCTAGTTTACAGCCTCAAAGTTGGTTTGTAGGTTACCTTTGTCATTTGTTTTCTCAACTGAACGAAGTTTACAGAGCGCTCATAGTCTGTATGGAATCCTTAAATAAAAACTTGTTATCAATGATATTCCACATAATTTGAGTGATCATTTTTGGGAAACTTCATAAATCCACAGTGAAATTGTGAAAGTCACACCACAACAGAAAATTAAGTCAAATGTTGTAGACAAAAGTGTTTTCTCTACCTCTCTTTCCTGGTATTTCTTCATTTCCAGTGAGCGTCCATAGCCTCGACGGGTTTACTTGTACTTCCCACACTTTTTTAATAGCGTTTTCAACTTCCTCATGATTATTCTTTTGACTCCACCTTTTAGATATAGAATTTATATTTTGCGACTGCAATATAGGTGACGATAAATAGGAAGTGGGGTGATACAAAAATCATTTTGATTTTCTAGTCTCAGTCGACAAATTTTCTTCGTGAGTTTGCAAACACGGATCACCGATACATTTTAAAATTGGGAAATAATGGGAAGAGACACTGGATTTATGTGGAAGATAATGAATTTAGGATATTTCAGGAAACTTGAAAGGAACATCAACGAGACTTGAGAGTGGTCACATAAGAGTGAATAAAATATGGAAAACCATCGAAAGATACATAATTTAAAGGTCAAAAACTTATCTTTTGGTACATATGAACAAATTCCTCCTTTCTGTGTTACCATTTGTTAACAGGGATAAACCTGGGTCTCTGATGTAAAATAACGACTGGTCCAGAGTAGAATAAAGTGGGAGGGGGTTATTGTAAACTAGAAAAGATAAGAAAAAGGAAGGAACAAACTCAAATAGTGGCCAGATTATTGAAAAGAAAAACTAAAACTAAAAACTACAACTAGAAAACTACTATGTATAGAGATAAATCACCATAGGTGATCAGGAGAAGTACTTTTTCAATATTTTTCCATTGACAAGGAGTTGCTCCTCATCTCCCTATATTGTTTTGAGCTTGAAAGTCCCATGACTTATTTTCCGGTGGATCAAATAGGGTCCTAGCCATAGTTTCTGGAATTTGTAGTGTTTTCCTTTAAGTTCATTAGCCTTGTCCCACTTGAGAAAAAGGTCTCCTTCTTGAAAATATTTATTTCCTACATTTGATTTATTGAACCACTTTTTAACCATTTCTTGGTTTTGAGTCAAGTTCAACTTAGATTTTTCCCTTTCTTCTTCAAGTTTTAGCAACATGTTTAACGTTTCTTTCATTACTTGACATGCTTCGTCTTGGATGGATTGGGCCAATTGTAAAGAGGGTAGGAAAGTATGGGTCGACACTGTGGATTCTAGTCTATAAACCAAGAAAAAGGGGAAGTTACCAATGTATGACTTGGGAGTTACTTTATCATCCCAAAGAGAATTTTGAAGAGAAAGATGCCAATTTCTTTGATTATCATTGACAATCTTCTTGAGGATTTTAATGAGGTTCTTCTTAATGGAATCTGATAGACCATTTCCTTATGGAAAGTAATTCACTGAGTACTTAACCCTGATGTTTTTTTTGAGGGTGAATTAAATTAGCTTAAGAGAAAAAAAATACTTGGAATTATCAAAAATTAAAAATTTCGGAATTCCAAACCTAGTAATAATGTGTGATTCAAGGAACAAGATCACTTGATTTTCGTTGATGGTTTTCAAAGGGATTGCTTCCCTCCATTTGGTGAAATAATCAATGGTTGGTAATATGTATTTATGAAAATTTGATGGGTTTGGATTGATCTCAACGATAACGTCCAACCTTGACTGCTAGAAGGGGCGTTTGATGATGATAGGATGTAAGGGGAAAGAAACTTTATTTTCTCTTCTGGCTGAGGTTTGGAACTGCTGAAATTTCCTAGCATATGCATGCGCGTCTTTAAATAAGGAAGGCTAGTAGTATCCTTCTCTGAGGATTTTGTGTGTAGTAGTATCCCCACCGTAATTTCCTCCTGTGGGTCCATCATGGATCTCGAACAAGACTTTCTCAACATCCCTTTTCTCCAAAAACCTAAGGAAAACACCATCATAATTTTTTTTGCATATAATTCCATATATCAGTGGATATTGGGAATATTTGAGCCTTAGAGCACTTTTCTTCTTAGGGTCTAGATAATTTGGAGTAGATCCATGAGTCAAGTAATATTTCATTTCATAGAAATAGGGGCCTGAACCGACTGGGATGTAGCACACTTCCTTTTCAAATAGCTCAGAATCTTGATAGAGAGCATATTCATGAGATTCAATGGAAGGGAATTCTACATATAGTTTTCATAACCCTTTTCCTTTAACGATCTTCGCAGGTTTGATCTCTAGTTCATATTCTTGTAGAGTTGTAATCCAATTTTGTCTCTTTTCTGCAAAATCCTTTTGCACCAGGAGGTTCCTAACATCTGGGTAAGGAAAAATAACCTTAGTTTTAGATTTGAGTAAGAATGGACAAAAGTGTTTGAGATCTTTGAACACCACATATGCATGTTTATCAACTTTAGGATAATTCAGCTCAACTCCTTGTAGACCTGAACTCATAAACACCACAAGAAACTTGTCTCCTTCCGAGTTCTTCTATGTTAAGACCACTACAAATGCAATATGGCAGGAAAATGTGTAGAGAATACAATATCGATCAAAATATGGACTCAACAGTGCCAACACTTGATTAATATCTTCTTTAATTTTTTCAAAAGTCTCATTTTCTTTAGATCCACAACTAAATTCAACATTCTTGTTATCATATCTTGTAGGGGTTTTTATGTCTCGGAAAAAATGGGTATGAATCGTCTTATGAAATTTATCTTTCTGAGGAAAGACTGCATAGATTTTTTGTTGTGAGGGGGAGGTATCTTAGCGATCACTTTGGTCTTGTTGGGTTCAATACACATACAATGTTTGGAGATGATGAAACCCATAAGTTTTCCTTCATTTACAACAAAAATGGATTTCTTAGGGTTTAGAGATATACCTTATCCCCTGCATCGATTAAATACCTTCTTCAAGTGAGATATATGGTCCTCTTTATTCTTTCCGAAGATGGTCACATAATCTAGGTACACTACCACACATCCTCCTAGGAGACCTATAAAGGTAATGTCCATGGCTCATTGAAACATGGATCCAGTGTTTATCAGTCCGAAAGGCATCTTTCTTTAGGAATATGTTCCCCATCTGGTTCTGAAAGCCGTCTTAAGCTGGTCTTCATGAGCTACTAGGACTTGATTATATTATGAGAATCCATCTAGCAGGGAGAGCGTTTCCGTTCCAGACACACATTGTATAATTTGTTCCATGGGAGGCACAAGGTAGTTATCTTTTTCTAAGGTTCTATTGAAATTTATAAAATCAACACAGAGCCTGATATCCCCATTATTTTTCCTCACTTGTACTAAGTTTGATATCCACTATGTATTCCTTACTGGAAATATGATCCTGGTTGCCAACAATTTATTTATCTTTGCTTTGACTTGAGGTTCAAGACTGGGGTGCATCTTCCTCAACTTTTTTTGGAAAGGCTTGGTTTGAGATTTCATGGGAATGTCATGCTGTATAATCTTTGTATCATATATATTGAGGTCCTCATATGTCCATGCAAAGATGTCTTTATATTCTTTGAATAACTTGATGTATGCTTTATTTTCTTCAGGAGAGAGATTTTTCCCAGGTTGACGTTTTGAGGGGAAATCTCTAATCCTAGGTTTACTATTTCAAATTGTATGTATGAGTTGTTGGTTTTGTAGTTCGTGACCTTCTTGAATTTGTCTTGAAGTTCATAGATTTTTTCTAGTCTAACCACACTCCTGAGAATATTGTTGGTCTGGCATGTTTCATTTGTTGCTTCAACATTATCATTATTGTCAGTATTTATCATCATGTCATGTTGTCCTTCATCTATGATAGAATAATTGAAGGTATCTTTGAGGTGTAGAAAATTAATGAGCTATTGGTCATCATAAAAAACCTTCCAACTTACAATATTGTTTGGAATTGATGTCCTGTACAAAATTTCAACAAAGAAGGAGCCATGCATCAATCTATCCGAGGGTATTAATCTAGACATCACATTTGCCAACAAATCAGTGTCATAATTCATCGATCGGGGAAAGATGTTAATATTGAAAGCGGTGAAATATTTAATTAGCTCCCAGACCTCATACTGATAATTTTTTAGGTGACTTGAAAGATAATGAATAGTGTTTCGTACCTATCTGAAAATGATTTCAGAATCACCAAATACCTTGATTTTTTCCTCTTTCAAGTCAACTTCCTTTATGAGTCCCTATATAAGGACCTCATATTCGACAATATTATTGGTGCAAGGAAATTCTAGTCTGCATGCAATTAACATTTTAGTATCTTTTGGACATTTTAGCATGTATCCCGCTCTTGCACCTTCCAAAGATTTTGATCCATTAAAGAATAACATCCACATATCATGATCAGCCTTTTTTATTTCAACTGGTGTTTTTGAATTTTGATTTTTTTTGGTTTTAAAGAGGTTAGTATAGTCAGTGAATTTTTCTAACTTATCTCTAGAAACTACGTTAGTTTGTGCATCTAGGGAATTTTTTGTTTTATTAGTTATATTTCAACTAGACTTAATAATCTGGCTGCAATGAAGGATTTCAGATTTTGCATCAGATTCCACGAGTGTTGATAGTCCGGCTGTGAAGTTCCCAAAAAATGTCTCAGATGAATAATTCCCGAGAATGGAATATTGAACATCACCGGTTCATTCAAATCATTCAAATCAGTAATGATGTGTTTCATGTACCTTTCTTTGTCAATCTTGATTTGGTTCATTTTACCATTGAAAGGAAGCCACAAATGGGACAGGTCGGTAGCAAATTAGCTATTTAACATGACCAATAAATATCAAATTAAGAGCATTCCATAGTTATCGAGAATTTACACTACTATATATCTATGGTTTGATGAACTTCCGGGTTAGCAAAAATCTTGATCAAAACCTTTTTCAACTCTTCGATCACCTTAAATTCAGTTCTATCTAACTGGATGATCTAAATCTTGGATGGTTTGAGTTTGATGTTAAGATTCTCAAATACTTTAAGAGGCATGAAATTAGATGAAGCTCCTGAATCCACCATGCAATTATGAACATTCCTATTGAAGACTTCAAAAGTGATGAGAAAAGGAGAGGTGTTGGACCTAGATATTTGATCTGTTAAGGATACATTAGTCGCAACCTGAATTTTGGATGGAGTATTGTTGTCAGGAAAATTTACTTTTGTGATTACCCTTTTGGTTTCTAAGTTTGATTCCCGAAATCTAGGAGAAGTTTTACCTTGCAGTGTTTTGATGAAATTTTCTTGGATTTGTGGAATCTTCATGAGTTCAAACAAAGAAATGTTGGATTTTGTTTTCTGTAAATATTCTAAAATGTCATATTCCAATTTGTCCAAGGGTGTAGGTGAAGTATTTGGTTTTGTTTTTTTATATATTATTTTGGGATTGGAGGAAAAATTATTAGATGAATTAGGGGTAGTATTGGTTGAAAGAGAATATTTTTTGGGAGTAGTGGTAGTGGGAGAAACATGATTAGGGGTATTAAGGGTATTATCGGGAATGTTCTTACCGACACTCCTAGTGGTTATGATGTTTTGTGAGACATGTAATTCTTCAAATTATTCTTCATGTTCTCCAAAATATATGTCCCAAAATCCATTTAACTATTTCTCAACCGACTCGTCAGAATCCTTGGGTTATTCTTGCTGTTCCTGATCTCCATTTCCCTCATCAATTTTTTCAACCATATTCTCCATTGCCCAGGTTTGAAGGTTCTGAACAATATCTTCCATATTGATGCCTTCTGTCTGAGAGGGGGAGTTTTGCACCTATTTTGTCACCTAAATGAGAAAAACAGAGGTGCTTACAAGCTTAGTTGGGTTAGCTAAGCAAGACAACAGTAAAGGAAAGGGTTAGAAGAATAAAAATAAAAGACTAAGCTAAGAATTAAGCTAGGAAAGGAAAAAACAATTAAACTATTGTGCATAAGGACATAAGAACAAGAAACAAACAAGACTCATGCCACCAATGGAAAGGATTGTATTAGTGAAAAGAAAACACCAAAGAGAAAGGGGACTTTGGGTCCCTTCTTCCTCCAAGGGAGGGCTCTTGGACCCCCAAGATTGAGCTCTTCTTACAACTTGAAAACTTGAAAGAAATGGTGAAAGAATCCCAAGCTAACCCACTCAAAAGGTGATGTGGATTGCCCAAATGGAATGGTGCTAGTATGCTCTTGATGAGAAAAGAGGTTTACCCAAGAGAATAGCAACAACATAACCTTGCAAATGAATTCCTTGAAGATGTAGTGCACCTATGGCCTTGTTTTATAGCACCATTTTGAGGTATTGTGAAACCAGCTTTTAGTGTGAAAAGGGGTTGTTTAAGGAACCTTTAGGTCTTTGACTAGCCACCCAGCTGGATCCAATCGAGATTTGGATGTCAAATCGACTTGGAAGATGAACCAGAAGTGGGTGGGAGGCCGACCAACATCATAAATCTGTCGTTCTCAGGTGTGCACAACTTTTGGTGTCCACCGTCGTGCATCATGTGCATGTGTTCTTTTCCTGCGTTTCTTGATGGTTCATGTGCGCGCGCCCTGTATAGTCATAGCACAGCTTGATTTTATAACTGGTTGTATAGTTTTGGACCTTTTGGAAATGTTTTTTGGTAATTTTTGTCCATGGTTGAACCAATAGATGTTTGAAGATGTTGGATTCCTGTAATCATTTGCGGATGAAATTTCAGTGATAACATATGCCCTCTGATGGATGAGGTTAGGAGCATACGGATAGCCGAAATTCATCAATGTTTCTTCTACTAAGAGTACCGTTGTAAGAAAGAGCGATAGTGAGAGTATCAAGAGTGACCTGTTGGAGGGAGAAGGGAACCTGTAGGACCCAACCTTTCGCAAGGTGTGGAAAATAAATTGTGTACAAACGAGGCGGGCATGCCCCATGCTTGTGTCATGTAACTAAAAAAAGGGTGTTGTACAGTAACTAAAACTGTGTGTTGATGTAGACAACTATAGCTCCCTCGAGGGCGGTTTTGATAAAGGAAGAGGAAAATTCTGATGAGGAACAATACTCTGAATAGTAGGCAATGACACCTGTAAGAAGTATCACAAATTCTGTGGGCATTGATAGCCCAACAAAGTTCATAGGTCTTCGGAAAATATAAAAAAAAACTGCAATAGTTGCAAAGTAAGACCCACTGTAACATGAGAAAGTGTTGAAGTCAAATGTTATGGGGGTCAACGACAACAGAGAGCATTGATGGTTTTCCTTGTGTCGTCCGAGACTCCTCATTGTAAAGGTAATGAGAGTTAAGATATTGTTGCCCTTATGGAAACCATGATGATGCTAACAAAAAGGGAGACACGACTCCAAGAAGCAAAGGGCTTCGTGAAATCCACTAGGTGAGGTCAGGAACTGAGGAGGTACATGAAATAAGTCAATATGCGTGGAGACTCAAGACTACCCTTGGTTGGGAATATATGCGAAGTATAAGTGGTTGCAACCGTTCAACTAGGTCGAGTGTAAGGGGGACAACAAGACGTGGGATAAGTTGTGCCAGAGGTGGGACAAAGTGAACAAACTTAGAGAGAAGAGGTAGGTGGCCTGTGGGATACTCAGAGTTTATGGATGATGTCAACAAGAGTAGGTGATAAGGAATGCCCCAACCAAGAGCGACATGGGTGGCGTTTTCCAAAAAGGAAGAAGGTCACCAAAGGTGACGACAAAAAGCTATGTAAAATGCTGGAAACAAAGGCTTAATTAACAAAAGAATTAAAAAAACCAGTGGGGATAATAATGTAGATACAGAAACGGGTGACCCAGTGTAAGATGGCTTGGCCTGAGGATGTCTCAAGTTGGTTAAGAAACAAGTGGGGGGTTGGGGCCCCATAGGCGGGTTTCTATAGTAGGGAAATGTATGGAGGGAAATCTGAAGATGGGCAAACTGGCGGTGGATGAAATGGATGGTAAATGATGCTACGTGAGTGTAGTCAAAACAAAACCATGAGGAAGTTCCCTGGGAGTCCGTTGGGTAGGCTAGAAACATGAGGAGAAGGAGTATGTGGATGAGTCACGACATGATGTAAGACTATCAGGACTCCCATCCATAAAGGTTGAAACAACATGAGTGTCAAAGTGCCAAGGGGAGCTATGACTGGGAAAAATCATGTGGGGGAGAGTGCTACCGGGTGATAGTACCCAAAATGCAGTGGAGGTGACAATACTGCAGAGCCAGATATAGGGACCCTAAAGGCAAATTTCAGAGGGTGTGACTGGAGATGCAATTGAGATTGAGAGGGAATGATTACATGCCAGTGTTGATTATATACCTGAATGGGTCACACTGGTGTGTGATGACCAAGTACCTACACACATGACAACCAGATACCCGATGTGAACAATATCTGAAGATAATCGAACATATAACCGTTCATTTGATAATTTTGAACATGAGCATGCATACCTGAACGAGGTATGGAAAAATGGCTCCTAGGGGGATAAGGATGAAAAATGGCTTGGGGACTGTCTTGATGTAGATGATGAGGTGTTGATCCCGTGGCTGAAGAAAAATCGAAAAATGGACGCTCAGAGCTCCCAGAATTGAGTTTGGAAGTTTGGAAAAAATGACCTATATATAGCTGTGGGGCCCACATTGCCACCTCATTTGTACTTGCTGCTATAGTGGTTAGAGAGGAGATTGCAGAGAAGATTCAGAGATTCTAGGAGTGCGAGGAAGATGATCTGGGAGGTGCGAGAGTCAGGTTAGTGGTCTCATCCTCCTGTACAGTAGTTAGGTGTCAATTTTTGGGTAGGACTGTACAGATGGTCGTGCGGTGGGTTTTTAGAGTTGTGGCCCCTCAAGTGCACAGACGATCGATGGTGACCCATGCATGAATGCAAGACTATAATGGGCATAGCTGCGTAGTGGGGGCACACTATTTGGGAAAACATACATGAATGGGGTGCGTGCCTGTCTGAAACATAACCGCACATATGTGTGCAGCTGTGTTGCTGACAGTTGCACATGAGTGCGCAACTGTGTAGTGAATAGGTGTGCACCGAATGCACACCTGTGGGACTAACATGAACACATACATGCACGCCTATGGAGAAAATAGGTGTGCATGTGTGCGTGCCTGTGGGGAAAATAGCTTCACCTTTGAGACAAAGATGAGGGTGAGAAAACTTATCTCCCTTTTTGTTTTGGAATATTTTGGTGTTTTTGTGATGGCTGGTCGAGTACTGTATATGTGGATGAAGGTGATCATTTGGGACAATGTTGATCCGTTGGAGAGAGAGGGATTGGGCCCAACTGAGGGAGGTCGTGAAGGATGAGGAGTCGATGGTTCGTGGTGCTTTGGTGGCCTCTGGGCTGCTGAATTTTTTTTAGTACCCATTGTTGAGGGAACAAGAGTATTTACTGCAATTCCTGATCTCGATGTGGAGTCCGGAGTTGCAGTGTTTTATTGTGCATGGGGAGAACTTGGCATTCTCTACTGAGGAGGGTGTCTATTTTCTGACTGGGATCCCTTTTGGGGAACCCTATTGCTGACCGAGCCTGTGGTAGTTGGAGAGGGTTAGTTGGCTATGCTTGCCTGGACATATTGTTTGGGAGAGGATTTTATGTCTGGGTCAGTGGTGAGGATTGGGGCAATGGATGCCCTGGTACATCGTTGCATGGAAGCGATGGTTTTGAGAGTGTATGGGTTGCTCACGACTCAAGGTATCAGTGGTGTCCAGTTGAGGATCATGCAGCAAGCACTAGGGGGTGAGCATTTTTCCTGGGGCTTGATGCTGCACGCCAAGATGGTGGGACAACTTACTAGCTGTCAAGTGGCCAACTCAGGGGATTTTTCCTTTGGATCTATCCTGGTGGCTTGGTTTTTAGAGAGGGTGCCGATGTTGCACCTGAGAGTTTTGTTAGACCCACTAGGAGCGCAAGAGCCATGACTGCAGCAATGGTCAACGATTTTGGTTCATCATGGCGGTGGGGGGGGTGGCCACTACTTCACGGCCGAGGTTGCATAGGTGTGGCGTCAGATGCCATAGATCATATTGCAGTTTCCATACAGTGGGATATATTTCCATGATGAACCTGAGATGATATTACCTCTGGGAGAGTTATTCGATCACCAAGGTATGATGTGTTGGTTGCTAGTTTTGTTGATGTGTTTTTTAGATAATATAGCATATGGTTGATATTTGTATGGATGTTGATGCTATCATCTGTTTGTTTGTGTATATGTGGGACTGCATGGACAAGAGGTCGAGTTGATCAAAGCGCCAGCCCACCAAGGGCCTATGAGACCACCGCGGGGAGATTTGCGAGCAGGGGAGAGGCGACGTCGAGAGGATGTTGGGGGGAGGCCTGATGATGATGATAGAGTGGCTTGAAGATGCCGTTATGATGACCCCGGGGCAGGGCTGTCACATGCTCCTTCGACCAAGGCCAGGGGAGAGTTTGACGATTTCTGCCACTGACTAGAGGTAGTTCTACAGGGAGTGTCTGAGAGGATGTGGGTGTGGATCCAGGATGAGGGGATTCTGAAGCAATGTATTGGGCTGTCGGCGGAGTCACAGACCTTGATCCGTAGAGCAGTGGTAGTCATAGCTATGATCACTAGACGGTTGCCTCCGGGACCTAAGGGACCTGGAGCTGGTGGGGTACCTCCGCTAGAGGGAGGACCTGGTGCTGGAGCACTAGAGGTTCCCTGAGGGATGCTAGATATGTAGTTGTGTATCTGATATAGGCTAGTGAGCCCATTTTGTATAGTTGTGACATCCAGTTGTGTATTGGTAGGGATGAGGTGATTCACCTGCCTATGGGCAATGTACTATTTTTGTAACCACTTTATGACATGTGGACCGATATATATATATATATATATGGATATACATTTTTGGATCTTTGTGTACATGTGTGATGTGTTTTTTGTTGATGATTTTTTTGATGTAGTGGATGATGTTTAATCTATATGCTGTGACAGACTTCTAATGGTTTATGTGTATGTGAAAATGTCTTGATGTGATATATGCCAATCTAGTATAATGTTAGCCATGTTATCTGCTATTTGATTGAATTGTCTTGGGATATGTGTAAATGTGATGGAATCAAAATGTCGAGATAAAATTCTAACCTGCAGGTATTTGTGAAAGAGGCAAGGATCACGGACACGGTATACATTGTTGAGATGGAGGACGACAAGTTGGGAATCTAATAAGACACTAAGGTGACGAATATGGCAATGATCGGCCTCAATGAGGAGACCAATGACGATAGTGTACTCTGCTTGATTGTTGGTGGTTGAGCCTAAACATATGCCGTTGGTGTGGAGCAGGTCATGTGAAGGCGTATAGAGGGCCCAAGCAGTCGAAGCGAGATTCTGTGTCCAGCGGCTAGCTCCGTCGGTGTAACCGATGTGGTAGGCCGATGGAGGTGGCATATGTCAATAACACGAGTGATATATTAGATGGGAGGTATGGATAAAAGAAGATTAAAAACTCTACAAAAGATGTACAAAAAAGAAAAATCCTAGTGTAGTATAGCTATGCTCAGGCATAAAATTTCTTTAAGTACAACGCATTGACGGGTTCCTTGAGAGGATGGCCTTCGGGGGAGGCTAGGATGTATGCACCTTTAGTGAGGCAATGTTGGATGATGTACGGTCCATGCCATAGGGACTCAAATTTTCCATGGCCAAGGGTATCGTGAGCGATATCGTAAGCAAGGACGAGGTCTCCTTCGTTAAATGAGCGATCAAAGGTGGCTTTTGATCATTTTTTGGCTGCTTCATTGTTCTGTAATGAAGATCGACGATATTCATCTAGGGATTCTAAGTTCAACAAATTCTACTCTATTGGGGCAGTGTCGGGTAATAGCTCAATAGTGGTGCGTAAGGTGGGAATTTCGCACTCGATGGGAAGAGTGGCCTCAACCCCGTGGACTAAATGAAAAGGTGTGAAACCGGTGGCAGTTTTGACTGCTGTGCAATAAGCCCAGAGCACTAAAAACAAAATATGATGCCAATTGGTTTATGTTTGTTAACCATGCGTTATAACATGTTTTTTAAGACCTTAAGCATAGAGGGGCTTTCACAGTGAAAGATATTAGATATTATTTTTGGGATTAACTGCGTAGTGTAAGTCATTAATCTATGACCCATATCCATGAGTATTAGTCACAATTGACCAATAATTCTCATGATTTGAATAGTCCACTTATCACTCATTGCATCGGGTGATGCTCACAGGGGTGAAGAAATGGGATTGAAACCAAAAAAATGAATCGCATAACATCAATCATCACTTCCAGGGTTTGCACCCGGTAACCAAGACTTCCTAGGTGGTCACCCATCCCAAGACGACGCTGGCTCAAGCGCGCTTAAATATGGAGTTTTCTCCACAATCAAGCCCACTTAGCTTGCTACCCCATTTACAAAACCTTAGCAAGTATTGTGCCTTATTAACTACCTAGTTAGAGCTCCCTTCACTCTTATTATTTAAGCACAGAGGGGCTTCCACAGTGCAAGATATTAGATATTATTTTTGGGATTAACTGCATAGTGTAAGTCATTAATATATGACCCATATCCATGAGTATTAGTCGCAATTGACCAATAATTCTCATGATTTGAATACTCCACTTAGCACTCATTGCATCGGGTGATTCTCATAGGGGTGAAGAAATGGGATTGAAACTAATGAAATGAATCACATAGCATCAATCTTCACTTCCGGGGCTTGCACTCGATAACCAAGAATTCCTAGGTGGTCACCCATCCCAAGATGCCTCTGGCTCAAGCACGCTTAACTATGGAGTTTTCTCCACAATCAAGCCCACTTAGCTTGCTACCCCATTTGCAAAACCTTAGCAAGTATTGTGCCTTGTTAACTGCTTCTATATTTAAGACCTTTTTAACTGCTTCTACCTGTCCATTGGACTGAGGGTAGTATGGTGAGGAAAAATCATGGGAGAATCCTAACCGGGATGAGAGTTCCATGAAAATATCATTCTAGAAATGTTTCCTGTGATCAGAGACTAGTTGGAGTGGCACTCCAAAGAGGGATATGACGTGGTTAAAGAAAAAATGCGTTGCAGTGTCAGCAATTCTATTGAAGGTAGGGATGGCTTCAACCCACTTGGTAAAGTAATCAACTGCAACAACTATGTATTTGTGTCTATTGTTGGATGTAGGGTTTCAAGTCATGAAGTCGATGCCCCATTTACAAAAGGGACCAACGGTGATGACTAGGTGTAGAAGAGAAGGTGGTGCGTGTGCTTTGTTGGTGTAAAGCTGGCATTTATCACATCGTTTCATAGCATGGATGCAGTCGTTAAATAATGTAGGCCAAAAGTAACCTGTGCAGATGATTTTCTAAGCAGTGGACAACCCTGAGAGATGGCCTCTGCAAGCGCCACTGTGGCAGTCATTCAAGAGTCTGTCGGCCTCGTCAATGGTTAAGCATCGATGGAGTATGGTGTCGACTCCTCGATGATATAAGATGTCCTCGATGAGGAGGTAGCGAGGTGCCTAGTGATGAATACGTCGACGATCATCTCTAGAGAGGTGGTTTCCGAATTTTTGTGTTTGGAGATAGACAAGAAGATCACCATACCAAGGGTCATCTGAGGGGAAAAAAAAAAGATGTTCATCAGGGAGGTTGGTATTGACCAGTGGAATGGTAGTGTCGGAGGGAAAATTCATGATAAGTTCGGAGAGGATGAGAGATTTCTTTCTCTTGGGTGTTGAAAATTCAAGATCGTATTCCTGAAGGATGACGATCCATCGAGCGAATTTATCGTTAATTTTTCGATGACTGAGCAAGTATTGTATGGGGTTGGAATCTGCGATGACTTTGGTAGTTCGAAGTAGAATGTAATGGCAGAATTTATGGACTGCGAGGACAACTACGAGGGATAGATTTTCTTCGTGATTGTACTTCAAGGGTGTTCCTAAAAGGTTTTTACTAATGTAGTAAATCACATGCTCATGGGCGTCATCCCCTATTTGGACGAGCAGTCTTGCTACTGAAATGGTTGAGGCTAATATGTAGAGGAGATAATCATGGTTATAGTTAGGTGGACTAATCAACAGGGCATTGGAGAGAGACGCTTTGAGATCATCAAAAGAAGTTTGGGCATGTTTATCCCATTGAAATGGGATGTCGTGACGAATTAAGAGAAGGAATCCATGTACGCGAGTAGCGTAATCTGGGACAAAGTGTCGTAAAAAGTTGGTTTTGCCTTGAAGGCTCTGTAGTTGGCGTAAATTCCGTGGGGGTGGAATTTCTATGATGGCTTGGACTTTGAGGGGGTCCACAGTAATGCCACATTGGGAAACTATGAACCCAAGAAGGCGCCCAACAATGACGCATAATATGCACTTGAGGGGGTTCAAGCGGATATTCTACTGTCGACACCTGTGGAAGATGATTCGTAGATCATCGAGATGCTGAGTGCATTTCTTAGATCAAGCGGTGAGGTTGTCTAAGTATGCGAGGATTATATGAGCCAGATTGTGAAAACCGTATGTCATAGCCCGTTGGAAAGTGGTGTCGGAATTCTTGAGGCCGAATGGCATGACATGATACACAAAGGTGCCCCAAGGGGTCGTGAATGTGGTTTTGTACTGATCAGTAGGGTGAATTTGGATTTGGTTGTAACTGTTGTTCCTGAGTCTGTACTAAGGCTTAAAGCACAGTGTCAAGGCATCCAAAAGTATGTAAAAAATGAATACGAAGTTTATATGTTAACCTTCGGTGTAGGAAACTAATGAAGGTTTCTACGTTCTCGCTGTCTAGCTTCCAACTGCTCTTGAGCAGTTATATCACTCTCAATGGCTGCCCATGAAAGTTCTAATTCCTCCCGGGTGTTAGCAGTTTTAAGGATTGTATCGAAAAGATTTAAAGCGATATGAGTTTGATTAGAGAGTCCGGGTTGAATATTAGGTTGAGTTATTGTAGGGACAGTCATTTAAGGAACAATACCCGTATGTAAACGATTTAGGAAGAGATTTTAACGTTGTTTCAATTTGGTTTTTTAAGTGGTATTTT
>ML776748.1:651518-674165 GCA_009831015.1 Picea engelmannii | reverse complement strand
GACTTACGAGACCCCGAAACTAAAATCCTAAGAACAAACATACTTGCGAAAAATGGACCTTTTTTTGAAAGTGACAAAGCATTGCTATTCATGGGACAAGATTTCAGAGCTTTATGATTTCAGAAGGAGAAGAAAAGCTATTTTAGATCTTAAGTATCAAAAATTGAAAATTTGAGCGAGGTGAAAAACAAGGGCGGCTCCAACAGTAACCAGAGAAACCGTCCATGAAGGACAAAGCCTTGTGACTTGTGAAATCATCGATTATTTGGTTGATGAAGGGTGTTGGAAAGTTGTCTTTGGGACAGGCGTGATTGAGGTCGCGGAAGTCCGTACAGACATGGATAGTGCCCTATTTTTTGTTAACAAGGACAGGGTTGGAGACCCATGACGTATAGGATATGGGGTAAATGAACCCTACAGCGCATAGTTTGGCGATCTCGGCTTTGATGGCCGCTGCTTTGGATGGGTGTAGTGGTCACTGTTTTTGGTGGACGGGTGTGATATCAGGCCAGGTGTCTATGCGATGTTAGACAATAGAGGGATCAAGGACAGACATCTCTGTGTATGACCAGGCGAAAATGTCTCGGTATTCATGGAAGAGGGCTTTGTAGGCGGTGAGTTCTTCTGGAGAACATGCAATGCCAATGGTGATTTTCTCGATAATTCCAGATTTGATGGAAATATCTATTTTTATGGTTGGGGATATATTGGCCATATTGAATTCCTCGAAAGCGTCGGGGGAAGGGATAGGGTTATTGAACCAATCTATATGCCCTGATGGGAGAAAATCTTTGGTTTTGACTGTGTATATGGGGTGTTGGTTAGGAGGCATGAAGGCATCCTGTGAAATAAAGAGCGCTCTGTGGTGGAGCGCATCCCATGGGCAATCGGGGGTAGTTAACTCCTCGATGATATCTTCATCACAATGAAACTGGCATGAATATGGGGGATCGAGAGGAGTGACCTTGGTGACTGTTACTGTGGTGTTGTCTCCTTCTAATAAAGACGTAGGGGGATTGCGATGGTTCACTCGACATAAACCAAATATCCAGATATTGTGGGTTAAAAATGGTAGTCAGGAATAGAATGTTCGTGGGGAAATGAATTGGGGAATTGGTGGGATTTGGGGGTAAATCCTCATATAAATCATCTAGGAACCATGGGGGAGAAGGGAGTGCCTTAGGTTCTGGTGGGAAGATATGAACCATATCAATTGATGGGGTAAGTGTATTTATCAGGTCTGTCGGGGGGGTATGATTTTGAATAGGGGCCAGTTGATGATGCATGTATTCAATGATCATAGGACATTGATATGTGAAATGATCAAGTGATTCACATAGAGAGAAAGGACATATCATGCGTTCGTTGACTGAGGTTGTGACATAATGGATGTCGGTGACAGGAGTTGGGGTGGGTGTTTGCTGAAAGCTCTGGCGTATAGCTGTTAGTGTCTATTGGAATTGAGGTAATGCTGGATAGTGGTGTGTGTAGTGGCCATATTCTGAATAGATGGTGCATGCAAATGTGGTTCACAGTTTTTTGTTACTTGTGTTCTATGAGATAGCGACAATACTGGAGGAAGCGACGAGCGATGGTGGTGCTCGAGGGAGTTGGATGAGATTACATAACTCAGGAAGAGATGGGCATTTGTTGGTGGGGTGTCCGTCTTTCTCACATAGTGCACAAGGAGGTTGGATGCGTGGGGGAAGTGGAGATGTGGTATCCTTCTTCTTTCGCCTGCTCCCATCTATACCAGGGGGGTTAGTGAGTGGGGTGTAGGGGGTATGGTGGGAGTGAGTATGGGAATCTGCATCAGGATTCCTTCTGTTTGGGGAGGGAGGGATGGTTGAGGAACCATCTCAGGTGGATGTAAATACCAAATTGGGATTTCTAGCACCATATTAGGGAGGGTAAGCATTACAGTGACCTGGAAAGCTTGTACACCTAGTGGGGGGTAAAAGAAAGGGATTTGGGTAATGGCTTGGGGGACTATTTCCCAAACCGGAATTTGGCCTTGGGGAAGATCAGGAATGGGTCGAGTTGAATTAGTTCCATGGGATTCCTGAGGGAGAAGTTCTGCGACTAGTGGGACATCAGGGATGAAAGAGGCCTCAGTGGGAGGGAGGTTAGTTTTGGTTGTCATTCCGTTGGAGGATATGACACATACTTGTGCTGAGGGATGGAGGAGAGGTGGTGCTCCATGGTATTTCCCTAGCAAGGATGGGTCTTTGAATATTTCGGGGCCCATCTCAATGAGTGGATAGGCATCGGGATTAGTGTGGATAAAAGGGAGGATGTTATCGATGTTGGATGAAGGGTTAGGCTAGTAATGTGATACTTGATCGATGGTAATGATATTTCCATTATGGGGAAACATCATGGTTCGGAACACAAAAGAGGCGATGACCTTCATAGCATACATGTAGCTACGACCAAACAAGATATTGTAGTCGAGCGGGGCATCGATAACCTCAATGTCAATCATAACGGTTTTTCCTCTGAGCTCGATGGGGACATTTTGGAAGAGTCCTTCTGGGGATGAGGGTCTTCCATCGTAGGCTCTTAAGGTAATGGCAGATGGTATGAGTTCGGGGGAAGCAAGTTTCTACCATGTGGATTTGGACATGATACAGGTGGATGTGCCTTCATCAATTATGCATCGGTGAATTGTAATGTTTCGAATTTTTATAGGGATTTGAAAAGAAATAAGAGCGGGGAGGCGAGGTTCTCCACTGTTGAGGTCAAATGTGATGAGTTGGGTATCGGCAGGGTCGACTGCTCCTAGGGAGGAAAGTAAGGACTTCCGCTGGGTGGGACAAGTTTGAAGGACTTTTAAGACTGAAATGGCAACCAGAGATTGTGCCAAGTCATCGACCAAACTGTAATTATGAGTTTCCCTAGCTTGAGGATTGTGAACATTCCTACGCATTGGGATGTGAGGAATATGAAGCAGGGTTTCAGTATTAGGGAGAGGAATTATGAGAGGGGGTCCGATTGTGACTGGAATTGCTTCCGAGGTGGTGGGAGAAGATTCAGGGGGTGTGCTATACTGAAGATTGCATGTTTGCAGAAGGAATTCTTCCTCATTGGTAAGGAGGATAGTGCGATCAGAAGAGGTGCACGTATTGGGATACTGTCCCAACTGTGGTGGGATAGGCTACATGTCTGGTTGGGTATTTATGACCCCTTGGTGTGGGATGGGGTTTTGTAGTACAACTAGGGGGGTTGCTGTACATATGGTTGTGGGCCCTACTGAGGTGCATGCGGTGTTGAGGGATGTGGTCCATTCAAAAAATCTTTCATCTGCTTAAAGTCAATGATTTGGGGGAAATGGTGAGTATAGTGACCAAACTCACCACAAAGGGCACAAGGGAAGGTGGTCCTAACATTGTTGTTTTTCCTTCCTTGACATTTTTTTGTTGCCCCCTTGGGGGTTTTGATTCCCCTGGTTTTGGTTTCCCCCAATAGACTGGTTTTGCTGGGGTTGGTTCTGGTTTCCTCCTAGTCCTAGATTATTATTGTTTCGATTTTTTCCTTTCTTTCTGGTATTTTTCGATTGATGGGGTGGATTTTCTGTGTTCATCTGTTCAAAATTTTGATGTTGTTGAGTGGGAGAGGGTTGAAAAAAATTAACCCTAGCATGTGGTGGTCCTTGTGGTGGAGCCATAGGTTCTGGGGGGGCAAAAAATGGAAAGTATGGATTATGTTGAGGAGATGCTCCATAAGGTACATAGGAGGGCATGGCGCTTTCACTAGTGCTTAGGGTATAGGCTGAGGTAGAGGGAGTACCAACACTTGGTTAGATAGGTGGGTGGTTTACGGGTGCTAGCAGGGGTCCACTTATGGGTGGAGGCGGGGCAATAGGGTATGGTTGTTGATAAGGGGGAGGGGGATAATAAGGGATTCCTCCATATGCCAGTGGGTATTGAGGTGTGCCATACATGGGTGGTTGTTGAGGTGTTGGGTTTTGGTGTGTAGGGTTACCAATCAATCTGTCTACTGAGTGAGACATCCCAGGTTTGTCTTGGCCAAATGGCACGGGTCTTGGGGCATCCGGGAGTACCATGTATAGGTATCTGTATTGGGCGTAGATGAGGTCAAACTGTTGGGTCTTGCTAATGGCTTCTTCTTTAGTTTGGGGGAAGGTGGCAGCCACATCTTTGGCAAGGAGGGAAACAAGTGATTTGAGGAACCAATTGAGACATTGTTGGGGGGTAGCGATAGATTTGCAGAGGCTATGTCATTGACGTCGTTCATGGATTTGGTTGGAAATATGTGTAGAGGTGGTTTGTTTGAAATTTGAGAGTAGTTCAAGGCCATTGTCATGACGAACGAGTAATTGAAAGAAGGTCAAAAATGCTTTGGCCAAGGATTCCAAATTCGCGTGGGACCCGGATTGTTCTTTGACATACCATTTAGCGGATGGGCTAGCGAGTGTTTGTTGAAATAACCTCAATCAGATGGGATCATCCATGATGTTATTCAAAGAACACCATAGGTGAAATGTCATGATATGGTTGGCAGGATCATCTCTTACTTTTCCTTCAAAATTGGGGATGTCTGAAGGGAGTTTGGTAGGCATTGCAGGCCATGTGGGGTTGTGCATTATGGGATCATTGGTGAGTTTAGTCAGATCTGGTATGTTGAGGGAAGCTAAATATGGCATATGGGGTGGTGGCGTAGGATTATTTCCGACCATAGTGTGAGTGTTTTGAGTACCTGACCCTTGGAGGGGACTAGGTGGGTTTGTACTTCCCCCTTGAGAGGAAGTTGGCCCCCCTCTTCCGTGTATAGGAGAGCGAGTGGAAGGTGGACCTTGGGAATTGGACCAAGTAAGGTGGAACCAAGAAAAGATGATCCCAAGATAGTGGCACTCACATGAGTGTGAGAAGGTGGAGCCGATGAGTTGGCAAGACTAGGAACTCCCCCTAGAATAGGAGGAAGATTTAGCAAGTGTTTGGAACGACGAAGGCTCTGTGGGTCTCCTATGACATCCAACTAGCTGAGTGAATGTGTGCGAATGGTGGTGAGAGCAATAAATGAACAAGAGCCTTTGCTGCAAATTTTTTATTTTTTATTTTTTTTGAACTTTACACGATATATATCCAAATCAAATTTTATAAGAAGGGCATCATATATAAAGTATTTTGATAAAGAATAATATATGTGGATAGGTGGATTTTGTCCGTGTCGGGTAACAAAGAAAACAAATGCTCGTGTCCTAAAAGACGTAACGTCCTTCCTCTCAAAATAGCTCTAGACCTTCCAATAGCACTCGACAGTGGGGTTTGAAGCCACCGGAAGAGAAAATAGTCAAGGATGAAGCAATCAGTTATAATGAGGGGTAGAGGGGGTATATCTCGAAATAACTGGCAATATTTCCCAATAGCCACACAAAATCCAATCAAGGTGCAATTGCAGCCCACAATTTCCACCTGGGTAGATGTCCTAAAATTTGGTCACTATGTACCTCGGTCAAAGTGCGGAATTTAGATTTTCGGCCTAAGAAATGGGTCACAGGTTGGATCATGTCCAAGAGGTGGGTGCCTCAAGGGGGGACGCACATAACAACCAGACCTCAGCCTTCAACCCTTCACGAGTATCTCCCTGCCTTATGGTGTTAGGAACACTTGACTTGGAGGATTTAAAGTTCCCTATTTGACAACTTATATTGTTTTGAAAATGTGAGAACCAGATAACGGGGAGTTATTTGGATGTCTATCCCCAAAATCCTACCTAGACTAAAAGATTTCTTTTGGCACCTCCTGTGGAGGAAAACTTAGTGAGTTTTTAGAAGAATTTTAGATGTGGTTATTTGAGAGATTGAGGGTGTGAGCCAATCTCGTTTAAATTAAGTGGGAGTGGATAGTTTCGTCAAGAAAAGGGTGGGGTGTTTCAGAATTCCTTTGGAGGAAACTTACTCTAACCTCCATGTTTCGAGATGAAAACTATGTGAGTGAGAAGTGGCTTTTGTGTGTGGATGAGTGAAAGTGTGCCAAATTTTTAATGAATTAGGTGTCACCATGCTGCATGTGGACTTCGCTTGGTCCTTAGAAGTCTTTGATTACCTATTTAACTAAATGTCATTGGTACAACCTTGTAGAATTCAAAAGTCCCTAGAAAGCTAGCATGTGGACTTGTGGGTCCTTTACTATTCCTTTAACTCCCTAATGTGATTTAATCTAAGAAAGCTTTGAAACTATCCTAGATTGTGATCATGTGGACATGTATGGGCCCATTACAAAACCTTTAAACTTCCCTAGTGATTTAATCTAAGAAAGTAAATTTCAACACTATCCTATCTTTGTAGCATGTGGGAATGTATGGGCCCGTTACAATCTTGAGATGTGTTTGAAAAATAAACTAAGAGGAGTCCTGAGGGGGCTATTGTCCTCTCCTAAAGATTTTATCTTTTTAAGGGAGATGAAATTGTCTTTCAACCTCTTTCTGATTCTCAAGATCGCTTTGGAGTGCGAGAGAAGAGCATACTCAATGTTCGATATCCAATTTCTAGTCCCAATGCAAGTTTTATATGTGATGTAGAATGATTCCAACTTTTAGTCAAAGCAAGCCATCCATGTGGCGAAATAAAAAGAAAAAAGAGGAAAAATAATGATTTTTAACCCCTAAGTACCTATGTGTTTTGACTAATCCCTTTATATGAGAGGGAATGTAAGTGTGGTGCAGATTACAACATGCATGGAATCATCTTTAAGAAGGCTATGGGCCTTCAACAGATCATAAAAAATCTTACAATGTGTTCTTTTTTCACAGGTGCGCGAGTTTCAAACTAGACAGAGGTGCTCTGAGCGCCAATGTGCGAACTGAAAGAGATTTTTTAGCACAGGTGCGTAGAAGGTGCTGAGTAATGTTGTGATTTTGGTGCACGTGCACACGATGCACGACCGTGGGCCAATAAACCTACACACAACTGTCACACGGCCGTGAAGAAAATTCTGGATGGAATTCTCTCAACTCAGCTTTGAATTTGATGTTTTGCAGGTCCTCTTGGGCCGGTTATGGTACCTGTAGGTTAAATAAGTAAAAAGAAGAGCTAAAATAACCCAAGTGGGGTAGGAAATTGATACCTTTCCCCATTGGATTTGCCAATCTATTGCACCTTTTTTGTCACCTAAATGAGAAAAACAGAGGTGCTTACAAGCTTAGTTGGGTTAGCTAAGCAAGACAATAGTAAATGAAAGGGTTAGAAGAATAAACATAAAATACTAAGCTAAGAATTAAACTAGGAAAGGAAAAAACAATTAAACTATTGTGCATAAGGAAATAAGAACAAGAAACAAACAAGACTCGTGTCACCAATGGAAAGGATTGTATTAGTGAAAAGAAAACACCAAAGAGAAAGGGGACTTTGGGTCCCTTCTTCCTATAAGGGAGGGCTCTTGGACCTCCAAGATTGAGCTCGTCTTACAACTTGAAAACTTGAAAGAAATGGTGAAAGAATCCCAAGCTAACCCACTCAAAAGGTGATGTGGATTGCCCAAATGGAATGGTGCTAGTATTCTCTTGATGAGAAAAGAGGTTTCCCCAAGAGAATAACAACAACATAACCTTGCAAATGAATTCCTTGAAGATGTAGTGCACCCATGGCCTTGTTTTATAGCACCATTTTGAGGTATTGTGCAACCAACTTTTAGTGTGAAAAGGGGTTGTTTAGGGCACCTTTAGGTCTTTGACCAGCCACCCAGCAGGATCTAGCCGATATTTGGATGTCAAATTGACTTGGAAGCTGAACCATAAGTGGGTGGGAGGCCGACCAACATCATAAATTCATCATTCTCAGGTATGCACGGATTTTAGTGTCCACAATCACGCATCATGCACATGTGCGATTTTCTTGCGTTTCTTGATGGCATATGTGCGTGTGCGCCCTGTATAGTCATAGTGCATCCTGATTTTATAACTGGTTGTATAGTTTTGGACCTTTTGGAAATGTTTTTTGGTAATTTTTGTCCATGGGTGAACTAATAGTTGTTTGAAGATGCTGGATTCCTATGACCATTTGCGGACGAAATTTTAGTGATAACAGGGAGGCTTTGCTGGTTGGGGGAGTGTTACTATCTTACTTGGGTGGGAACTTAAAAAAACTTTTCTAATTGGAATATCCCTCTCCATTACCCCTTTTTAGGTCAACCAAGTCGTTGAATAGATTTTTGATGATTCTTTGAAGAGATTCCATATCCATCGAATCAAATGGATTTTTATCTTCACCAGATTTAGATGTGGAGATTTTTATTTTACCTTTATCTTTAGATGGTTCTGAATTGGAACTACCCTTTAAACTTAACAAATCTTTCTGAAATTTAAGGGCTTTCTGGAAAGCTTCTTCTAGAGTATCCTTTTCAGAATTTTTTACATACATGGCCATGGACATGGGTAAACCAGAGGTATAAATTCAATCGTGACATCTTTTTGAGGCCCTTGGGATTCATTTTAACAAAGTGAGGAACCATTGATTATAATTAGTAACTAATTATTTCAAATCCATCTTGACTCTATATAGTTCGAGAACCCAAGTGGTTGGTGTTTTATTTTCCCCAAACTTTAAGAGGAAAGAGTTTTAAAAAGTTCTCCAATTAGGAATGGAGGCTTCTTCTAGAGAGAAATACCACATCAATGATTTTTCCTTGAAGGTAAGGGGAAACAGACAACAGACAAAGTCTTTTTCGCATATTCTTTTTAGCCTAATAGCCAACAAGAATTTCTTAATATGATTCTTGACTGTATCTTTTTTGTTGGGGTCAAATTTAGGTAGGAATTTCTCGGGGTGTTTGGGCATGTCATGTTGAATTCCAGGTACAACGATCTCATCAAAAAACAACAAAAGGCTGGTAAGGGGGAGGATTTACGGTGATATATAATGAATTGATAGGGGTTATCTTTGAATTCACTCTCAGGTCCATCCCCTTCATCAGAATTGTCCTCCGACTCATTTCTAGGGGTGTGAGGGGTGATTCAGGAGGCGAGGTTGGTATACCTCTTGATCTGTTGGTGAGTATATGATACTCAATATTAAATTTCGAAGCCTCGGGGAAATCATACGTACCTCCAGGAACATTATAGTCAAGAGTCCCAATCGAATTATTTTCTTGATAGGAGTAAGGGTTAGCGAAATAGGGATATGTATGATGAAGGTATTTCTAATTTTCAGGCAGATAGTAATCTAAGGAAACTGTCCATCCTATCTACTACATTGTCTAGTTAGTGCTTGATTGGTTTGTTTAGTCTAGCAATTGAATAAAGACTCGATCTCTGAGATAGTTAAGATATGAGGTTGAGGAAAAGAAAAAGAGGTTTCAGGATGAAAGGGAACAAGATGCGTGCTGACGTGAGCTGGAGTATTCATCGTATATTCTGAAAGGAAGAAATTATGTTCGAAATAAATTTGATGGGAATCAATCGTGGAGGAAAAACTTACTTGCAGGGAAAAACAAGAAGAATTCAAATTTCAATTTGTATCCATTCAATTCTGTGGCCCTCCTAGCGCCATTTTTGTTGATAGGGGAAAATGACCCATTCAATCAGTTGAGGGAAACCACTTGATGACAGGTCCTAATTAGACCCACTCTCCTTTGGAGTAGCGCTTCCAACCATATTTTTTCCTGGTTACCAACTAACTAAAATACTAACTAAAATATGAACCTAAAATATGAATCTTCGAACCAAAGGTTCTCAGATGAATTTAAAAAAATAAGATAAAAGAAATAAACACAACTAAATAACATTTAACTAAGAAGTATGATTATTATTCTAAGATGCAGTCTCTATGTAAATGTGTTGAACCTGCACATAAAATATCTAGCTGGGAAGACATACACAATTGCAGAGAAAATATAAGAAAAGAGAAGCATGAGAGAAAGAATGGAAGAATTTGCATTAACCAAATGAATGAATGGTAATTTAGACATGATGTACTCTGTATAACTCAACCAATGCGCATTGGAGGAGAAGATAATATGCCATAGTGGTGGTATAGAGTGATATGGACACACCAATAGTTACAAGAGTAAAATTCCACCTAGTCTAGTCTCTCGAGAAGTTACAGGAGTGAACTGCCACCTAACTGAGTTAACTAGTCGATCAATCTTTAGCTAATTGACTGAAACATAGTGAAGTGGGGAGGATATTAGGGAATCATGGGAAATGCACTAGTCTAGTGATGATCCCAAGGAAAATGTGCATTAGCTTGTGATGATCCCAATGCTGCATGGTGATAATCCCAATGTAGCATCTAGACTCCACTCAACTGATCAAACTGAAGTGAAAATTGAAGAGAATATTCTCCCTAGAGGAATATTCTTCCTAAAATATAGGATACTGAATAATGAGTAATAAACATAGGAAAAACCTTAGGAAAAAGAAATCCTAGGTGTGTGTGAAGTAACTACAACACCCCCCTTGAACATATCTATGGTGAAAATAAAGAATGGGTCCTAGAAATGAGGCCATGTTAGGTACCCAAATACAAAATATACATTGAAATATACTAAGGAAAGAGGGAAAACCTCATAGGAAACCCCCCCCATCAAGGTATAATGTATGTAAAAAGAAGAATTGATAGTTTCTAGGAAATTGTGTCCTTTACTCCAAGATGACAGTGTAAAGAATGGGACTTTTGCTCGATGAACGTCTTGGTGAAGATGTTTGTAGTCTATTCTGCTGAAGGACATAACTGCAGGTCGATGATCCCCTCATGTACTAAGTCCCTAATGTAGTGCATGTGGATCTCTATGTAATTCATCTGCTGCCTATGAATTGGATCTCTGCAGAACTTTAGAGTGCTCTGGTTGTCACACCAGATGACGATCGACAGATGAAACTAAATTCCCAACTCAGTGAGAAAATGTTGTAGCCAGATATCCTAAATGGTTATGTTAACTACCCCTCTATACTATGCCTCAGATGAAGATAGAGTAATAGAAACCTGCTTCTTGCTCGACCAATATATAGGCCCAAAAGCAAGACCGAGTGAGTAACCAGATGTGGACTTGCGATCAATGCTATTTCCAACCCAATGAGAATCAGTAAAATCAATGAGGTCCAATGTAGAGTCTGTTGCACAATGAATCCAAAAGGTGATGGTTCCTTGTATGTATTGAAGGATACACTTTGCAACCTTCCAATGTAGCTCATGCGGCTCCTGCATGAACCTGGAGACTGCTCCAACTGCATAGGAGAGGTCTTGTCTTGAGTGTGTGAGATACAACTAGATCCCCAATAGCTATATTGTATAATGTGCTATTAAATAGTGGAGTTTCCCCGAAATCCTCAAGTCAGAATCCTGATAGGAAAGGAGTCGGGGTAGATTTGCAGTCTGTCATGTGAAACTTCTCAAGGAGATCTCATGCATACTTGGCCTGAGACAGTTTGATGCCCGATGCATCCTAACTGATATCGAGTCCATCAAATAAATGTAGTGGACCCATGTCCATCCAGCATAAATCCCTGGGGTTGCTCCATATAGATCTCCTCAGAGATATCACCATCAAGAAATGAATTCTTCACATCCATCTGATGGAATTCCCATCCCTTGGCCACCACAATGGCAAGTGCCAAATGTATGGAATTCATCTTCGCTACTGGAGAAAAGGTATAATCATAGTCAATGCCATGCACCTGCTGAAAGCCTTTGACAACTATCGTGTCTTTGTATCTGCTAATTTGTCCATCCATTGCACTCTTGGTCCTGTAGACCCATCTACACTTGACAAGTTTCCTTCCAGAAGTAAGGGGAATGAGATACCAAGTCTGGTTCTCGAGGACGGATTTATACTCCTCCTGCATGGTGGATTCACAGAAGGGATTTCCATCAGCTTCACCATAAGACTATGGATTTGAATACTGAACCAAGAAAATATGTCTGGGTGGAAATGGTTTAGTGGTAGTGAGTTCAATATGAGGCTCCTCGAAATCATATTGAGTCCTCATAGTATCAGCTGGATCACCAAAAAGATCCCCTGCATCCTGAAGAGTAGTATGAGCCCACTTGGGCCTTGGATATGGATCTACATTTGCATCTACATGCACTGAATCTGCATCTAACTATACTGACTTTGTATCTGGATCATCTGAATCCTATAAATTATAACTCTCATATGAAGAAGAGTTTCCATGCGCATGTTCATCATCTCTAACAGGGGGAAGAACAAAGGTGTCTACATGTGGCTGTTGAGGTACATGCGGGACACTTTCCTTGAATTGGACACTTCTCTCAATGATACACTCTGTGCTCTGTGGATCCCTTCACACTGTCGGGGTATCCAACAAAGATACACTCTGTGCTCTGTGGATCAAGTGCCTTCCTCTTTTCAGAGGGAATCTGAGCCCATGCATGTGAACCGAAAATACGAAAGTGGGTCACTTCCGGTTTGAGGCCACTCCAAGCCTCATAGGGGGTATTATCCTTGATAGATATATGGGGAGATTTTTTTTGGATGTAGGTTGCATAGTTAAGTGCTTCATCCCATAATATATGTGGAAATGACTTTGCATGTAGCATGCAAGATGCCATCTCTTTTAGAGATCTATTTTTCCTCTCAACAATTCCATTTTGCTGTGGAGTGTAGAGAACCATGTGTTGCAACTGAATCCATGCCTCATGAAAATTATTAAGGATCTCATGGTTGACATAATATCCCTCGTCAATTCAGAGGATTTTGATTTTCTTTGTTGAATGTGTCTCAACAAGGGATTTGAAATCTTTGAGGTGTTGAAAGACCTTTGATTTTTTCATGAGAAAGAAAATCCATGTGAAGCATGAGAAATCATCAACAAAAATGAGCACATACCTTGATTTTTTGATTGATGGATGCAGAAAAGGGCCCATGAGGTCACTGTGGATTAGATCTAAAGGAGAGGAAGTCCTTTATGTCTTTCCTTTGTCGAATTTCTCTTAAGGGTATTTTCCAAGAACACATCCCTAACAAATTCTTTTAGAGAAGTGGATGTCGGGTAGACCATCAACCATTCCCTGCTTTCTAATTTGTTGCATATATCTAAAATTTAAATGCCTGAACCTTTCGTGCCATATCCTACTACTTTCATCAACATAAGTAAACAATAATTCAAAATCTGGTTCAATAAATTCAGAAAATGTATAAAGTCTAGATTGATGATTTAATTCACCAGTAGAAAACCTGGAATTGGTTTTCATGTCATAGATATCCACTTCATCAGGTGTGAATATGAATCTCTTGTTGATTAAGGTTGGTTGTCATTGATGTCAACCCTTGAAGAAAGCCTCGCAACACAAAGGTTTGGGTAATGGACCCAATATTGTTTGATGTAAAGATGACTCATTATTGTCTTGTCATGGTTGATAAGAAGTAAATATGGATGAACTCCAAAGTGGTCCCCTTATGGTGAAATCCCTCACAGGAAGACGCTTTGCGGAGTAAGAGAAAACATGCTTAATTGAGGAATAATGAGATCATGGACAATGAATTTGTTAGGTAATACTATTCTATATGGATAGTACATGTCATTCCATTTCTAGTGGTATGTGGAACGTCACATAACTCCTCACGGTTTGAGAGTTATGGCCTTACGAAGTTGGAGGACCCTCATATGTCATCTAGAAGCCCCAAAAGGTCAAAGTAGTCAAAGTGGTTTAAGAGATTTTAAAATGTAAATAATAAAGTGAAGTAATGAGTGTATTATAATTCAAAGTGAATACAAAATAAATTATTTCAATAATAAATTTAATGGAGAAATTAGAAGTGGGGCCAAGTGACCTAGAAGATGTTTTTAAGGAAGCTACTTGGAGAGTATAAATAAGAGGCAAGGCTCTCTCATTTTAATCAAACTTGTGAATATTGAATACATATAGGTGTCTGAGGTAACCAAAGGATATGTAAGCCGAAATTCTGAGGAAAGTGAAGAAAAGAAGGCCAAAATGCAAGGAAGGATAAATTCTTTTGATGGTGCTTTCTAAGGTATGTTATTTACAAGTCATCTCACCATTTTTGCTATAACTTTTTTTATATAATGATTCAGACTGTGATATTTCTATTCAATTGAGAAAACATATCCAAGTATCTTTGGTAAAAAATTCATCTTTTGGGTTGTTGTATTTTTGGATTTACACTCTGTGGAAAATAGGGTTTGTGGCTAGTCCTGAAACTAGTCAAAAACAAGTGTTTCGAGTAAAAACATCATAAATTATTTATAACAGATTCAAATTTAGTGAAACCAAATGTTTTGGTTAGGGTATAGTCTTTGATATTCTTTGTAATAGTTTCATATTATTTCAAAAAGTATTCAGTGCGGGGCACACTCTACAAGGTCACTCTCTAGAATAAGCCAGAATTCAGCAAGGTATGCCATTTTTGCTATAACTCCTTTTCCGAGAGGTTCCAAGTAGTGACACCTGGAGGAATTGTATAAAACACAATGAAGAAATTTGTGTATAATTTTCAGATCTTTATACATTACATGTACAAAGTTACGATTACTTCAAGTTAGGGTTGTTGACTAATTCAAAACTAGGTATGTGAGACTAAAGAAAAGTTTGATGAAAACGCCAGTCTCTTGTTGTTGAAGTTAAGGAAGGTTTGCAGGAATGTGATCATATACACCAGGTCTATTATAGAGCTACAAATCATATTTAGATGATGAAATTGATGAGGGATTTTGGTTGAGGTACATGTTGAGTACATGGTTGAGACAAGTAGTTGATGAGTTGGCACATACATGAGGTGTATAGTTGATGATGTTGGTACATATTGATGATTCATAGTTGATGAGTAGTTGAAACATGATTGGTACATACTTGGTACATGGTTGGATGAACTTGTTTATGGTACAAATTGATTACAATTTATTTGGTACAGGTTGGTGCATGGTTGATGCACTTGTTTATGGTACAGTTTGATTACAGGTTGAGGTACAGGTTGATGCATGGTTTAGATTTATTGGTACATGTTTACAATGGTATATCTCATAGTGACAGGTTGACAGTGGTTCCATCATTCTACTTCTACTTCAGGGTGGCAGGACGGGGCAAGGACATGTGGTTGTAGCTGGAGAGCATAGGGGGTTGTAGCCTCCTTCTGGTTGTAGCTAGAGAATTGGGGAGTTGGAGCTTCCCTCAGGTTGTAGCCTGAGAAACTAGGGGGTTGGAGCCTCCTTCCAGTTGCAGTTAGAAAACAAAGGAATTTGGTGCTTCCAATGTATTCAATTCTTCAAGACATATAAGAAAAAGAATTCTGTGGTTTTCTCCCGATTTGGGTTTCCACGTAAAACACTAGTGTACTGTGTATGTGTATGTTTGTTCATTTGTTCATTGATTATTTACTCTGTAGTTATTGGATGATAATGCTTCATTGATATAAAACTTGGATTATATGGCTAAAAAAGATTAAATTGATCTATTACTGATTCACCCCCCTTCTCAGTAATCCAACAATTGGTATCAGAGTCGGTTCCTTAAGGAAATAGTTTAGCCACTGGAAGGAGATCATAGATTATTCTGAGAATGGAGTACCAATGTTTAATGGTATGAATGGTTTTAAGTATGAGATGTGGAGCATAAGGAAGAAAGTATTTTTACATGCACAGGGACATTATATTTGGCTATCAATTGTTACAGGATATGATAGTTCAAAAACGACAAAGACTACAGCCAAGAAGGAATTGAGGAAGAATAAAAAAATAGCAATGGATTTCATCTAGGAAGGATTAGCTAATCTGGTAAGAGAAAAGGTTGGTAAATGTTCATCAACAAAAGAACTTTGGGATAAGTTACATGACATATATTCTTCACCCATCACAGATCTAGAAAATGTCAAAGAAGATGCAGATACAAATCAAGAAGAATTATGTTCACCATGTCAAGAAGATTCAAAAGATGAAGAGTACATAATCACTAGAGGTATGTTGTTTTGTGTTAATTGTGAAAAACACAGACATATTGAAATAGAATGCCATGAAGGAAAGGAGACAGGAAAAATAATTGAAAATGAAGACAACTATGAAGAAGAATTGATTAGTGCTTTAGATGAACTAAGAGAAGAAAACAATTCTCTCAAGAACGAATTGACGAAACAAAAGGAAAGTGTTCACATTTTTGAAGAAGCCCAATAGGTCATCGTGAACTTAAGAACTCAACTAGAATAAGCCAGAAAGATCGAAGAAAATCTTGAATATCAAAAGTAGTGTTTGGAAACCAACATAGCAACACAAAAGGAAGAAGAATAAATGAGAGAGAAGATATTGATAGATCATCTTAAGGAAATAACTAACAATCTAAACTAGCTTGAGGCAGAGTTTGGTCAAGAAGAGAAAGGACTTGAAGAAGAAATAATCACATTAAAAATTCAGCTTGAAGAAGCAAAAAGAACAGAAGAAGTCATGAAGTCTCAGATAATGAAGAAAGAAGAATAGGTTGAGAAGCTTAATGAAGAAGTTGTCACATTGAGAAGTAAAATCACCAAGCTCAACACGAATGTTGAAGAGACAGAAACATCCACATCAATTATAGAGAATGAAGAGAAGCACTCTAGGTTTCTAGAAAAGAAGAATGAATAAAATAGAAAGAGTTATGCAGAAGTACTCAAAGGAAGGAATCATGGTCAACCAAAATCTAAGAAAACTATTAAAGATACATCTTCAAGGGGACCATCCATGTTCAATACACAAAGAAGCTTCAATCATGATCATGATCAGTCAAGACAAAAATTCAGAAGGACTACGCCACAAAGAAGATCATTCACTCCCAGGTATGCAACTTTATTTTATGGTCATTGTTTTTATTGTACTAAATTTGGACATAGGTTGCAGATTGCAGGTATTATAAAAGAAATGTTCAAGCAAGAAGTGCCTATGTGGAAGCACGTAACATTGAGTGTTACAAATGTCATAACTATGGACACATAGCCAGTGATTGTAGTAGCATGATTGTTACTTCCATGAAAGAGAATATTGATGTCAGATATAAGAAAGTATGGATAAGAAAACAAGAAGAACAGGTGAACAAAGACCAGGTACCAAAGATCACAAGATTGACAATAAAACAAGATGAAGAAAATTCTACAGAGAAAAAGAAGATGTCAGATACAAAAAGGTTTGGAAAATAACTGAAATAAAGGAAGGGCAAGTAAATAAGGAACAGGTTTAAGATATTGTACTTTCAGGCATTGCAATGAAAGATGAATCCATAGACTGAAGGAAAGAAGTCACAGCTCAGAGAGATAATGAATCTACCCATGAAGATGATGATGATGATGAATACACATCAGAGGAGGAATTGTTCTAAGCCATCCAGCTTAGAGAATCCCAAGTAATATGAATATTAGACATGGGGACTCTATGCGATAGCTGTGACAGACCAAAGAACCATCCTTCAAGCAGCTTGCAGAGTTTGAGAAGATAGATTCAGAGCAATCAGTTAGCATAAGTACAGTTTGATAGTATAATGATAAATGGGTTAGCATTATGGACAGTTGCGCAAGTAGAGTCTTGGATAGTATGGACAAAGATGGATTCATAAGAACACTTAGCAGGTTTGGATAGATATATGATAGTGGACGAGAGCATGGATTCATAGATTGGTTCAGAGAATGGTTTAGAGACAAAGGAACATTATCATAATGGATGATAATTACACAGGAAATGGCTCAAACAATGCTAATAGATTACAAATTGACAGATATTTTTTGGAAATAGGCAATGCATACAATAGTTCACATTCAAAACAAAGTAATGCTTAGAAACAACACTGACAAAACTCCCTACGAGCTATGGAAAGGAAGACCAAAAAATGTGAAGCACTTCAGAGTTTTTGGAAGCAAATAATACGTCAAAAGAGAAGATGGCAGAATGGGAAAGTTTGACTCTCGTGTGGACAAAAGAGTACTTGTTGGTTACTCAAGTACAAGGAAAGCATACAAGTGTTACAATCTGAAATTGAACAAAATTGTGGAAAGCATCAACGTAACAATTAATGAAACAAGAAAAATAAAATGAATCAATGGAACAACCTTCCGAAGAAGAAGCAGAAGATGAAAAAGAAGTAGAAGAGGAAGAGGAATATGAATATGAAGAGAATCTGACAGAAGAAGAAGATCAAGTTCAACAAGTATCTCCAAATACACCTAGAAAACGAGTACAGAAGAATCATCCTTCAGATCAGATTATTGGAATCAAAGATGCAGGAATTGAGACTAGAAGAAAAATCCGTTCACCAGATCAAACACACCTAACACTCTTATCTACAATTGAACCAAACTGTTTTGAAGAATCTAACAAGGATGAATTTTGGAATAAGGCCATGGATGAAGAATTGGATCAAATAGAGAAAAATGACACTTGGGAATTGGTTCCAAGACCAAAGAATAAGAATGTGATCGGCACAAAATGAGTTTTCAGGAATAAATTGAATGAAGATGGACAAGTTACAAGGAACAAAGCTATATTGGTATGTAAAGGATATGCATAGATTGAAGGAATCAACTTTGAAGATACATTTTCCCCAGTTTCCAGAATGGAAGCAATCCATTTACTTTTAGCTTCTTCATGCTCCAAAAATGTTAAAGTATATCAGATGGACGTAAAATCAGATTTTCTAAATGGGGAACTTGAAGAAGAAGTCTACATTGAACAACCAGAAGAATTTCAGTTGTCAGAGAACCCAGACTATGCATGTAAATTAAAGAAGGCCTTGTATGGTATAAAATAGTCTTCTAGAGCATGGTACTCTAGAATGGATAAGTATCTGCAGCAGGCATGGTTCAGAAAAGGAAGTGTAGATAGAAACCTCTACATCAAGGTAAGTCAAGGTAATATTTTATTAATTGAAGTTTATGTTGATATTATTTTTGGTAGTGATGATGATAAGTTAAGCCAGAAATTTGCAAAAGACATGCATAATGAATTTGAAATTTCGTTACTTGGAGAACTATCCTTCTTTCTGGGACTTCAGATACGTCAAATAAACCAAGGAATTTTTATTTCTCAAACCAAGTATATCAGAGAAATTCTAAAGAGGTTCAGAATGGAAGATTGCAAACCAGTTATCACTCCCATGCAAACCAGTTGTAAGTTGAGCAAATATGATGATTCAAAGTCTACAGATCAGAGGAAATACAGGTCAATGATTGGCAACCTACTATATGTGACATCATCCAAACCATATGTAATGCAAGCAGTTGGACAGGTGGCACAATTTCAAGAAGCACCAAAGGAATCACATGTATTAGAAGTAAAGAGGATTTTCATATATCTCAAAGGAACAAAAGAGTTTGGATTATGGTATCCAAAAGGAAAAGATATATCACTTATTGCCTACACAGATGTAGATTGGACAAGTTGTATTGATGACCAATGAAGCACCAGTGGAGCAACGTTCTACTTAGGTGAGTGTTTGGTATCATGTCTAAGCAAGAAACAATCATCAATATATCTATCCACAGCTGAGGCAGAGTATATTGCAGCAACATCATGTTGTACACAGGTTCTTTGGGTGAAAATAACTTTGACAGATATATAGGTGGAGTATGATGAGTCCATTCCAATATATTGTGATAATACAAGTGTCATCGGTATCTCAAAAAACCCGATGATGCACTCCCAGACGAAGCACATTCCAATGAAGTATCACTTTCTATGAGAACAGGTTGTAGAAAAGAACATCAGAGTTGAGTATGTGGGCACAAAAGAACAAGTGGCAGACATCTTTACAAAACCACTTCCATGGGAAGCCTTTGAATATCTTCACTAAAGACTTGGAATTATTTCTACTCCAAAATGAATTCTTTTTGGATGCTTATCTTATATGTCTTATATGTACACGAGGAAGCACCATAAGAGGACAATTCAGTCAGGGGAAGCAGCCCCAGATGGAAATATACCTTTTCCATTGATGACAAAGGGGGAGAGATTTATCAGATGTAGAGGACAGAGACATGGTTCCAGGGGGAGCAGATTTATCATATGCAGAGGACAGAGGAAAATTTATCAGATAGAGAGAAAAGAGGAATGGTTCTAGGGGAAGCATGAGTGATATGGTTTCAGTATTGCATCAAAGTGTTTCCATCAATTCCAAAGGGGGAGATTGTTGATTAAGGTTGGTTGTCATTGATGTCAACCCTTGAAGAAAGTCCTAAAGCACAAAGGTTTGGGTAATGGACCCAATATTTTTTGATGTAAATATGACTCATTATTGTATTTTCATGGTTTATAAGAAGTAAATATGGATGAACTCCAAAGTGGTCCCCTTATGGTGAAAGTCCTCACGGGAAGACGCTTTGCGGAGTAAGAGAAACCATGCTTAATTGTGGAATAATGAGATGAAGGACAATGAATTTGTCAGGTAATACTATTCTATATGGATATTACATGTCATTCAATTTCTGGTGGTATGTGGAAAATCACATAACTCCTCACAGTTTGAGAGTTATGGTCTTACGAAGTTGGAGGACCCTCATATGTCATCTAGAAGCTCCAAAAGGTCAAAGTAGTCAAAGTGGTTTAAGAGATTTTAAAAGGTAAATAATAAAGTGAAGTAATGAGTGTATTATAATTCAAAGTGAATAAAAAATAAATTATTTCAATAATAAATTTAATGGAGAAATTAGAAATGGGTTAACTCTAAAATAAGGAAAGTGGGGCCAAGTGACCTAGAAGATGTTTTTAAGGAAGCTACTTGGAGAGTATAAATAAGAGGCAAGGCTCTCTCATTTTAATCACACTTGAGCATATTGAATACCTATAGGTGTATGAGGTAAAAAAACAATATATAAGCCAAAATTCTAAGGAAATTGAAGAAAAGAAGGCCGAAATGCAAGGAAGGATAAATTCTTTTGATGGTGCTTTCTAAGGTATGTTATTTACAGGTCATCTCACCATTTTCGCTATAACTTTTTTTCTATAATGATTCAGGCCATGATATTTCTATGCCATTGATCAAACATATCCAAGTATCTGTGGTAAACAATTCATCTTGTGGATCATTGTATTTTGGGATTTACACTCCGTGGAAAATAGTGTTTGTGGCTAGTCCTAAAACTAGTCAAAATCAAGTGTTCCAGGTAAAAACGTCATAACGTATTCATAAAAGATCCAAATTTAGTGAAACCAAATGTGTTGTTTAGGGTACAGTATTTAGTATGCGGTGAAACAGTTTCAGATCATTTCAACAAACATTCAGTGTGAAACACGCTCTACAAGGTCGCTCTCTAGAATAAGCCAGAATTCAACAAGGTATGCCATTTTTGCTATAACTCCTTTTCTGATAGGTTCCAATTAGTGACACCTGGATGAATTGCACAAAAAACACTGAAGAACATTGTGTATTAGTTTCGGATCTTTATACATTATAGGTACAAATTTATGATTACTTCAAGTTAGGGTTGTTGACTAATCCAAAACTAGGCATGTGAGACTAAAGAAAAGTTGGATGAAAATGCCAGTCTCTTGTTGTTGAAGTTAAGGAAGGTTTGTAGGAATGTGATAATATACACTAGGTCTATTATAGAGCTACAAATCAGATTTGGATGATGAAATTGATGAGGGATTTTGGTTGAGGTACATGTTGAGTACATGGTTGAGACAAGTAGTTGATGAGTTGGCACATACATGAGGTGTATAGTTGATGATGTTGGTACATATTGATGAGTCATATTTGATGAGTAGTTGATACATGATTGGTACATGGTTGGATGCACTTGTTTATGGTACAGGTTGATTACAGGTTATTTGGTACATGTTGGTGCATGGTTTATGCACTTGTTTATGGTACATGTTGATTACAGGTTGAGGTATAGGTTGATGCATGGTTCAGATTTATTGGTACAAGTTTATAGTGGTATATCTCACAGTGATAGGTTGACAGTGTTTCCATCATTCTACTTCTACTTCAGGGTGGCAGGACGGGGAAAGGACAGGTGGTTGTATCCACCTTTCGGTTGTAGCTGGAGAACATAGGGTGTTGTAGCCTCCTTCTGGTTGTAGCCAGAGAATTGGGGAGTTGGATATTACCTTAGGTTGTAGCCTAAGAAACAGGGGGTTGGAGCCTCCTTCCAGTTGCAGCTGGAAAACAAAGGAAGTTGGTGCTTCTAATTGTTGGAGCATAATCCTAACTTACATTAGTTTATACCTAGATTAGACTCCTAGATCTTGGTGAATACATTCATTTACACTTTATTTCACCTAATTTGGCCACATAGAGAAGAAGGGTGTCTCATCCCTAGATTTTAGGGAAAACTGCTAATTTTAGATCAAGACTCAACTCCCGGTTCTTGATTTTCTTGTTTTTTCTTGATTTATTCTTGATTTATCCTTGATTTATTCCAACTCCCCCATGAAAAAAATCATCTATTATTGGGGAATGTGCACCTCCTCTTTGAGTGAGAGATTTATTCCTTAATTAATGATTTTTTCCATTACTATTATTAGCAACTACTATTTCGGGTCAGTTAAGTGAGTTGGAACTGCTTCTCTTGTCAGTTAAGTGAGCTTAAGTGAGATAATGCACATCACTTAACTCTTGTGGACATTAATGAGTGTGTGGCATGTATCTTTAGTGGTATAGGTCGAACTATGTGGTCTCCCTTAGCTTATGACACCTATTTTAGCTATTTCTAGCTTTTTTTGACTAGAATTTCTATGTTGGAAATTCTATATATTCACCTC
>ML776748.1:596248-626695 GCA_009831015.1 Picea engelmannii | reverse complement strand
TTTTTTTTTTCTTTTTTATCTTTTCTATCAAACATCAACTAAGAAAAAAAACAGGCTAAGGGTAAGAAGCCCTAACCTACTGACTGTGCAACCCTAGAATCAAACACCTGAGAGCACTACTTCACACCAAAAGAGGGGATGACTGCCCCACCTTGATTGAAAAACAACCTATCAAGCACGCTCCTGTCACTGAAACAGCACGCGGGCAAACACGTGCTGCGCTAAAACAGGGCGCGTGTACCCGCGGGTTGAGCTTGTACAGGCTGCGGGTATGTACAAAATCTAAGACAAATCCAAACACAGGCAGCCCAGACCTGGAAGAGGCCTCTAGTATTGACAACCAGGGTCTCTTGAAGGCTTGGATGCTTCTTGTATGCAGATCATGACCTTAAAGAAATCACTCTTAACTTATCACCCCAAAACTCAAACCCCTTTTTCACACACAAGCATGGAAAGGACCTACTAACCTTTTTACTGATGTTTGGTGTAGATCCTCCATTGCGCTTTGTCCGCTTGCTTGCGCTGATCCTTCCAAAGACTATCCTGCAATCAAGACAAAACACTACGCATGCATGCTATTTTTCTACTTGAGGGTTAGAGATTAATCATAAATCAAATAAAATATAAATAACTCGTGCATTGGGACGGGGAAAGTATTCTTTTATTAATCTCAAGATGAATCAACTTACAATAATGATAGAGACCGGCCACCGTTCCTCGATCCCGATCTTGGGCTCCTCCTTTTCTTTGTCCTCCAACTGCTTTTCTTTAATTCTCCTTAAGCTTGAGGAAAGGCTAAAGGGTTGGGACAAATGGATTCGACAATTGGGCAGAGTTTCTTTGCTATCTTTTTCCTCCTCCAAATAGTACCCCTACCCCTTCTTTTATAGGCTAGAAGGAGCTAGGGTTTTGGACGAACTCTCGACCATGCATGGCTGGGAGTTTCAGTTAACTGACCCATAGCTTTCTGTCCCGTCGGCAACTTTCCTGTTTTTGTGCTTTGTTAGGTAAACACAGGCTGTAGTAGGCCAGCCAGTGTTCCAACGCGTGCAGTAGTAGGCCTGCCAGCATTCCAACACGTGCAATAGTAGTTTAGGGCGCGTTTTACTTGATTTAAGAGGATTTTCAAGAGTTTATTCAGCATGGCTTTGGCAAGGAAGGGATATGAGTTGGAATGATGCCAGGTAAGCATGTGTGGTGCAATTTAGGGTTATAACAGCTAACATTTTGGCACTGCTGTCGAGGACGAAATCAAAAAAATTTCCCTGGGAAAATGACTTAAAGCTTTAATTTGATCCCTGAGGGTGACAGTGGACCAAATACCTTACTGGCTGAAGATTATCTTTACCCTGGTGCTCCATTACCCAGAGACCAGTTGTACTACGCTGTGTGAGATAGAAACCCTGGCTCCTAAAAGAATCCACACTAGGAGAAACTTATACCCCGAGCCTGCAGTCCCTGTCTCTAGTCCTGAAAAGCTTGGTCGAAGAAGAAAAAAAAGGACAGTGACCCCTATGTTACATCCAGACTGATATTCATCCTTACCTAGAGACGGATTGATCAACATCGATGACCTTGATTTTGACCCAAAGTTTGAACACTCCCTGTTCAGAACCAGGTCTAAATCTCGTTTAGACGAGACCCTATTTGACGAAAAATGATTCCAAGATTTGATTCTAGCCGCTCCTGTTAAACCCGTAGCGCCCCCTATCCAAAACCGACAGCCACTCAGACCCCTCACAACAACTATGGCGGCCAGATTTTCTCCTCTCATATTGCCTGCTATATTGCATGAATTACCCCAGGAATACAACCTAAGGATTAAGCTATAATATGCCGAGGGTAACATATCGGCCCAGAAACACCTAGACTGGTTTAATGAATTCATAGACTTAGAGGAGGTGGATTTTGTAGACGTGAAAATGAGGTTGTTCACATAAATCCTTGCATAAGATGTAAGAAAATGGTTCTGAGCCCTGGCACCGACAAGAATGGCAGATTTCACAGCTTTTGAGACACTCTTCCTTTCTATATGGGGAGATAAGAAAAACCCCCTTCAGTTGTTGACCCACTACAATAATATGAAGAGGTTCCTTGATGAAACAGTGAAAGATTTTTGGCTAGATTCATGAAGGTATATAATGCAATTCCTGATGAAGTAAAACCCCCACCTAAAGTGGCTCAACTCAGATATGTCGATTCTTTTGAAAGTGATTTTGCTTTATTATTGAGGGAGCGAAGATCTACCACGCTAGATGATATGATGACAGATACCATCGAAGTCAAAGTAAACCTAATGGCTTCAGGAAAAATGAAAGCTAATCCTGGCATAAACATGGGTAAAACTCAGGATAAAGTACAAACTTCCACATTGCAAACATCAGAAGAAAGGTTCGAAGCGATGATGAGAAACATGGAAAAGATGATGGAAATAATGGCACTGGGAAACAGGCCTAACCCTAGGGAACAAGCCAATGGTCCACCCAGGAATCTGAGGAGACCCACCGGTCCACCAATCCGACAAAGGGAGCAAAGGAATCAGGGTAATCATGCAACTCAAGAAGACCAAACAAATCAGAGGAATCAAGGAAATCAGGGAAACAACAAGTCATACCCCCTTTTAAGAATAATTATATGAATGAAGATTATGATGAATATTTTGAAAATAATGTGAATTGCTATGATGACAAAGAAACTGAAGTGTTTTTTACTAAGGAAGAACATGACCAGTTCATGGATGCGAGTGAAATCTTCTAGCAAGATGAAGATGAGAGGTTATCAGTAGAAAAGGAAGATTACGAGACCGGATTGCAGAATGCAATTCCAAAGGCAATACAATCTCCAAAATCAAAAGGTGCCACAAAATCCTCCGAAAGGTAACATCCCAAAGGAAAACCTCACCAAAGATGCTTAGAGTAATGTGCCCTCTTCCAGTCAGCCCCAAAAGGATTCCGCTATGAAAGACTCCACTACAAAAGACGCTACAGATAAGGGAAAGCAGAAAGAGGAACTACCGAAAAAAATATTGACAAGAAAAGAAACTGTCCCTAAAGAGGTAGAAAAAACTCCGTCCTCTTTTGACTTTGAAAGTGAGATGGCTAAGATTAAGATTTCGATACCCTTTAATGAATTGATCAGAAATAGCGAATACAAAAGTCAGATCATCAAGATGATTAAGGTCTCTGATAGTCTGAACATACAAGATGACCACCCAGCCATTTTATTTGGGTCGAGAGTAGAAGAAAGCGGTGAAAATGAAGAATTTCCCCCTTTCTATGTAAGCTTAAAAATCCACGACATGACCTTACACAATGCTATGCTGGATTTTGGAGCATCTCACAATCTGATGCCTAAAGTGGTCATGGACCAACTGGGCCTTGAGGTCACAAGGCCCTACAAGGATATGTTCTCTTTTGATTCAAGGAAGGTGAAATGCCTTGGCATGATAAAGGACATGGTCATTTCCTTGGCACAAATCCTAGTGAAGAACATGGTTATGGACGTAGTGGTCGTTGATATCCCTCTGAAATTTGGCATGTTGTTGTCCAGATCATGGGCTGCAAAACTAAAAGGAACCCTCCAGATGGACATGTCATATGCCACAATTCCTGTCTTTGGTCAAGACAAAAGATTGTACAGGGAATTTCTACTGAAATATATGGTCAACAACAAATCACAACCTTCCAACCACCCTATATACTCAGTAAGCACTGAGTTGGGGTCTTCCATTTTCTTCAATGATATATGCTCGGGAGAAGAAGAGATGGAAATAGTCCTGGCAGATAAAGGTATACCCGGGCAACAGTCTGAAGAAATCTCAGAACAATAGGGTGACCCAAAAGATCAAATATGGAAAATGAACTTCGATGGAGTTGCATGTAGAGAAGGAGATGGAGTTGGCGTGTGGATAAATCACCCCACAGGAGATGCAAAATTATTCTCTTACAAACTTGTTTTTGAATGTACAAATAATATGGTTGAATATGAGGCGTTGATATTGGGATTGAAAGTCTTGGAAGAGCTGGGCACCAAAAGGATCGTTGTACTTGGAGATTTTGAACTCATCATAAATCAAATTAAAGGTATCTACCAAGTCATACATCCTATACTGAGGGCTTACAGAAATATGGTATTAGAACTTCTTGAGAAATTTTCAGAATGAAACCTTTCAACGATCCCACGAGAGAAGAATCAAGTTGCAGATGCACTGGCCACTTCAGTGGCAATGTTCAAAGTCCCAATTTTTCCTAAAAAAAGATACAAAGTTGAATTCAAGTACAAACCGACGATACCAGATAATATGAAACACTGGCAAGTCTTCGAAGATGATAAACAGATAGAAAGCTTCCTTAGAATGGAAAATGAGTTTGAGAATTTAAACATCGATGAATGTTACGATGATGAAGTAGATGCAGCTGTCTTCACCAAAGAAGGATACTTTGACAATCAAATTGATAGCAAAGATATCGTGCAGCTGAAAAGCAATGTTATCCCCAAAGGCCTGGTACCATTGAATTTTTTTTTTGATAACAACGATGTGGCCAAAAGTCCAAAGATCACAGTAGATGAAGAGGACATGAGGGATTGTAACATTGGTACTCCAGAAGACTCGAAGATCATTAAACTTTCCAAGAAGCTCAGCCCTAAAGTAAAAGAGAGGTATGTAAAATTGATGAAAGAATTCCCTGATGTTTTTGCCTGGAGCTATGATGACTTGAAATTTTATGATACTAGTATAATCTAGCATGTCATCTCGATAAGAGAAGATCACAAGCTATTTAAATTTTTTTTGAGAAGAATAAACCCTCTGTTGTTACCATTGATAGAGAAAGAAGTGAAGAAACTGTTTGAAGAAAAAATCATAGTGTCCCTAAGATTCTCCAAATGGGTAGCAAATCTAGTACCTGTCAGAAAGAAGAGTGGGGAGATCAAACTGTGTGTGGACTTTAGAAATATAAATAAGGTATCTCTTAAATATAACTACCCTTTGACCAAAATGGACCACATTCTACAGAAGGTAGTGGGCTATCAAAAGATGTCAATGTTGGACGGTTTCTCGGGATACAACCAGATCATGGTACATCCTGACGATAAAGAAAAGACAACATTCACCACACCTTGGGGAACATTCATGTATGCCAAAATTCCATTTGGACTTATGAATGTTGGAGAAACATTTCAAAGGGATATGGACATATCATTTGTAGATGAAAAAGATAAATTCATCATTATATACCTAGACTACATTACTGTGTATTCTGCTACAGATGACGATCACATCAAACATCTCATAAGGGCGTTCAAGAAATGAAGAAAATTTGGCATATCACTCAACCCAAAAAAGTCAAACTTGGCTATGGAAGAAGGGAAACTCTTAGGGCATATCATATCTAGGGAAGGGATAAAAGTAGACCCCAACAGAGTTGAAGGTATCTTGAAGATTGGCATACCCAGAAGCAAAAAGGAAGTACAATCCTTTCTAGGTAAAGTAAATTTCATGAGAAGATTTATTCCTAATTTAGCATAGATCATAAAGCATATCACCAACATGTTAAAGAAAGGAAATGAAATCAAATGGATTCCTGAGGCTAGAAATTCCTTTGAGGACATAAAAGTAGCATTGACAAAGGCTCCTGTGCTAGCTAGTCCTAATTTTGAGAAATATTTCATACTTTTCTCTTTCGCTTCAGAACACACAATTGCAGGGGTATTACTCCAGAAAGATGACTAGAATTTTGAGAAGCCCATAGCATACTACAGTAATACATTGAGAGATGCTCCTTTAAAATATGACATCATGGAAAAGCAGGCATATGCTTTGGTCAAAGCATTGGAAGAATTTAGGGTGTCATTCTACATTCACATACTATTGCTTATGTCCCCAACAGCTCGATAAAGGACATCTTAACTCAACCCGATCCTGAAGGAAAGAGGGGAAAATGGATTGCAGTGCTATTAGAATATGATCTCGACATCAAGCCCACGAAGTTGATCAAAGGACAAGGGATTGCTAGACTAATGGAACAAACAAACTGTGAACTTATAGGAATAAATTTCGCTACAGACATGTCAGAAATTACAGCAGAGGAAGAGAAGGCGACTCCACATATATCTCAGAAATTTCTTGATTCTGCGTGGTATGCGGACATTATCTTTGTGTTAAAAAATCTGCAAGCTCCTCCTGAATATAACAAAACAAAGGCTAGGTTCTTAAAACTGAAAGTGGCAAAATTCTGCATTGTCAATGGATTACTGTATTGGAAATACCTAGGAGGAATTTTACTTAGCTGTTTGATAGAGGAGGAAGTAGAAAGGACCATCATAGAATTCCATAAAGGAGATTGTGGAGGTCATCATTATTGGAAGACAACTGTACACAAAATGTTGAGAGATGGTTTTTATTGGCCTAGTATTTTCCCTGATGTTTACCATGAGGTGTCAAAGTGCCATGAATTCCAAATCTTCGATGGGAAAGGAAAGCTATAGTCTCTGTCGTTGAATCCCATTTCAGTAGAAGCTCCTTTTAGGTAATGGGGCCTGGATTTCATAGGAGAGATACACCCACAATCTTCGGCTCAACACAAATGGATCCTGACTACAATATATTATTTTACCAAATGGATTGAAGTTGTTCCTACCATACAAGCTATAGATGATGTTATCATTCAGTTTCTAGAAGAAAATATCTTATCCAGGTTCGGATGTCCGGCCAAGATTATAACAGACAACGCAATGAATTTTAAATCTAAAAAAAATGAGAAAGTTTGCAGTGATTACAATATTACTCTTGGCCATTCCATGTCATACTACCCGCAAGGAAATGGATTGGCTGAGTCTTCAAACAAAATCCTGGTCATAATCATAAAAAAATTGTTGCAGGAGAACAAAAAGGCGTGCACAAGAATCTCATTCATGTGCTATGGGCGGACAATATATCCCCAAAGAGATCCATTGCCACATCCCCTTTCTAGATTTTTTACGGTACATAAGCCATCTTTCCTACGACACTTGGATTTCCAGTGATGAAGTTTCTACAAGAGAAAGAAACATAGAGGAATTCCAATCGAAGAAGGGAGGATGAACTCATCAGCTTGCAGTAGACTAGAGAAAAGGCTTTCAACAATGCCCAACTACGTCAAGAGAAAATCAAGGAAGATTTCGACAGACGTACCAAAGTGGACGACTTCAAACTTGGAGACTGGGTACTTAGGTAGGATGCCAAGAATAAAAACAAGGGAAAACATAGAAAATTCGATCACCTGTGGCTGGGCCCGTTCAAAATTACATCTTACTGCGGGAACAATGCCTATTTGTTGGAGGAGAGTAATGGAGAACCTATCGGAGGAGGGCCTGTGAATGGTAGGTTCCTCAAGCACTACATCGTTTAAAAGATCATCACCCACCATCCATTATACATGAACACTTTGCGTTTTGTTTTTTCTTTAAGTATGAAGATTGAGATAAAAACAACACGGTTGAAGCCCAAGGTGAAGTCCCTGAGTCGTGCTAAGTAGTTTGAAGTTTTTGAATAAAATGAAGAGATTCAGACCACAGACATAGGCTTACAACTCAATGGGTAGTCCCTTAGTCTACAGTTCTTTTCTACCTCGTGGGGAGGATAGCATCCCCAGTTGGAGCCAATGTTATCACCATATAATTCCAAGCGGGTGTTCGAGTTTCGGAAATTTTATGACGGGTTAAATCGCTGCAGAGTTGTGATAAATTTAGAGGACCCGTCTATATCTGGCGACATTTGGATAAAGTAGCAGAGATATGAAGAATAAATCTCAACTGACCATCGATCTCAAAGGTGGCCCGGATCAACGACCAAAACATGTATCGAATATACAACTAGCTAAAAGATTAAGTGGTCGAGGGTGGGCCAGGGAAAACCATCATGATTTTTTGTGGGATGCGTGGTGTCCTTAGAAGTATCTCGGAAAGGAGGGTTGTCTGACCAAAACCACATTTTTCAACTCCGATGTCAAGTTCGTCGGGAAAGACGTTGATCGTAGATCTTGAAACGACTTGGATCAATGGCCGAGGTGCAATTCGGCGATCGAAGTAGCGCGAGAATTAACCGACAAGGGGGAGACCGGGGAAAACTGCCCTGGTTTAAATCATGGACATGCAGCATTCTCTGAGACACATCAGGACTAAGGGTGGTTCATCTAAAAGCTTTTTTCTCCAAACTCTGATGGAAATAAACGCCTATAAAAGGAGGGACCCCGGGCATTATTCTATGAGTATTTGAAACAGTCGAACGTTCGGAGATTTGGCGCAAATCTTCCATCCAAATTTCTAAATTCAGGACTGAACCAGATTAGTTTTCTCACCGCTTATCCAGTATTCTTCACGATGGCTACCAATCCTGTTGTTTTATCCATGAGGGAACTAGATACTCCCTCAAGGGAAGATACCCTAATTGACAGAGATTCTGATGTTTTCGACACAGTGAAAACAGTCTCACCCGTTTCTATGTCCAAAGAAAATTTGCTGAACAACGTCAGATCCCACATATCCTTTCTTGAAGCGGCTCGAGCCTCTTTCACCCCTTATGTCGTAGAAACAATTTTCCCATTCCCCGAATTCGTGAACTGGTGTGTTGAGAGATATTCCCAGGGAGAAAGAGTCATCCTAAACAAATTAGGGTTAGAAGTCCTATGTAAAGTAGATGGTCCCTCACCTCAACATGCCCTAAATGTAACAAATGCCTCCCCTATGGTGTCAGAACCCTTTGAGGAACATAGAATGATTATGATTTATAGGGAATGCTTGCCCAAGGTAAAAACCCTGTTTTTGCAAACCATAGTCAGACCTGAAAATCATTGAGAAAGTTTATCCCTTCCTGCCAATCTAAGTGTCATGATCATCAAAGTCTAGTGGGCTTGCTCTCTGCTGAGCCAAATTCTAGGTCTAGACAATGACAAGTTTGTGGTAGAGGTTATGTTAGGAATCCTGTTAATTTTCTTCATGTCTGGGCAATCAGTCTGTGTCAGTTTTGATGAATTTATTGCGGAGAACATACATCAACAGCTAGTTAATTTCATCTCATTGAGACATTTCAGATACTACTCTCATTTATTGAGAATGTTTCTGGGATCTAACAATACCGAGCTCCCTGAAGTTGCGTTTATTTTGACCAAGTGTAAAAATATCACCATGCTCATCTTCATCAACAAAATCATGTCCAGAATATACAGTCTCATTTTAGGTTCATACTTGCCAAGAGTCCTGGAAGAGATGAAAAGTTCGCTGCAACCGAGTCCAGAGAATTCTATGGGAGACTGGATGTTTTTGACTTGGTCCACTGTGATTTGGGTATACGGATGCCAAGAAGGACCTCACCTTTTACCAGTCTTCCCGACTCCTAGGATATTTGCATTGGAATTTATAAGATAGAGGATTATCTCAGAGACTGAACACTTCCTCAAAGCTCACAAGGCTTCAAATCTGAAATTCCCGTTCGTGGTAGGTCCTTTTGTGGTGAAGAGAAAGTCTTGTTTTCCTCAAATTCAGTATAAACTCAATGAATTTGGGTTCACACAACTGCAAGGAAGAAGATACGATCCACATCAGGTTATATCAAAGAGAATATTGGCAAGCAGACAAGGCCCTTATGAACATGAGCACGTTGAAGAAATAGATAAATTAGCCAATCTAGAGACCTTCTGTAACAACCCTGGTTAAATAGTTGCATAGGGTTTATTAAGTATAGTTAATTAATTAATTAACTGTCTTAATGTGTATTAGTTAAGTAATGATTAACTATTAATAATATTATTTATTTATTTCTTAATAAATGTCGATTAATTAATTAAATGATTACTTAACACATTCAAAGATTTGGGTAATGAATTAAATGGCTGAATAACTTTAAATTATTTACAATAATACTTTACGTATGCAACGGGGAAATGAAGCATGGGGTGGAAGGATAAGGTAATAAAGGAATCGGATAAGGTAATAAAGGAATCAGATAAGGTAATAAAGGAATGGGATAAGGTAATAATGGGGAGGATAAGGTAATTAATGGAGGATAGGGAGTCGGTGAATGGGGGGAGATATGACTGGGAAGAGTCAGACATGAGAGGATTATGAAAAATTTGGAGGAGAGGACTATATTTGGGCTATTGGATATATTTTTCTGGTTTTGGGGGAGTTTGGTTTTGGAGTGTTGGTGAACCATTGCAAGGGGTACTGGGTTGCTGGGGGTTTTGGGCTCGGGGGACAGGATTCCTTACGGTATCTTGGAGCTAGGAAGTCGGACACGCTGATCCTAGGTGGTTGGGTGGTTAGTCGGTTTTGGGTAGAGTTTAGCATAGTTTCAGCTTCAGCTTGGACAAATAGAGATCGGGGATTTAGCATCAGACGGAGGTATTTTTTTATTTATGTATTTTCAGGATTATGTGGTGTTATGGGGATGTTTATGTAAATTATTAGCATGTTTTTCGTAAATTTAATTTATGCTACTTATATGCTGAAATAAATTACTTATTGCTTATGCTGAATAATCTCTATGTTTAATTGTATGAAATTTTACCAGGCTTAAGTAATTTACAGTTCTTACACTTGGTATCAGAGCCTGGTTTCAAAAACTGAACCCTAAGGCCTTACCACCCTCATAATTTGTGCAAACTAGCTCCTGAAACAACTCCCATCCTACAGCCTGAAACCCTTGAATCAACTCAAAAAGAAATAAACAGAAATGACCTATAACCCTAAGTAGACTACCCAGAATGAACGTGAGAGTGTGCATGCTTCCCAGGAGAATTGAAGGAGGGTATGTGCATTAGAAAAGAGAGACTCTCCCTGGATCTATCCACCTGTGAAAATGACTCTTCACCTGCACACACCGAGAATTAATAAGAGTCGCATCCTGCAAATATTGTAAAACAAGCATGAGTATTTCATTATACCACATTTATATAATATGTTATATATTTATACAATTAATATTTTATATCTTTAACAACTGGTAAATAACAAATCTACTAGTAAATGAGACTTTATACAAAATACAGTCCTTCCCAAAGGGGATTTCAAAAAAAAAAGGGGGGGCTTTGGGAATGCCTGTGAACCAAAAAAAAATGTGCATCTTTTCCCAATATGTTTAGAAATAAAAAGATGAGAAAAAGAAGGTCCCAAAAAAGAGTTGTGATAATTATTTTCAGCAGTTCATCCAAAATAGATACAATGCAAAAAAAAAGAAAAAAAAATGTAAAAAAAAAAGAATTGGGCATTAAGATCAATCTCCAAATATTAAAGCCAAGCCCACGAGCTACCTAATACAACATATGAATCATTACAAAGTAAGCACTCAAGCCACGACCAAGGAGAACAACGTAAGCTATTGCACAACGCGTGCACTTATATAAAAAAAGAAATAATAAAACAAAAAAAGAAAACCAGGCTGAGAAGGAAGCCTCAGGAGAAACATGTACAACAATGAGGAATGAGCATGAGAGGCATATATAATCCAGCTAAATTAGAATGTAAATTAACGTTGGTAAATTTGGTTATCGTGTTAGAGTATTCAAAGGGATGGTGATCCTCGAGATAGTAGTAGAGAATGGAAATCTCAAAATCCAGGTTGTAGAACGGGCATGTGAATTCTGCATGCATATCATAGTCCACCTTCATATCATCAATCCCCATGTGTCGATCTGTATGCACAACCATTACACTCCAGTTAATCAAATCCAAGCCAATTCATGTAAAATCAATGAGTTTTCTTTGAGACAAGGCCGAGACCAACCCATGGACGATTGACCCGCATGGTGCTTAGCAGTGTTGTATTGAGTAGGCCACAATTCATCATCCATGGCAGAGAGTAAACGTATTAAACCCTCTCACCTCCCAATATAATTTGATTTAACCCTCAGAGATCTAGAACCCTTCATCTCATTATCCAACTATTTGTTCTCTACCCTGTTTGTTTTCATTTTTATCACCAACTTCAGATCTTTGAACTTGGGTTTCCTGACAATACAGGACCTTTAGAGAAATGGTCGGTCGAGGACACATGCCTAGGTGTCTTTCATGTGACTGTGGCATGTGTATCTCAATGCAACTCATGTAGCTCTAATAGAGGAACTTGTCGGTACCCAGCAGGGGTTGCAGAGAATGCATGCTTAGATGTCAGCTATTCAGGGCGACAAGGAACATCAAGTTAGAGGCTTAATTGAAAAAAAAAAAAACCCAGCAAAGATGGAAGCTGAACTTCAGTTTGTAGATACTTTAAAAGGAGAACTACAACAGGCTCAAGCTGATGCACAAACCTTGATGGCAATGAGACAGGAACTGTCAGGCCAAGTGCAACAACTCACCGCAGAGCTACAGAGAGCTCATGCAAAAGTTCAACAGGTCCCTTCTTTAGATGCTAAAATAGACGGACTAAGGCAGGAGTTACATCGGGCAAGAAATTCATTTGAATATGAGCGAGTGACTCAAAACTACCAAGGAGAATCCATCATACCAGTATGCGCCCAAGTTCCAGCGCCAACAACATACAAGCCAAACGCCCAAGCGCCACCACCATACACAAATCCCATCGAAAAGTGCCAAGCACCAAGCCAATGATACCATTACAGATATATCATTAGCGCCCAGCCATGGCTGAGGATCCACGCGCTGCACACACAGAAAAAAAATAAAAATAGTAATAAACAAAAAAAAAACAACATGTGCAAGCCCACGATACAAAAACAATAGCAAGTAGCATACAAGCCAACTCTTAGAGCCGAGCGTCGAGCCACTGAGGGAGGAGCCTCCAACCATCCCCATAACTCCGCCGTAGTTGCAAAGTAAGAGAGGCTCAGGGCGCGTTCATAAATGAAACAAGCGGCAGGTCGATTAGGGTTAGGGCTATTGAGATAAGTGTGTTTAGGGTTTAGGGCACGTGGGCCTCATGCGAGGACCCACGATGTCAGTTTCGCATTTAATTTTTGTTTTATTTAATATTCTAATTTTATGTAATATTTGTTTTATTTATTTTAATTTTTTATTTATTATTTTATTGTTAAAATTATCCACCTTTAAATTATAGATTTAAATTTTATTTTTTTTATCTTTTTTTATTTATAATTAAATAACCCTTGTGTTAAAATTATCCATATTTAAATTACATGATTTAAATTAAAAGTTTAATTTATTATATATGTTTAAATTAAAGACTTTAAACCATAGTATTAAAGATTTAAGTCTTAAACCTTAGTTTTAAATATTTAAATTTAGGTTTAAAACCTTAGTTTAAGGTTTAAAACTAAGGTGATTAATTTAATAAGAAATTTCAAAGTATTGCGCCGAGGCCCAATCTCCAAGTCCACGATCTAAGAACCAAATCCCAGTGCACAAGCACCAAGCTTCAATGCATAGCCTCAGGCTCACTACATCTTACGACCACAAGTCCAGAAACAATACGTAACCACAATGCACAAGCGCTAAGCTCCAGTGCCCGAAAACCACTCTACAATCCTCAAGACTCACACCTGCAACCACCGAGACACACAATTCAACGCATATGTACAATGCACCAAGGAAATCCCATGAGTCAAGCATCAAAGGATAGCCTTAGACTCATTTCATCGACATTAGGTTGGAAGTCACCTTAATTAGTTGTAAATGCAAAGTATAAGGACTTAGAACAAGATAAGCGGGAGGGGGCTTCATGTGCTCTAGGAGGGTAAGTTAAAGGAATTAGCGAGTGGGGTAAAGTGCTAGTGTAGCTACCAGGCAAAGGAGTCAATAGTTTTCTTAGGCGAAGAAATCAAGCTTAGACACTTTAGCCCTAACCTAGCCACCTCCCCTAAAGAGAGTAACGTCTGTTTACAGACAAGTAAAGAAAAAAAAACTTACGCCTAACCCTGTTTTCTAGTTTAAGTTGTGCAAATTTGAAACATCCTTGAACTCACCCTAACAACTTTAGTTGATGTAGGTTAAATCAGACAGGATGGCTAGGACTCGAGGGAATCAAGGCAGGGGAGAATCATCGCAGGCACCGCCAACACCGCCAGCGCCGCCACCACCATCGTCGGAACTAGCTCTCATACTGCGTTCTTTGGAGGCCATAAATGAGACTTTAAAGGGGCGAGAACTAGAAGGGATTGAAGTGGAACCCCCACCATCTGGAATGGGTAATCCAAAAGCGTCGAGGGATTCAGGGGGAGGACCTCCACTCGAAGACATCACTAGAGAAATGCAAAATATAAAACTTCCAGAGTTTGCCGGGGGTCGCGCTAGTGAACACACAGAAGCATGGTTGGAAGGCATGACAAGGTGTTTTTCCTTAAGGGACTATGCGTGCACCTCAAAGGAGAAGATAGTGATTTTTCAGTTAAGAGACAGTGCCTTGAACTAGTGGGGCAACCTGGAAAGACAACTGCATCTTACCCCAGCCACCGTATCTTGGGAACTTTTTGAGGAGAGGTTCCGAAGGAAATATCTACCAGCTTACTATGAGGAATAGCAGGTAGGAGTGTTTCATGCCTTAGTACAGGGAAACAAGACCATAGAAGAATCTGAGATTAGGTTTATGGAATTGGTCAAGTATGTTTCATATATGGATAATGACCAACGACAGGAAGAACACTTTGTCTATGGGTTGAACCCTAAGATAAGGGATATGGTGCGGATGTGGAAACCGTCTTCAATAGTGGAAGCTATGGAAAATGCACGTTATGTGGAGGAACACATGAATTTAACTGGAGGTACGAGACCAACCTTTCCACATCATCTTGGATTCGTAGGGAAGGCCCCTAGGAAATTTCCCAGGGGAGGGGGCTCAAGGCCACCTCCATATGGTAATAGAGTCGCACCAAGGACAGTAGCCATAGGGATTTCAATGGCAGCGAGTGCAGCATCTCATTCATCACCAACGACATAGACAGGTCCATGACCATCTCAGGGAACAACTAGTAGGGGCAGGGGTTCCAGGGGAAGGAACTCGTTTTAGAGACAGTCACATAATAGTGCATAGGTTCAATCTCGTGTTACCTGTTGGGGATGTGGAGGACCCCATTACCAGCGTGACTGCCCGAAGTTACAATCAGTATTTGTGCATAGAGAAGGAAAGGCCCTGATGGGAAGAGCAAGTAGCAGCCACCAGATTTACGCTGCGGTTAATAATCGCCAGGCCTAACATCAATCCACGATGGTGGAGTCATCAAGTACGCTAAATCATATCAACATTAAGATTTTATTCGATTCTAGTGCTACAAATAGTTTCATTTCACCATCTGCATTAGAAAAGAGTGGGTTGACAACCTACGAGCACGATGACTTTAAACAAGTCGAGATGGATTCGGGGGAAAAACAAGTGGTAGGACCTAGCGTCGATAATTGTATAGTAGACCCGAGAGTGTGTACTACCAGGTTGAAGGTATACGTCACTGCTCTTGGGGTGTATGACCTAATCATTGGAATGGATTGGTTAGAAGCTCATCGAGCTTTGGTAGATTGTTTCACAAAAAGGGTGCTCTGTGTTGACGACGAAGGAAGGCCAGTAGAAATTCAGGGTGTACGGAGAAAGGTGTCATTACGCTTTATCTCAACTATGAAGGTTAAGCGATTCTTGAGGCAAGGGTGTCGACTATATGTAGTGGAAGCAGTGAATGAAAGGAAGGGACCCTCCTTGGATCAGTACCTGGTATTGTTAGAATTTAAGGATGTTTTTCTGAACAAGTTACTAGGGTTACCTCCTGAGAGGGAGCTTGATTTTACTATTGAGCTAAAACCTGGTGTAGAATCGATTTCCAAGACTCTGTATCAGATGATAGCGCCAAAACTTTGTGAGTTGCAAAATGTAGTTGAAAGAGTTGCTAGACTTAGGGCTAATAAGGTCGAGCGTCTCACCTTGGGGTGCACCAGTAATTTTTGTAAACAAGAAGGATGGTTCCTTGCGATTGTGTATAGACTACAGGGACTTGAACCATGCTACAGTGAAAAATAGGTACCTAATGCCGCGAATAGATGATCTCTTCAATCAGATGAAAGGAGAAACGGTTGTTGTGCGGGAAATCTCCTTACGGACTAGCAAATAGGGTTAAACTTTGCATGCAGATATGACCTATAAAAAATATACTTTCTACCTTCATCCCCAGACTTAAATCCCATTTCTTTTTAGTAAATGCATGGCTATATCAACCTACCTCATTCCGGGCATTTGATGTCGATCCCTTGTCGTACTTGATTACTTGTTCACGGTTCTCCTTTCCAATGCTGACCTGCATACAAGACAAGAAACAACTACACATACATACTACCTATAGAATAACGAGTTAGAAATTCAAACATGTACTTAGAAAATTATGAATAACTCATGAATTGGGACGGGAAAATCACTTTCTTTATTACTTTGAATGAGTCAACTTACAAAAGTTGAGACCAGCCATCGCTCCGCGAACCTGATCCTGGGCTCCTCTTCAACTGTCCTCCAACTACTTTTCTTTGTATCTCCTTTGGAACAAGGAAGGCTAAAGGGTTGGGACAATGGGAATACCCTAATGGGCAGAGTTTCTTTGCTATATTTTTCCTCCTCCAAATGGGACCCCTACCCCTTCTTTTATAGGCTAGAAGGAGCTAGGTATTTGGATGAACCCTTGGCCATGCATGGCTAGGAGTTTCAGTTAACTCACCCATAGCTTTTATGTTCCGTCGGCAACTTTCCTGTTTTGGTGCTTTTGTTGGTCCATGTGGGTTGTCTTAGGTTAGCCAGTGTGTACACATGTGCAGTAATGGAGTAGGGCACTTGGGCCTTTATAAAAGAGGTTTTTTAAAGATTTTTTCAGTAGCGCTTTGGAAAAGAAGGGATATGAGATGGCCTGATGTCAGGTAAGCATGTGTGGTGCAATTTAGGGTTATAACAGATGGCCCCTAATGTGTGAGGTCAGAAGAGCATCTGATCACCGAAATACATTACCAATCTTTACTGATGTGTCGAACGATTGAGCCCAAGGATCGGGAACTGAGAGGTGTCGTCTGCAAAATAACAAATGTCTCACTGAGGTGGGCATACCCATGCTTGGGATAAAATATAATCATGGCTACCAATCAAATACACTGTAGATCCATGTTATATAAAGAGTAGCCATGAACAATACACAACGGAGCTACATCTCGAAATCGAAAAGATATACATATAGAGTATCCATCTTCTAGAAGTTGATTCGGCCTGATAGCTGGAGATGGGGTCTTCAGAGCTCGAGAAACAACTTCAAAATCTTCAAAACTCAGGTAGGAGTGTAATATGAGTGTATGACTGCACTACCCAGAGGTCTTCGATGGCTTGTCGGTCATGGACTAGATAATCTTGATGATCGGACTGAAGGCTTCATTTATTTTGAATAAGGACTTGATTGGACATTTAGGATGGATGGGTATGAGGACAAGAGACATATTGCATAGGGGCCGACTCAGGCTTGGTGACAAACTTCCCTTGGAAAATAGCATGACAAATGATGAGACTTAGGCAGCAGGGCTTTAATCATAAGTCTACGAAGTAGGAGGCAACACAAACTCTCCATATGTTTGGAAGGATAACCAAACGGTGGAGGACACAACTCTAAAAAGATTCCTAAGGTTGTACTACATCCCATAGTTTGATGATAAAACAGACATATGTGCTTTATCCAAGGGCGACTCATTATGCTGCCAATAAAGAAAATACTTTTCCCTTCCTCTTTTTGGGGTATATTTGATTTTTTTTGTCTTTTTCAATAATTTTGGGAAAAAGAATAAAGGAATATTACGTTACGATGGAGGAACGAGTGTTGCAAACATACAAGTTCAAGGCACAAGGACAAGACTAATGTTCTAGTAGAATGATACTCAGGAAAAATCCTGCAGGGGCTAAAGGTGTTAAGACACAGAAGCAAACTGTTACAAGGTTGGCGTATAAGGTATGCAAACCGTCGTTAATAAAACACACAATGGTAACGTACTTCGATGTAAGTTTAACGAGCCCAGAGAAATCTCGGTGGTTCTTCATGTTTAGAGAGTCTGAAAAAACATAAAAGGAGACTCCATTGGGGTACCTTTTTCAAAGATAGTCTAGTTGGTTCGAAAAAGGGGTAAACTAGCACCGATACGATGTCAATTCATGATCCGTTGGATCTTTTAATGACTATGGTTGAGTTTTAATTTTGCATGCGTTCATTAACCATTTGAGAACACTTAATGAAAGAATGAGGAAAGAAGAGGAATTATGACACTCATATACACATTTGCAGATCTGAAATGAAATAATAGACAACAAACCATAACACGAGAATTGATAACGGAGTTCGACACAACTTTGCCTACGTCTCTGAGCCTTTGTCTCTGTGGGGGAGGCTTCTTTATTTATGTTCAAAATATCAAAAGTACATCGCAGCAGTGTCAATTGGATACAAGACTGATCTAGTCATGTTCTTCCAGATCTCTAGAACCCTGCAAAGAAAACAGCACACAAAATGGATGTCCGGAGCTCCTAGAAATGGCTCGACAGCGTCTGCTCCTCAATATCTTCCCTGCATAAAAATGGCTTTGGCTTGGCTTCCCTTCAACATAACTCTGCTCTGACTGTCCTTGACTATTCTCCATGGCCTCAATCAGGCCTGGTTTATATAGATCTGAAGTTGGTTGTTCATCTCCAACTTCCTCCCAAAATTTGGGCTCCAAAAATGCCCAATATCTCCCAAAAATGGAGAAAATCAATTAAAATCAGGCAAATATCATTGAAAATCCCAAAACTATATAACAAAACCAAAAATTGTATAAAATTAGGGTGCAGCCCCCAAACTGGCATGTGCCCTGGTCATATGGGACGACCATGTGTCCATGCGCTCTGCCATTCGTGCATCGGCCCCCTTTATCTGGCTCCTGGTCATCGTGTATGTGCATAGGACCGTGGCTTAACCATTTTACCCGCGCGCCCTTTTGGTCGGGATAGCCCCTGGTCTGTTGGTGGTGGTTACGTATTGGCACGGGGTCCAAGGGATAAGCCCTATCCCATTACTCCCGCGCTCCCGGTTACATTGAACGATCACATATCAAATGTCAAGTGCCGAGGGCTGGGGCTAAGCCTCGGCCCTTCCCCCCGCCGTTTTAAACCTTAACCAAACATTAATTGGATTGACAAAGAGAGCTTCTCACAGCGAGAATATGGCATCGGAAGAAGGGATTTCTCAAGAGGATAAAGAGTTCCAGAAAACATTCCTTTCTATGTAGGATATGGTGAAAGTTTTGTACGAGGATTACCTGGAACGAAAGCGACCAGTTTTGGGTGAATCTTCAAAGGGAAAAAGTGAAGAGGAAGAGGACCATCCTCAAATTCCTCCTTCACCTCCATCAACACCTCCTTCTTCTCCTTCTTCTTCAAGTTCAAGTTCTAAATCTAATGGAAATAAAAATGTTCATAAGAATAAAAATGAAATGCCATTGTTAAAACTTGATGTTAAAATTTGTTAAAATTTGGGCTCCAAAAATGCCCAAATATCTCCCAAAAATGGAGAAAATCAATTAAACTCAGGCAATATATCATTGAAAATCCCAAAAATATATAACAAAACCCAAAATTGTATAAAATTATGGTGCAGCCCCCAAACTAGCGTGCGCCCTGGTCATATGGGACGACCATGTGTCCATGCGCTCCACCAGTCGTGCGACAACCCCCTTTATCCGGCTCCTGGTCATCGTGTATGTGAATAGGACCGTGGCTTAACCATTTTACTCGCACGCCCTTTTGGTCAGGATAGCCCTTGGTCTGTTGGCGGTGGTTACGTATCGGCATGGGGTCCAAGGGCTAAGCCCTATCCCATTACTCCCGCGCTCCCGGTTACATTGAATGGTCACATATCAAATGTCAAGTGCCGAGGGCTGGGGCCAAGCCCCGGCCCTTTCCCCCGCCGATTTAAACCTTAACCAAACATAAATATGGTTTTTACCATATGGTTAACAAGAACTACCCGTGGGGCGAGCGGTTAGCCTAGCCCTGCCAGTCCATAGCCCGGAGGGGAGGTCGCGGGTTCAACCCTCGACGAAACCACAAAATTTTACCAAAACCACTAAACTACCACAGGGTGCCACATGGCAGCCCATGACTGGGCCACGTGGCACATCAACAACCAACCAAAATCTGCCAAGTGTCAATCGTTGGATGCCCCACATGTCTGCCATGCGTCAAATGTCGTACGCCACATCACTTTCCTAGTCAGCCTGCTGCATGTCTACCACATCATCCTGCCACCGTACTTGCCCAGTCAGCTGCTGACGTCATCCTGTGCCATGTGTCACCCATGGATTGGTCTAACTATCTTCCCGTATGCCACATTAGCCTTCCACATGTCATCACCCGAGGCTACCACATCATCTGTACAGACCGTACAAAATGTACAGTCAACATGCCACGTGGCACTGTACGGACTTTACGGACTGTACAGTCATCCCCTTTTTTTGTCTGTTTGGGTTTTCAGACAGAACGCAATATCTTCCGCATACGGAGCCCATTTGAAGAAGTAAATATATGGCCGGAATTAGGAAGACGAGACATACGCAATGGAGCTGCTTTCGTCGGATTCCGAGCACATTCATTTTTGAGCATTTTTAAGCCCTGTCAGGCTTCTGGATCCGATTCTGGATCACACTTCCCCACAAAAAGACCTTTTGGTCCCAAAAAGGTTACTGACCAGTCAACAAGCTTAGGATAGGCCACCCGACTTGTCCTCTGTCTCTGAACTCTGTCCTGTGCACCTGTCTTATCAAGATCAACTGTAACATAATCATGACAACTGACAGTATATTGTTAGCCATTTGAACCCTGTTACATCTTACTGAAGCCACTATGATCCATGTAGAAAAAATTACTAATGGCAGTATCAAAACGATGACTGCAAATGAGCTGATATACTTGAAATATCTGCACGACATGAGCTTATCTTGAAGTAACTTATGATTGATTTTCCATTCAACAATCATTTCTTGTTCTTGCTTAAGATCGATTACTTCATTTGAAACAATTATTGGTTTGTTGCTTGCTTGCACTGCCTTCTTTAATTGTTCCATTGTTTGAAGTGTTTTATTTTCTTTAACATGATGAGCATGAACCACATAATCTTGACCTGCTTTAGTGAATTGATATTGATTCTTTGTCCTATAGAAGATTTCCTTACAATCATATAAATATAGACTACCTAAGACCATTCCACATTCTCTTAACGGCACTACATCACATGTTACTTCATCCACATACTTAGAGGAAATTGCAAATTTGATTGTACACTGCTTTGTTATGTGCATTTGATGATGATTTCTTATCCATTTAAGTGTGTAAGGCTTATGATGTAGTTGTGTTTTTAACCCCAATTTCTTAACCAATTCTTCTGAGATTAGATTATATTGAGATCCACTGTTGATTAATGTGTCTATCTTAGTGTGTCGCATGATTACCCTTATATGAAACAATTTGCTTCTACAATCAATCTCTTCACCAATTTTACCTGTCATACCAACCAATGAAATCTTTGATTCATCACCTGAATCCGATCCCAAGTTTGTGGATTTTGTTGTCATTGCCACTGTTTGCATTCCCTTCTTTTCTTTGAACCACTTTGGCCTCTTCTCGAGATGCAACTGCGAACATCTTTCCTCATCATGTCCCTCTTTCTTGCAATGCTTGCAAGAGGGCTTTCCTTCCTTCCTCGTCACTGCATTTGCATTCTTTCCATGCCTTTTCCTCTTGTCCTCTTTCCTTGAAGATGATGATTCCCCTGACACACCTGCTTTCCCYGCTTCAATATAYGTAGCTTGAACAKAARCCTCATCAAGGTTAKTGGGTCCAAACAYRAAAACARTGTTTCTAATATGYGCAGGTAAACCKCYTATATACTTCATAAGAGTTTYTTGTKTTTGYAAAGGGATATCTAACATTAATKCCATTTTTCGAAATCCATCGGTGTATTCTTGCACTGTTTGTCCTTTTCTTAGTTTTAAAGATTGCCATTCAATTAATGCTTTTTCTTTATAACCCAAAGGATAGAATTGTTTCCTAAGTTCCAAAATGAAACTCTTCCATGATGGAAATACATTACCCACTTGTTGTGTTCCCTTTTGCAGCTTGCTTTGCCACCAGATGAGAGTTGTACCTGCAAGTCTCAAAGATGCCAACTTGATTTGTGTGGCCTCACCCTTGATCTGTTGCACACTGCAGTATACCTCCATCTGCCTGATCCAATTGTCAAGTTTTTCTGCATTTACTTCACCATCATATATGGGCAACTCAAATTTAACATCAAGTTTTAACAATGACATTTCATTTTTATTCTTTTGAACATTTTTCTTTCCATTAGATTTAGAACTTGAACTTGAAGAAGAAGGAGAAGAAGGAGGTGTTGATGGAGGTGAAGGAGGAATTTGAGGATGGTCCTCTTCCTCTTCATTTTTTCCCTTTGAAGATTCACCCAAAACTGGTCGCTTCCGTTCCAGGTAATCCTCGTACAAAAATTTCACCATCTCCGACATAGCAAGGAATGTTTTCCGGAACTCTTTCTCATCTTGAGAAATCCCTTCTTCCGATGCCATCTTCTTGCTGTGAGAAGATATCTTTCTCAATCCAATTAATGGATTCTCTGCAACAATCTTTCCTTCACCACACTGTATTTTTTCCCTGGTTAACATGCAAAACTCAAATCTAAACATCAACTAGCTCTGATACCACTTGATCCATCGGATCTTTTAATGACTATGGTTGAGTTTTAATTTTGCATGCGTTCATTAACCATTTGAGAAAAATTAATGAAAGAATGAGGAAAGAAGAGGAATTATGACATCCATATACACATTTGCAGATCTAAAATGAAATAATAGACAACAAACCATAACACGAGAATTGATAACGGAGTTCGGCACAACTTTGCCTACGTCTCCGGGCCTTTGTCTCTGTGGGGGAGGCTTCTTTATTTATGTTCAAAAGATCAAAAGTACATCACAACAGTGCCAATTGGCTACAAGATTGATCTAGTCATGTTCTTCCAGATCTCTAGAACCCTGCAAAGAAAATGGCACGCAAAACGGATGTCTGGAGCTCCCAGAAATGGCCCGACAATGTCTGCTCCTCAATATCTTCCCTGCATAAAAATGGCTTTGGCTTGGCTTCCCTTCAGCATAACTCTGCTCTGACTATCCTTGACTATTCTACATGGCCTCAATTAGGCCTGTTTTATATATATCTAAATTTTGTTGTTCATCTCCAACTTCCTCCCAAAATTTGGGCTCCAAAAATGCCCAATATCTCCCAAAAATGGAGAAAATCAATTAAAATCAGGCAATATATCATTGAAAATCCCAAAACTATATAACAAAACCAAAAATTGTATAAAATTAGGGTGCTGCCCCCAAACTGGCGCACACCCTAGTCATATGGGACGACCATGTGTCCATGCACTCCGCCAGTCGTGCGTCGACCCCCTTTATCCGTCTCCTGGTCATCGTGTATGTGCATAGGACCGTGGCTTAACCATTTTACCCGCTCACCCTTTTGGTTGGGATAGCCCTTGGTCTATTGGCGGTGGTTACATATTGGCGCGGGGTCCAAGGGCTAATCCCTATCCCATTACTCCCACGCTCTCGGTTACATTGAACGGTCACATATCACATGTCAAGTGCTGAGGGCTGGGGCTAAGCCCCGGCCCTTTCCCCCACTGATTTAAACCTTAACCAAACATAAATATGGTTTTTACCATATGGTTAACAAGAACTATCCGTGGGGTGGGTGGTTAGCCCAGCCCTGCCAACTAACAGCCCGGAGGGGAGGTCGCGGGTTCGACCCTCGGAGAAACCACAAAATTTTACCAAAACCACTAACCAACCACAGGGTGCCACGTGGCATCCCATGATTGGGCCACGTGGCACATCAACAACCAACCACAATCTACCAAGTGTCAATCGTTGGATGCCCCACGTGTCTGCCACACGTCAAATTCCGTACACCACATCACCTGCCCAGTCATCCTGTCGCGTGTCTGCCACGTCATCCTACCACAGTACTTGCCCAATCAGCTACTGACATCATCCCGTGCCACATGTCACCCTTACAGTGGTGACACATGTCACCCATGGATTGGTCCAACTATCTACCCGTATGCCACATCATCCTTCCATGTGTCATCACTCGAGGTTGTGTTGGCAACTAATACAATTTTTTCTATTGCCCTATAAGCTGCCTACACCTATGTCTTATGAACTTCAAATTGATGTCGCATTTTGCAAATAAACGATGTTTTCATTTCTTGCGACAATTTGCAAATTGGTTTCCATTTAGTTTTCATGACTGTAAGCATGAAAACTCCTCCATCGTTATTTGAACTGTCATGATCTTCTCATTGATATTCTGAAAGGCACTTACCTTTGGTTTATTATTGTGCGGCTAAATGAATTCTCAAACTTTGCCTATTCTTACTTTGATTATGCAATTTAAGATTTATTAAACTGGTAAGGCATTGATCATGAAAATTTATTGTTTGGGACTTGCCTAGTCATTCGATTGCATAGGGGTCATGGTTTTATTTTGTTTTTTATATGATGTGATCCTTATTGTTATAACTCTTGGCTTGCAAATTTTATGAAATCGATGGTCACAATGTTTTATAAACGTTTGATTACACACTTATACAATGGCGCAGATTTAACTTTTGGGTTTGATTTTACATTGAATGACAATGGTTTGAAATTTTACATTGGTGCATTGGTATGATATCCACCGTTTGATTTTTGGGTTGGCCGAATAGTATGGTTTGAATTGTGTTATGATTGTTTCAACAGTGGGTTAATTCGCCGGTTGTACTTTGCAATTACTATTATGCATGGCGGTGAATAATCCCACCACCCTCGCACGCGCATATTGAATGCTTCCCCTTTGATCGTTCATAGTGGTTAGACCTAATGATTTCGCTCTTGTATGCTGGTGTTTGTGACCCTAACCCTTACCATGCGCTCGCACCATGGCTCCAGTCGTGAGGGCTGAACCAAACGGTAGCCAGGCTCTGTTGATGTTTGACAATGCTCACAGTGACCTTCAAGAATTTGGATGGCTCCCGTTCATACAAAAGTTTGATGGTTTTAACCCCTGCGTTGCTCGACAATTCGCATTAACCTTTGATGGCTGTCGAGCCAAGGTCGGGGATGTCCAATTGGAAATTAACGAGCAATTTCTCAGTTTATCTACGGGTCTGCCTGTCATTGGGCAACGATGGTCCAATAATTGCAAAGTGGAAGAGGTCCCGTGGACACTGCTCTTCCAGTCGCATAAGGTTAGCTCCTGTGACAAAGGTTTGCCCGCGAATATGCTCAAGCAACGTTGGCAGGATTTGCTGATGGTTATCAAACAATTTATCACCTGCGAGGGTCGGTATGGATTTGTTTTCTTACATCACCTTCGTTTACTTATGGTTTTCATGGGCTATGAGCTTAATATGCCTTATTACATGCATAGAAGCCTGTTTAAAATATCTAAAAGATATAAAAGGAATCAGGCTGATAGCAGCCTCTTTCACTTCGGGCTGGTTAAGATTATTGTTGTTTGTCATTTGGGGTTACACGGAGACTGTTGGAACGATTTCCTTGTTCGCAATGATTTTGAGGAATCAAATCCACCACAGGTTGACAAACCTGTGGTTACCGAAGACAAGACTATACCCCCGGTACCCTACAGTGTGTTGTTACCTAAACCCTTGCCCGACTCACCTATCGACCTACCCCACTATGTGACCAAAGATGTTGAGACTGTTAAGCCTGTGGGCAAGAAGGCCAAAAAAAAACCCACTGTAAATGCCAAAGGAAAAAAGACTGCCCATCTAATCTCTCGCATGGCGAGGAACAAGCCAAAGCCCCCTGTCAATCCTGACCCTATCATGTTGAGCGAGGACTCTAATTCAGAGGTTGAACATTTTTTGGCAAGTGAGTATCCCTATTCGGAAGGTCTTTGTGCGAAACCCTCGTTTGATTTCGTGTCGAACCTACCACCTTGCTTGCAAAATGACCCTAATTACCCTGGCATTAAGCTGCCTTGTCCAAACCCCGGTCCTTCATCAAAACCCTCTCCTGCTTTACCTAAGTCTACAGCGCCACCATGTGATCAGTGCGGCTCGTGGTTAGAGATGTATTATCTCGATGTGCCAATGATACAGTCCAAAATCCATTCTTTGGAGGAACAAGTTGCAAGGCTTACTAGGCAAAAGACTGAATTGCAAGCCACTGATAAGAAACAGAGGACAACAGGTTCTATTTTGTTTAAGAATGTGGAGTCTGCTACAGCGGTCGTGAATTCAAAATTGGCATGATTATAGCAGCTTCACTGGTATGTTCTATCACATGTTTATATAACGAATTCAAATTCTTTCGAATAGCTATGTTTACAGCATGATTTTGCTCTGTCACATTATATGCATTGTGTACATAGTTATGTTTTGATTAATGAAATTTGTTTTCCCAGTTTAGTGTCGATTGGATTCTTTCGTCGATTTGATTAGATCTCAGTATGGATTTAATTGGTTTGATTCAACTTAAATTGGATATGTTGTTGCTAATTAAAGTCATTGTATCTATTATAGACACAAGCTGTTTCACATTTCAATTTTGAACACGATCAATGTTTCGATTCGAATTGGTTATAATGTATATGATATGATTGGTAATGATGGTCAACTGTTACGGTTTTATTTACATATGACTTTCGACCAGCTCGGATACGGTTTGGATTATGATGAATACGATTCTGTTTTATCTCTACCCAAATCGTGAATTGATATGAATCGTTACAATTGTACCCAGCCTGTTGACTCGCGTTGGTTTTCTTAACCGTATGATCAGTCCAATTCATACTGAATATAATGTTTAAATTTGATTTGAGGAGCGAAAGTGATTATATCCAAGATCACGATTTGTTTCTATATTTAACCCAATCACGATTTGTTTCGATTGTTGCCCAGTTTACGATTATCACCTTTGTTGATCTGATGATGGTTGTGATTACTATTCATTGATCCTGTCTGTTGACTGTGTGGCACTCAGCGATCGAAATTTATGGCGAAATTTGGTCGATGTTGTTAAGCATGGTTTCATTTGACCATAATCGTAACAATCTTTCCATATTTACATTTGATTGAACGATGTGGATCTGTTATTTTAGCCATAACGAATGGATTATGATTGTATTGGATTGGATCGTATCTCATACGATATGACTCACTATGAATTGCATTTGAATTGAAACGGTCTTGTTACTGTTGACCCGATTTTATAGTAACAGTGTACTCCTACCCCTGTTTCGATTGAATCACTGTTGATTTTGTTTAATTAAAATGATAAACTTATTTGAATCATTAGTGATTCATTTTGAATGATTATTAGAAATAAACTTGGATTTGGTTCCTTTAAAAAATATTTGATTTAATTTCTATTTGATTCTGTATGCTATTTTAGACTAGCTACAGAATCAGCTGATTCTGTAGCTAAGTCTGTAGGATCAATTTTTTATTGTTTTGTTACTGAAATATTTTTCTAACTTAATATTCTTGGTCTATTGCAGATCAATTCGAAATTGCAATGGATATGATGAGCAGTTAGGGGATATTTCAAATATTTTACTTGCATTTTAGTTTCCTAGTTTAGTTGATTTTGGGATATTTCTCCCAGATTATGTAAAACAATTTGATATTATCCACAGGGAGGTTTTACCCTGTGGAGAGACTTATATATACTTATGATTTTTGTAATAATGTTGATCCTCATTCATGGGAGAACAAGGATATGGAGTGTTAATACAGACTGAAGCAGAATTTGGTGTTTTGTCACAGCTTTAGCTTCTCATTATATCAATATTTTGTTTTATGTTGTGTATATCAATTTGTATCTGGTTAATCACTACTTTGGTTATCTTAATCATGTGCAAATGATATAATTTTAATCACTGCAATCCATATCTAATTTCTTCCAAGCATTTAAAGAACATAACAATTGTTTAATTCAGTTTGTGAATGACAGGTTTATCTTGTTCATTGATTGAATTATAAAGTATAATTTTTTGCATAACAGGTTTCCCTTATTGCAGAGATTTATAAATCATAAGATTGTTATGATTTTTTATGTCTTGTTTGTCCTGTTAACAACTCAAAGAGCAACACAACCTATCATTTACGAGAAGCTTTTGGATTAATCTGGTGTGAGTTTCCTTCCTCCGACCAGCTTCAGAGTCATCACACACAGGGCAAATTAGGAGCGTTTCCAGGTCAGTTAGTCACTTCTTTGTTTACTATTTTTATTAGTAGTTTAGTTTAGATATAAGTTTAATTTGATTTATATTAGATTGTTTAATTTCAGTAAATATATTAGATTGTTTAATTTCAGTAAGTTTTATTTCTTATTCATAAAAGGTAAAAAATCAAAAAGATTCCTGGCTGTCTTAGGACAGAAAGTAAATGAGTTTTACAAGTTTTATTCAAATCTGCAAGTTGTAGTAATGTACATTTGTGAATAAGTTGTAATTCAATCAGTAATTAGATAGTTGATTTGAGTTATTATAATAGTAATTAGTAGATTGTATATAATAGTTAGAGTAGTTTATATTTAGTTTTAGTTTAATTCAGTAGTTTGTTTTAATTAGAGTAGTGTATTAGTTCGTTTGTTTTTAGTCAATTTGTTTTATTAGTTTTAGTTTGTTTTATTTGTTTTATTAGTTTTTAGTTAGTTTTATTTGTTTTAGATAGATTAATTAGTTTAGATTAGTTTTCTCTTTGGTTTCCTTAAGACCTTAGAGCGGCCAACGGAGCCGTTAAACTTGTCAGGGTGGTTCATTCCAAACGGCTTGGGTTATTAGACAACCCCGGACCGGTTCCACTCTCTCAATTGACGGACGAACAATTTCGCCCGTCAACAAATGGCGCTAGAAGGAGGGCCCGAACTTAATTGATGGCACGAGGCGGTCGAAAGACTCCTCCCCCCCCTAATCGCTCACCTATAGTGACTAGAAGCCGTTCACTTGAAAATATTCCCCTTCAAATAGAAACTACTTCAACCGAAGATCCTCAGATCACAGTTGAGCCAGCAACCCCTAATCCTACACGTGGTGACCTACAAGAGATTGTACGCCAATCTCTTATCAAAACACACGGTGCCTTAGCTCATATCAGGCAACCAAACCGTCCGTGGGGTCAACCTTTAGACTTCTATGATATCAGAGAACAGTTAGGTGATACTAACCTCACTGTGAATCCTACAGATCCAAACACAAATCCTGCTGCAGGAGGATCTGGGATACCTCCTTCACCACCTCCCTCATCTCCTTCCTCTTCTGGAGGAGATTCCTCTTCTGACGAAGGCAATCCACCTTCTCATCCTTCCACACCCACTAGCCCTATGGCAAATCAGAACAACCCTGCAAGACCCTGGCTTGATCAGGATGCTATAGCTGTACCTAGAGCCCAACACCCTTTACCTAAGCACCCGGAGAAATGGATTCCCAAGTTTGATCCCGATTCAAAACAAATAGCTGAAGACCATATCAAAAAATTTATGTTAGCCATTAGACTCCGCAATGTTGAACATGAAGATGTTATCTGTAGGTTGTTCCCTTATACTTTTGAGCGTAATGCATCCACTTGGTACTTTTCCCAACAGCCCCATACCATAGTGTCTTGGGAAAAGTTTGAGTCATGCTTTTTGGAAAAATTCGGAGATGGTAAACCTCTGGAAGTCTTAGTCATGGATCTTTCAAGCTTAAAAATGAACCCAAAAGAAAAAGTTAAAGATTTTAATCAAAGATTATTAACGCTTAAAAATCGAATCCTTGCAGATTCCATGCCTGCTGAGAGTCTTGTAATAGATTAATACACTAAAGCTCTACATCAAAGCATAGCTATTTGGGTCAAACGTTCTAAAAAGGCCACATTGTTAGAAGCCTTCGAAGAGGCTACTTAGATTGAAAAAGATATACTTAGTCTTAAAGACTCTTCTAGCAACGAAACTGAGACTGTTTCTTCTTCCAAAAAGAAGATTGAAATTCTCCCCAGACCTCCACAAAACAAAACACAACCTGAAAACTCTGATTTGGAAAATTTAACTAAAGTTGTACAAAAATTGTCTAATCAAGTTATAGATTTAAAAAGGTCGACTGAAGAAGCTTCTTCGAGAAAAGGACCTTACAAACCTCCTTTCCGAAAGCCTTTTCCAACCAATCGGCCTAATCCAAACCCTGAAGGCTTGAACCTAGAAAGTTTTCAATGTTCACTTCAGACAATTCTAGAAGCCCAATATAACTTGATGCCTCCTGATATTCCTTAGGAGGAAGTCGAGCAGGAAACAATTCAAGAAGAAGAGTCTTCTCCAAACATCTTTGGACACTTCTCGGATAGCATCTTTCAAGCTAACTTCGAGACTGTTCACCCTTACAACACTAGGAGTAAGACAACAAACAAACCTCCT